>JAODUD010000134.1:7985167-8004478 GCA_026784285.1 Stomatorhinus walkeri
ACGGAACTACGTCTTTGAATCGAAGAACAGAGCGGTGCGCGCTCCCGACAGGGGATGCAATTCACGGCAGGGGTGCACATTTCGGCACAACACCGGGATTGTAATGTTATCGTAACATTGCCGTGTATAGCGCCAAACAGCAAACGTATGCAAGGTAATTGGATGCAAGTTAAAATCGAACTATTTCTTCTAATAACTAATTTATATGCACCATGTAGACTACACTTAAAAAACCCCACCATAACTGGGACATTCAAAAACGCTTAACGTGAAATGTGGTTTCTGTTTTGATTTTGTCAGGTGCAACTCATTATGACCAGATATATGTGTGAGAATTAAGGTGATTTTTGGTGGCTGTCTTGGTACTTAAAGTTATATTAAGCCTTTTCACATTAAGCGTTTTAGAATGTCCCCTATAAAATTACAAAATTTCAACAGTAAGGGCGCGGCGAAAATGGCAGCAAAGACGCAAGGTTATTAAAATTTAAATTCGTTTAAACGAAAACTAAACCATTATAACACAAAATCATTTCACCAATTTTACTTTGATGGCGCCCTGTATCATAAAAACTCACGGCAATATCAAAATCAAAAGTGATAATAAAAAAAAAAAAGTCACGAAATACCTGCTATACACCGGTAGACAAAACACCAAAGTGCCCAACCTAATAATAGTACAGACCAAATTTGCTAGACTAACCAAAGGCCGATTTTAACTTTTTTTTCTTTAGACCAATTTTAACAACAGGGCGATTAAACTCACCATTTCGAAGTATGCTACCGTCACTCAACTTGTCGTCGTGAGGACTTTCTGCGATCTTTCGGCAATTTTCGGATAATTCCCGTTTAATTGCACGCGGCGAACTCACAGATAACCAAAACTGCGAATATCAAATGCGTGAAGGTGAAAGAATTACTGTAGTACCTTGGATTTTAAAAAAAAATGATTAGATATTGTTCCAGAATCTTCTGCGCGCTTCTTTACAAAATGGCGACTCCAGCTTTGAATTGTACTTTCACTTTTACTTACAAACAGGAAATGATCGGATTCGACACGGCGTGCAAATTTTGAGGATATCATCCGTGTGACTTTAATAAATGTAACAAGAGAAAAGAAACGAGAGAGAGAGAGACAGACAGACATCCTGCTGATGTTTTCAGAGAAAGAGTTTATTGTATAAAATCTCAGGTTTCAGCTCCTTACGTTACTGGACAAAACGGCATAATGCACAAAGAATTTTAGATAGTTTTCAGTTTACTCAGGAGCAGCAAAATGTTTCCATGTCAGATTCCTTATTGGATCATCATGCTGAAAATAATGAGATGAAGATGACGTCTTCTCTGACTGTATCAGTGATTATGAGGATGTAATGAGGGAACGCGATGATGACCACAGTGTTCTAGTAGATTAATTCAATGATGCTGAATGCTGGGCTGTTGAAAATGAAACTGAGGAATGCATTCCAACATTACAAGAAGAACTTGCAGAATGGATGGTCAGCAATAGCATCACTCAGATGACTGACTGCCCTATTGAAAACACTGAATCGTTATTTTCCAAATCTGCCAAAAAGTGCTCAAACGCTAATGAGAACAGGAGCTGTAGAAGGCGTGCGACAAATGATTGGAGGGGAATATTTTCATTTTGGAATCCTGTCTTATCTTGTCACAAGAAAGGAGTGGCTATGCACATTAAACAGAGGCATTGTGACTGTGCAAATCAATATTGACGGCCTTCCTGTTTTTAAAAGTTCTTCAGACCAGCTTTGGCTAATTCTAGGGAAAATTAATGGTGAAGTAGAGCCTTTTGTTATTGGACTGTTTTATGGAAAACTACTGTGCATTGATGAGTAGTCTTTATGACTCTGTCAATGAAGTGAAGGAGTTAGAACAAGGATTTTCAGTTGATGGCAAAAATGATCATCTGGCCATGTCTTGCTTTGTATGTGATGCTCCTGCTGACGTATACCATTTCTCAAGAATATTAAAAATCATAAAGCCTATTATGGATGTGAGTGCTGTGAAGAAAAAGGGGAGTTCAATAATGGTATTGTTTCCTCTGAAAAAAAATGCCAGACTTTGAAGTGATGAAGAGCTTAAAACTCAACAAGACCCAGATCATCATAAACTCCACTCAATGTGCTTAATGTAGGCTTGGTGACACAATTTGTGCTAGACTACATGCACCTGGTGTGCTTGGGTGTCACAAGGAAATTGCTCTTAATGTGGCTGAAAGGTGATCTAACTTGCAGAACTGGCTGTCATACAGTGACATGTATCCCTGCAAATCTTGTTGCAATAAGCAAACACATTCCCAGGGAGAAAACCAGGAGCTTTGTCAGAGATAAACCGGTGGAAGGCTACAGAGTTTCGCCAGTTTTTGCTTTACACAGGTCCTGTTGTACTTGGAAGCCTGATGACTTTTACAATTATTCCTTGGCTTTCGCTGTGTCTATGTATCTGATGCTCAGTCCTATCTTGTGTGATCATTACTGCTATTATTCTGAAAGTCTGATGAAATATTTCTTAGACCAGTATGAAGTGTTGTATGGACGAGGGGAAATGGTTTACAATGTGCGCAATCTAACTCACTTAGCTGACGATGTGAGAAAGTTTGGGGCATTCGATAGGATATCTGCATTCCCATTTGAAAACTACATGAGTAAAGTTCATGCCAAGAAGTCAAACACGCATGTGAAATTGCTTTATTTCGCAAGCACTTGAAGCAATTTTAAAGAAATACTACTGTTTTATGTAAAAATACAAATCCCAAATGGACCATTGTGGGTTGCCCATTCCGGGCCAATATCTTGTCCACACCACACCCACACTGGCCCAGTTCCAGGTAGCCCAAATTTGGGCAAACTATATGTTTGCCCACAATGGAGCAGCATTTTGGGGCCAATGTCGCACCGATGTGTAAAACCCAATCGGGCCAATGTGGGCTGCCCACTTGGAGCCAATACTTCTGCCGAACTGGGCCCACATTGGCCCAGTGCCAGATTGTTTGCTGGGAAATTACCGTAGGTTCTTGCTCCAAGTAAAAAAAAAAGAAATATTTTCTTCAAATAAGAAACAAGTTTGAAATTTCTACAGCAAAATATTTTGTAGAGTGATGATACAGCACAAAATTGCACAGAAAATCGGATGGGTTGCCTTATTTACATTCTGCCTTCTAGGAAGACGTATCACATCAATCCACCCATTTTCTCAAACCACTTTTCTGATGCAGGGAAACAGGGCACCTGAAGCCCGTCCCAGGAAGCAAGTTCACCCAGTCCTGGGTTTGTTCCCTGCCTTGTGCTCCTAGCAAAATTAATTTGAACTATATTGTTAATTAGCCAAATAACAAAATATTTCACATCAAAAATTCTAAATAACTTCCTTAAATTTTTCTGTCCTATGGAAATGACAGGTTCGTGGAGTATCGAACTTTGTATGGGGTTTTTCGTAATTAGTCACTAACAGCGGAGATAGCAGGTTTAGTTTACTGTATGGTGACAGTCATAATGTTCAGCTGTGTAACACACAGGGGGAAGCACAACAATATCAGTTGCGACTCTTTGATTTCTGTTTTGTCTTTGTTATTTTTGGTAGGACTATAACCTGATAACATGCCTGATAGTGCTGCTGTCATGCACTGCACATTTGACTCTCCTGTTTCGTTCCTACTCATTTGTTTTTGGCCTTGGGTGATTCACTCCAATTTTCTTTCATTTTGCTCCCTCGTTAGTCCTTGTATAGTAGTGATTCCCAGTTCTGTGTTCCCCAGTCCTGGCATTAATGTTGGTCCTGCTTGTGACCTGCCTCTTTGTAGTGTTCTGTGCTCCAGGTTTTGATCCCTTGATCCTGTTTCCTTTTGTTTTGGTCTATTAGTTGAATAAAGCCCTGTTTGTTTGCCCCATCTCCTTCTGCTGTGTCCTTTGTCCCTTATTGTGTGATAGAATGCCAGGACTCCCAAATATTCCCTATGGTTTCCACTTCCAGTCTGGCTTCCACACATCCCTGCACCTGGCCGACTGAATACCCCAAGTGCCGAAGACCCTGGGACCACGTCTTGGCAACCAGCCTGCCTTCGGGGGGAGGATCTCCCGCCTGCACTCCACTCAGGACTGGAGTAGCATTGGTCTGGAGAATTCCCAAGGCTGCAACTTTTTTGGTCCATCGGTGAGGTGTTGGCAAGTCTCACACCAGACTCGGACCCTGAGGTGGAGAAGGTTTGGCACCTACTGGCTGAGCTGATGAGAACTGCTGAGCATGAAGCTGCTGATTAGGCTGCTGGTTCCCCACAGCAGGCCACTGACCTGCCTGACTCCCTGGCTGCTGCCTGCCCAGAGGGGATGGATCTAGATGATGCTCAGCTTGGAGTTGGACCCTCTAGGGCTGGCCCCAAGTCCTGTTTTGAAGGCCCACTGCCCTGGTCTAAAGACCCAGAGTGGTCTGCAGGGTAAGCTGGGGACTAAATGAGAGGTCAACAGAGTCTCTTTGTCCAGGTGGGCAAAGTGGGGACTCAAGGCTGTTAGCCCAGACAGTATAGTCATCTGTCCCTGCCCCTGGTCAGCCTGCTGCTGTCTGCCTGGACCCTTCTGCTGCTGCCTTGGGCACTGCTGTACTCTCTGGCTCCTACCCTGCAGTCCTTGCGATACTCTTCTATTCCCGTCCTGCCATGTCTTCATTGCTGCCTGATCCCACTGGCCCTCCAGAGTCTAGGAGGATCCACAGCCCTAAGTCTTCGCCCAGCTTCCTGGGGCCAGGAATGCTACCTGGATGCCCCGTGATATTCCTCTTCACCCCAGGTTTTGCCCTGTTGTCCCGTCCTGGCTTGTGGCTCATTCCTGTCTGCCCCTGTCCTAGCATGCAGTAGATTCCATCACCATGTATACAATCGTTCTTCATACATCTGGCAGATCTTGCCTTCTCTATGAGGTCTTCTGTAATATTTTCAACAAAATTCTAATGCTCCGAACTGGAGCATTCCAGGAGCACAGTGTGTGTTGTCCAGTTTGCTTCAGAATATCAGAAAAAGGAAGTAACTTCATACATTTCAGAGAAAATGCTGAATGACACGCATGAGGAGTTTCAGAATCACCTGTTGATCATCATTTGTTTAATAGCTGTTGGTTTCAGTTCCTGTTATAAATGAATGAAAATTCCACCAACAATTAATGTGACTTATTTTAGATCCATTTGGACTCCCAGACCACATACATATCTATGCATCCCATGCAGAGCTGGGCAATTCAGGTCCAAAGAGTAAAAGTCCATACCAAGATTTTGTTTCAACCAACTAGTTGAGCATGAAGAGTCACAGAGTAATCAACTGGTTGGTTGAAACAAAATCCTGGTCTGGATTTTAACTCTCTGCACCTGAATTACCCGACTCTGACTGGGATGCATAGATATGTGTGTGGTCTGGGAGTCCAAATGGATCGATGGTGTTAAAAAGTGAGGATTAAGACCTACATTGGTACAGAAGGAAATTGCATTTTCAAGCTTAACAACCCAACAGCAGCTTATAAAGGGAGAGCTGAGTCAGAAGGCAAGTCTTTCGATTTACCTGTTGATCTACATTCCTACCCTCACCTATGGTCATGAGTTCTGGGTAGTGACCTACAGAATGAGATCATGGATACAAGCAACAGAAATGAGTTTCCTCCACAGGGTGTCTGGGCGCAGCCTTAAATAGGATGAGGAGCTCGGACATTCAGGAGAGGCTCAAAGTAGAACTGCTGCTCCTCTGCATCGAAAGGAGCCAGCTGAGGTGGTTTGGGCATCTGTCTAGGATTCCTCCGGAGCGGTGGCCTGGCGAGGTGTTTTGGGGATATCCAACCGGGAGGAACCCCCAGGGTAGACTCAGGACATGTTGGAGAGAGTATATCTCTCAAATGGCCTGGGAACGCCTTGGTATTCCCCCTGGAGGAGCTGGAGGAGGTGACTGAGGAGAGGGAGGTCTGGGCATCCCTGCTTTGACTGTTGTCCTTGTGACCTGACCCAGGATAAGTGGCAGATAATGGATGGATGGATTTTTCATTTTCAAATTTTTTGCACTGTTTACCTCCTTGTAAGACTCTTCTTGTCTCATATAATATTTGGAAAGCAATTTCTCATGCCATGCCAGTTTCGTTTTGTGTAATAATAAGATTAAAAAAAGAAGATGGATGGATGGATACTGGAAAGTACGCGTACTTAACGGTCCTACCAGTAGATGTCACCATCCCTCTATTGTAGAGCTTCGGCTTTGCGCCTCACCGCTTACGGCTCAGAGAGGCGTAGTGCGAGGAGGGGCTCCTCTATCAGCCCCGTGTCGCGGTGCCGTGGGCTCCGCCGAGGGTGTGTGATCCTTCCGCCGGCTCATTCTCGCGAGGTGAGCCCTCTGCTTTCCCTTTCTCTCCTTTTTGTAAGTGGACTCCAGTCTTCCGCCTAGCTCCTGCTCCATGCGCGACATCTGCCGCTGTGCTCATTGTAAGGTGCCTGGGAGTGAGGAGAGATGCGCCGAGGCGTGTGCGGAGACCGCGTCCCAACATCTCGCAGAGAAGGAAACATGTAACGCAGCCTGAAAATACAGCACCAGTATTTCTGCCCCGTTTTTGTCACCTTCCTACATTTTATGTAGTCCGACTGTATTTTTTGTTCTTTGGATACCATTAATTTGGACACAATCTGCGGGACACATTTGACAGAATGAGCGAGGAGACATCCGATATTCCCAAAGACCTGCTTGGTAAGATTTTTATTTTATTTTATTATTTTTAAAAACAATTTTACATTTGATTTGTTTATTCTGATAAAGACGCCTCGGTGATTATCGCCAGTGTTCATGGATACAGCGCTCTATCGCTATTGTTGCAGTTTTTACCCATGCAACGGAAGAATGTTGTACAAGCAGTGCATTTGTCAGTTTTATTATGAAAATATCGTGGATATACTGTTATATGCAATTAACATACATGCGTTCCTCTATGCGTGATCCTGGTGAACACAAATAATTGACAACTTCAAGAATTTGCCTCGGATTTTTCCGTGATGAATTATTAGGCTTCAAAATATTTGTTTATCCTTTCATTCCTCGATAATTACTTTCATTATCGACCGCAGTAGTGCGCCTAACGCCTGCTGGTTGTAATTTTGCTGAAACGGAATTATATTATTATTGTTGTTGTCATTTATTAGCCTCAATCTGCACAGTCCCTTTTTAATTAATTACGTTACCAAATACTCCTGTTTGTGCTGGTTAAGCGGTCTAGGGATGTCTTGAACTAGTGGTAGTAGTATATCTCTCAGTCACCAGTACTAGCGATGACATTTCACGCGCTTCATGCATAGGCCCATCATTTACCTATAATGAGAGTAATTTCCTAAAATACTCGCGTTTGGAGTATTTATTTAGTGTGCAGTTGAGCGCAGGCATTTCCGTTCGCACGTATAGCTTTGCTGTAGATGGCCCAACGTGTTGCTGCAGTTTGCTGCGACTCGGGACTCACCAAAGGGACATACTGCTGACAGGACACTAAATCGGTACCATAATTAAAAAATCAGTTGTAAATCATGTCCGTGTCTAGGTGGTACAGTGCGAAACTCGTCGGTACTAATATAAAAAGAAAAGGGTAACATATATTTCTTGTATCTGTGTACCAAACTGGGGGTTTTGAAGTTTTCCGCGATGTGAAATCGCTGTAATGCAAAGCAAAATACATTGTGAGGTAAAATAAACATGCTGATGTTGTGAGAGCATGTGAATATTATGATATTTAAACCGGACGGTTGATTGGTATAGCGCAGCTGGTAAATTACTTCACCGCACGATAAATCACAGCTTCGGTGTCTGTGGTCCTTTCTTTGCAGAGCAGTTAAGTCCATGTAAGACAAACAGCAATGTGGTAAACAAGGCAGGAAGAGAAGAAAGACACTGCATTGTCCCAATGGCCTCAGCGAACCGGCTGTGCTGGAGCTTATTGTTCTTTCTCGGCTCGGCGAATAGGTTTTGGCTGTTACCTGGATGGAGGGAGAAAGGAAGAGAGAGGGCGTGCAGGAAGAGGGAGAAAACTAAAGAAGAGCCAATGTGAGCAACTTGTCCCTTTGTTTTCAGGCTCAGTCAGCAGCAGAATCTATTCAGGGTCGCTTAGAAAAGAAAGTGAAATTGTGGTGTGTGTTTGTCCGTCAGATAGGGTCTCTATTCTAGATCCGTGCTGTCATATGGGTGGTCACCAGACGGATTTTCTATTTACACCTTTGAGTTACTGGAAACTGCGTGACTGGACCTGGAGACGTCTAGGTTTGGTGTTTAGGTTGCTGGTTGGAGGTCTTAGCCACATCAAGAGTCAGTCAGAAAAAAATGATACATGGTTTCTTAATGGCTGGCTGGAGTTCGACTACGGCAATGTTCTTCTTCATGGGTTCTTGCAAAGGAGGTGGATCTGTTAAATCACATCAGGCACACCTACCAGGTTTGTCACTGCGTAGTGGCTGAACACTGCAGACTGCAGAACTGGCCTGTTCCTCAAGAGCCAAATTCTACTTCCAGATTACGTGTCCAAAAAGTGTGGGACTCTATGAACAGTTTGGTCAGGAGGAGCCAGGGTAAATACGGAGTCACAGAGCTGCTTTTGCCATCAGCCTTCTGGAATATAAGCCTCACTGTTTGTTTTTGTGATTATCATACAAACAGTTTTGGTAACTGCTTATAGTATCTCCACAAAATGTCAGATAAACCCACTTCACTTTGTAAGTTCCCTTTGAGGTTAAATTCAGGCATTAATTAGTAGTGGTTGATAATTCTGCCTGACATTGGCCTGGTTGAATGAATCATTTTGCCTATCAGTACTTTAAAATGCTTGGAAAACAATGCTTTTTCAGCTGTTAGTGACAGAAAAAATACCAATTAGTACCTTTGAGGGCACAATTAGTTGTACAAGTACCCTCAAGGGTCTGCCAGGTACACACTAGCTTTAGGTAAATGTACCTTTTAAGGTACAGAAATGGACTCTGCGGAACATTTTTGTACCATTGGGGTACATTTAATGTTGTTTGTACCTGGGAGAGCATGACTTTACCAGAACTGCACCCTTCCATCTGATGGTGTAAGGCCTCCTTAATCTTCCTCTTTTCCTTGTAAACGTCTCATAACCCTTTGTGTTTTGAAGATGGTTTTAAAGTTATGAGGATTCTTGATTGGGCTGTGCGGAGTTTTTGTGAGCGAGTTCTGCATACGGTTTATAAGATACTAAGTCATCTGTGGTCAGTCTGCAGATTTTTGAGGTGAATGACAGCGTCTTTCCTTCTTGCCGGTCCTCCTGATCTCCATGTGCCCATTTTCCTTACAGAGAGCATTAAGGATGCCGTGGGCAGGAGGGTCAAACTGACTCTCAAGAAGAAAGTCAAGCTGGAGATCAAGGGCGATAAAGTTGAGAACCGGGTCCTGGTGAGTCTTCCGGGGGCGCTCCTCTACCTCACTCGGGTGCTTTCTTCATCTGGGTGGGCGGCGTAGTGTGGCACGTTTCTTCCTGGGGTTGCCGGCGTGAGGTTCTGCCTGACCTGCGGGCCGGACGGAGGCTGATGAGGCCGAACCAGAAAGAGCATGTCAAAGAGAAGTGTGAAGGAGCACATGAGCCATTCATCAGGGTTTGCCCCATATTGGGCTGATGTAATTGGAAAGCTGTTTATGTGACCTGTGTGATCCTAATAATCCAAATTAGTGCTAAAAACAATGTTTACTGTGTATACAAGAGATCATAGCATGCAGTGCCAAAAAAGTGTCCAGCCTGATTATAGCATTTTTGAAAGTTGTACCACTAGTTATGATTATTAAGTATTATAATATAATTCACAATCTTCCGCCTCCCTCCCTCATGGTTTGACCAGGGTTTGATTGGATTCTCTGTTTGAACCTGGCCTTTCTTGGAATGAATTTTACATGAGGGGAGGGGTGAATGAGATGTTCTGAGCATGCACCTGACGAGGAGAGCAGGAAAGCGGCTCCTTAAATGCAGTCAGATGGCTGAAAGCCTCTGGCGGTCACGTGGTCTCTCATCCACACTGGTGGCGGATTCATTGGGCGGATTAAGGGTTTCATTATTTTTATTAGTGAGTATAGACTTTCATAAGTACATTAATTAGTACATCTCATATATTTGAGTCCCTCGGCATGTTGACATACTTACACAAGAGTAATTAATTGCTTGTAGACCCAGAAGTGGACATTTCAGGTTCAGAAAGTGAACATCCAGACCAAGATTTTGTTTCAATCAACAAGTTGAGTATTAAGAGTGACAGTCACAAAGTACTCAGCTGGTTAGTTGAAATGAAATCTTGTCTGGATTTTTACCTTCTGGACCTGAAATGTCCAACTCTGAATACGCCTTTAAGAGAATATCATTTCCAGTTAGAGATCATAAGATTAGTAAATTTTAATGGTGGCTCACTGGGTAGCAATGTTGCCTTCTGCTCCCAGTGCTGGGGCGTTGGCTCTGGACCCCCTGCCCACTTCCATAAACCTGGATTTTGAATCACTGGATTTTAAATTGAAGTGTGTAACAAACACTAATTAATACATTAACTGAAGCCTACTGGGTTAGTGGTTAGAATGAGTGTTACTTCACTGATTCAGAGTCCTTTCCCAACATTAGGGAATTCACTGTCACTTTACGCAACATAAAAACAGTGTGGCTTTAACCATACATGTCATATGGTACACGACGTACACCAATAAAGCAGAGGCCCCTGATGACAGCAGGGTTAAGCTTAGTAACTTTTGCACTCCTCTGGAGTAGAGTAAGGTCATTGAGTATAGTTGGAGTATTTCTTCTTCTTTTTTTGTATTTGTGGGGCTTTGCAATGTGACTCAGGCTTTTCCATCACCTTTAATGAAGTCTGACTGTAACTTTGGGCTTCTGTCACTCTTACTGTTCTATTCTGAGAAATAAATGTACAGCAAAATAAGGTAGCGGGGAATTCTGCTCACCACAGGTGAAGATGAAATGGTGTTTTCACACTTTTCATGGAGTAAAAACAGGATCGTCAGCATGGGTGTCGTGGAAAGGAAGCTGCCTGGTTTCCCTGCGGGTTATCAGGTGCAGAGAGACGAGCCGGCAGCCGAATCAGACAGTTTGGTCGTTCAGATGTCGAACCGCTGACTGTGATGGATGTGGTCGGCCCCACTGTCTGCGAGGGTCAAAAGCAAGGGTCTCGTCGAGCCTCTACAGAACCTGCGAGGAGGGGGAGGGACCTGCAAAAAAACAAAAACTGAACTCTGTATTTATTTAGTTCCTGCTTTCGAGAAGCATATTGGCTACCCAAAGAAGAAGTGGGAATAGGAAATGGCTGTAAGGAACAGGAAAGCAGACCTACTGGCGAGTGGACAGAGAGACTACAGGCCACGTGTGTGTGTGTGTGTGTCTGTGTGTGTGTATGTGCATAGATGTGTGTGGGGGAGATTCTTCTAAAATGAGGTCATAAACATCTCCACTGACCTCGCATTTTTGTAAGCTGGCTTGCCCTGTACGAGCCTCTGTGGTGCGTCGCGCACTTCAGCATCTGTTCGTGACTCGATGTGCAGATACTGTATCAATGGGAGCCTTTCTTACTGGATTTTATCCCAATATTGGAATATTCAGATGCAAAATTTTTTCCCAGTTCATGTGTCTTCAGATAGTGAGAAGGACCCTGCACAGCAGCAGGTAGGAAATGGATGCTTTACGCAGAAACATACACAGCTGGGGCATGAATTAAACCCCCAGTCGTGGAACTGTCACAGTGCTACCCAGGTCTGGTGCCACAGGGTGGGGGGTAGCATAAAGGGCCATTGTCCCCTCAGATGAACTATTCTGCCCCCTCAGTGAAAATTAAGGCCTAATTTTGATTATTTTAAAAACTTATTTTCACTCTGAAATACTAATTCATAATACATAATTCAGCCCAGCATAATTCACTAAAATCAAAGTCATGTTCTAACATACATTTTCGAATCCTCTCAAATCCATTTGATTGGTTGTGTGGGTGAGTCTGCAGTAATACGGCGTAAGTATGTTGGGTTGTGTTGCGTGATGTGTGACGCCAAGTCGGCAACTTTGCCACGGTATTTCAAGTAGGTACCTTAGTTTGTTACCTAGCTGTGAGCAGACAAAATTGACATCCAATAAAGGGTTAAAAATAACCCAGCAGTAGAGGACCCTGGGACTGGCGTATTAACCAGCGCACTGACAATCAGCTGCTTAGGTCAATACAGGCAAGCCAGAAAAACGACCTTGGCAGAGCAGTGCGATGGTGTGTGGATGGACGGTACACGTTTCCTGGGGTCTGTTGATCTGTTAGTGTATGTGTGTGCTGTAATGATGCACCTGTTTAATAATCGTAAAAGTGTGTGCAGAGTGTGTTAAGTCACTACACCCTCTCTGCATTTAAATTGCATCAAGTTAGCATTTTTATTAGCGATATGTTCTCTATTTTTTCCACTCTAAGCATCAACATAAACGGTTTAGGTCTCTGCATACAACCTTACCTGTGTTCAGCTGGACTGCAGAAGTTTATAATGTACAAAAGCCAGACCTGGGTCAGTGAAGGTTTTTACAAAGTTAATCCAATCATCTGACTATTGAGACCCCCTTGTGGCAGAGGCCGTTTCATGTTTCCCCTGAGGTCGGCTGCCAGTCGGTCGTGTTGAAACAGAGGATCCCTGTATTGTATTATCTGATCAGAGACGTTTTGGTTCTGTAGTAAATAATGGGTGCAGCATCAGCTGGCTGACAGAACCTGTAAAATGGTTAGAGTATCACATACTGAGCCCAAAAGGCCGCTCCGATAGGGCTTTTAAAGCGGTAATAGGCTTCTGCGCTGAGGGCGGGGTCAGCCACACACCCGAGCTGTGGGAATGAAGTCGCCGCCTCATCTTTCAATTAATAGAGAAATTCATTTGATTTGCTGTTCCAGGATTATAAAAACAGGAAATAGCACCGGGACACAGAAATCGAGAAGGGGGGGGCAGAGGGGCATCTGGCCCTGTGCTCATCACAGCTGGGCTGGGGGGGTCCCTCTCTGGGAAATTTTACAGAGTGACCCTTTTGGTAAGAGACGATCATGCAGAATTTGCAGCCATTTACCAAGACCCTCCCGTTATCCACCGGTCTGTTTATATCTTTGTTTATTTATTTGCGGAGAGGCGAATCACCCTTTTCCTGGAAAACAAAGAAAACTCACATGGGAGGAGGGTGGGGGTGGGGTGAGGTGAGGGTCTGGCTTCACTTTTCTTGGGCATTGTGGGATTCCCCCCCCCCCCGCAGGGATGAGTACCGCTCTCTAGTCTACTGCCGCTAATCGTAGCTGTTGGCAAGTTTGCACAGTATGTTGGGAGGTGGTGTTTTGTTCAGGAGGTCAGGCCTTTCTACCTGTGATCTGAAGGTTTCTGGTTAGAATCCCAAGGCTGGCAGAATAGTCACATTGGTGCTGGGCCCTTGGTTGGGGCCCTTAACCACCAGAAAAATGCTCCAGGGGTGAACATAAGAAATTTACAAGTGAGACGAGGCCATTCAGCCCATCAAGCTCTTTTGGGGAGAATTTAACTAATAGCTCAGAGCTGTTAAAATCTTATCTAGCTCTGATTTAAAGGAACCCAGGGTTTTAGCTTGTGCTACACTAACAGGAAGACTATTCCATACTCTAACCACACGCTGCGTAAAGAAGTGCTTTATCAAATGAAAAATGTTTATTTTATTAAAATGTTCTCCTGCTAATTTTCACTTATGGCCATGAGTTCTTGTATTTAAACTAATATTGAAGTAACTATTTGGTTGAACAGCATCCAGACGTATCTTGTATACCTGGATCATACTCCCCCTTAGTCTCCTTTGTTCGAGGCTGAATAGATTCAGCTCAGCTAATCTTAGCTTATCATCTCCCTTGACTTAAACTCCATACACTTAGTGATGTAACCCAACATCCTTTTGGCCTTTTTAATTGCCTCCCTGCACTGGTGAGAGTGGGACATGGAAGCATCAACATACACACTGAGGTGTTTCTCACAATCAGCTACCTTTATTTCAGTGGAACCCATAAAATATCTGTACTTTATATTTCTGCTCTCTGCATGGATTATCTTATATTTGTCTATATTAAATTTCAGATATCAGCCCAGTCATATTTAATGCAAATTTAACCAGTGGGTTTACTGTATATATTGTGTCAATATCATTAATGTAAATTAGGAACAATAATGGTCCTAAAATTGAACCTTGCGGTACCCCACTACGAGCATAGGCCCACTGTGACATTGTACCTCTAATAATCACCCGCTGCTTCCTGTCTAGGGTGGCTTGGTGGTGCAGTGGTTAGCATTGTTGCCTCACACCTCTGGGACCTGGGTTCGAGTCTCTGCCAGGGTTACATGTGTGTGGAGTTCGCATGTTCTCCCTGTGTCGCCATGGGGTTTCCTCCAGGTACTCCAGTTTCCCCCCACAGTCCAAAGACATGCTGAGGCTAATTGGAGTTACTAAAATTGCCTGTAGGTGTGTGTGTGAATGGTGTGTGGGTGTGCCCTGCGATGGGCTGGCCCCCTGTCCAGGGTTGTTCCTTGCCTCATGCCCATTGCTTCCGGGATAGGTTCTGGACCCCCCGAGACCCAGTAGAATAAGCGGGTATGGAAAATGGATGGATGGATGCTTCCTGTCTGCTTTTAGCTTAAACAGGAGCCGTTTATGGGAGACAAGTTAAACAGACATTAGTTAAACAGGATCTACCTCTCCTAAATCCATGTTGGCTATCCCACAGAAAGTTTTTTTTATAGTTTTATTATAGCTATGTAAGTTAAACTAATTGCCCAATAGTTCTGTGGAAAGTAAACCCTGAAAATCACTCGCTACAGTACCAGAACCAAGATCCCCTTACATAAGGTGGAAAGACCTGCAAAGCGAGGAGCTAAACATCACTTGAGGAATCATGGGGAAAATGTGCTTTAAACTCTCCTTAGACTCTTACACACTTCATGGACAACTGATCCTCTGCATAAACCCTAAGTTTTACTTTCACCTGTGTGTGTGTTTGTGTGTGCGTGTGTGTGATTTTAGATGGCATCCAAAGATCCAATAGAAACCTCAAGAGCATTATGAGATATGCAGAAAGAAGCATCTACAAAAGGCAAATAAAGTACCATTGTGTTTCATAAACCTTATTGAAGGAGACGCTGTGGTGAGAGAGCTCCAGCACAGGGAGGGAGCCCCCGGTGGTGGGGCTGGCCTCCAGGGCGATGTCAAGGCTGCTGGGATATGGGAGCTGGGGAGCCCGTGTCTGTGTCCTGTGGTCTGGCCTGGCCCGGCGAACGGGAGCACATTCCTGAATAACGTGGAGGCTGGAACAAAGCCAGCATTCCTGACGCCCGCTCGCAACTCGGCCGCGTCGTTGCATTGTGTCACCCCCAGATTTCAGCAGACAGCGTGTTTTACTCTGAGTGACTTAGTAGAGCGTATCAGCAGCAGAAGGCGCATTGCTTCCCTCTAGCTTCAGTAAGCGCTTTCCTGCTGAATTTATGTGACTGAAATTAGTGCTGAATGCTGGAAAATAAAACAGGCCAGCAGAGTCGCTGTTGTGGTGACTTTCCTTATGCTGGCATATTTCTATACTTCTGAGGGTCAGTGTTTTCATCAAACTCCCCAGGGCAGGACCTCAGAACGGGCCAGCTTCCGGAAGCTTCCCTGCTTCCATGTAAAAGACTTTATCTACAAGGTTTTTTTTTTCCTCTTTTAAAGCTGTGCCTCTCTGAAATCTTTGAGTAAACAGATTTTACAGCACTGGGTGTGTCTGGCTCTGTTTGCCTTTTCGTCCTGTGAGGCCGGGGTTAGGGTCTGATAGTAGTAATGGTTAACGTAATATTACGCAACATTGATTGCACGGAAGAAAGAGCCGGATATTCGCGTATAATCGCTGCCGACGGGACCTCATACCTTAATGGGAGAAAAGTTCAAAATGCAGCTGCTCTAAATAAGCAGCCAGTCCTATTATTTCTGTCAATAAATTATTTGAAAAGGAAGGCGATGGTGGGGATCAGCAGATTTTGCCTGTGATCAGAAGGTTGCTGGTTCAAATTCCTGCAGATTAGTACAGTAACTTTGTCATTGAATCCTTGAGCAAGGATTAACCCCGTTTGCTCCAAGGATTTGATACTTCAGCTGCTGAGATAATGAAAGGTGTTGTGTAGTCTGATGATTGTGAGCTGGTGTACATCATGTCCACTCTGTTTGTGCCGGTCTTGCTGTTGCCACAGGGATGAATCACCGTGAAACCTTAAACCTGTCACCTTGCACGCCGTTTCCGCACCGCTGCCAAGATTGTCTCTAAACTCATTGAATGACTGAATATCACACAGTGGAACCCTGTTCTCCCACGGTATATGTTGAGGCTCATGGTCGGAACCATTCCCTAGATCCACACAGCACATGGAGATTGGGCATATTCTCATGTACCCTCACCCAGCTATGCCAGGGAATAGGGCAAGTGCACCGATCCAATGCCAGGTCAGAATCTGGACCAAGTCTCTTCTCCAGCCCCAGCTTTCCAGGGGAAGCTAATCCACATGTTTTTTACAAATGCAGAGCTGTTTAGAGTAGACGTTGGCCTCCAGGAATGACCCATCTTGTCTACACCTGTGAATGTCATTCCTTTGTATAGGACAGCAGAACGCCACTCAGGACAGGTCAGAGGGACTGTGTGTTCAACCTGGCTTGGGATTGTCTGGAATTCTCACAAAAATAGAACCTGAGGTGTGGTCTGACTAGATTGGCATGATGCCACGGCATCCCTTGATGGATAGATAGCTGGGCTGTTAAATAGCTTTTAAAGGGTACGTTTGGCTGAAGTTATATTAAGGTAAAAAAACTGCATGCAATAAATGGCAAACCTGCTCTACATCAGTGATTGACGTCTTTAGACACCCATGGCAAACTGAATAACGATAACAGCACACATCCTAAATGTTACTGATCTGCACCCATGTCAGTGGAGTTGTACGTAGGCTTGGGCTGGAATAGCAACATGCCTCTCAGTGAGCGGCTCGTCAGGGCTGTAGGATCCAGTTCTCTGGTATTGATTTCCTCCCCTCCTGCCTCGATGGTTCTTCTTTCCCGCCACCCCTTAGCTTAAGAGGCATGGCGACTTTCTGTAGCTCCTGAAAATGAGCCCTAAGGGCTGTCACTCTTGCCATGTCCTCTCTGAACCTGTGACCGTATCCGTAGGTACCCGGTGAGCGCGCTTCTCGGGCCCGACAGAGAGCTTCTGAAGAGGCGTCTCATTTGCGAGTAGACCGCCTACCTGCGGCTCACTATCACTGCCAGCCTGTGGTCTGTCACCTGCCACGTGATGGAACGTGCACCCGCCGCTTTCACATGCCGGGTCTTTCTGCAAAATGACAACCCCCCCCTGCCATCATCAGCTTCATTCCCACTTTATCCTGACAGGATAGCGGAAGGGGTAATACCTGCTGGCTTGCCTCATCCCCTGGGTCCTAATGCTGACCCTACAGCCTAGCTTCTCCTTTAGTCACTCTGCATGGCCTCCATTATAATTTGTAGCTCCCTGGGGATGGTTATAATTGTCCATGCATGATTGGTGGAATGTAGGTTAAGTTGCATAAGTCTACTTGATGTGCTTGTAATGGTATTTTCACACATATGAAGACCATACGACCACATGGTTAATAGTGGAGACTTTCTTTGGAGGCACCAATGAGAGGGCAATGCCAGACAAATTCGTTTGACTGTCGCTCAGAAAGGCAGCACCTTCACAGTCCACCTTAACCTGAATGTTTGTATTGCGAAGATATGTGTGATGTGAGTCAGACTGGCAGCCTGCACCTGAACCAGAGTCCTGCACCGGGTCGGCTACCTGCAGATAGTTGCTGAAACGGACGGATTTTAATGTTCTGGAATTTTACAGGCGGGTATGTGGGCGGGTAATTCATTACACACGGGCGGGTAGCAGGTCAATCAAAACAGTATTGTAGCCTGCAAAAATAACATATAAGCAAAAATATCTATGTATTAAACTGTCGTGTACAAATTGTCATCATCACAGTATGTTCAGTATGTCGGGGGTAATGGTGCGTTCAATTATTTCTCTCCAAGTCAGAACTCGGTTAGAAAGGTCACGAAACGTCTTGAAAAACGTCACTTCCCGTCGGAAACACGCCTCTTTTATGACGTTGAGGTCGGACCAGATTTTGTTGTCCGAGTTGCCCTGTGACGAAAATTCAACATGGTGGCTTACACACTCAACAGTAATTCTGTTGTATAAATCATTAAAACTGTTAATTTTGTTAAATGCATTAATAGTTATAAATGTCATGACTGTAAACAGTATCCTATCATGCAATGTCAGATTTTTACCAGACTTTTTAGTGTCTTTGGTTTGTTTGTAGTTTGTTTGCCTCTCGAAAAAAGAATATTGCTATGAATGTACTAAAATATTTTATAAAGCTTTTAATGTGGTTTGACCAGTTTGTCTTTCTTGTTTGTTTGTCTCTCGGAAAAAATAATCTCACTCCAAATCTGCTAAAATATAAAAAGCAACAACACACAGTAGCGTGTTCATGGAGGCGGCCATGTTTCTTCTGAGATGTGGTAGCTTGAACGGGAGATTGTCGGACGTGATGTCACTCAACTCGGAATTTCTGAGTTCCGAGACAAAACCGAATGCACTATTAGATAACCGCCTCGACAAACATTCACATACACATCCTAATCCTTGCTGGAGTGTGTCGTTGTGTTCTCTCTTTCATGCTTGACACAGTATGGATAACTTTGATCTATCTGATTTGATTTTGTGTTAAACTGTCTTTTTCGTTTCAATTCAAAATTCATGCAGGCCTAGTGCTTGTCACGTTGAGAGGTGCATAGAAAAAATAATTGTGTGTAATTTATCAAGGGTACGGGCGGGTAACGGCCGGAATGTTAATGGGCCCGGGCGGGTGCGGATTTAACTTTGAAATAATCATGGGTGCACGGGCCAGTGTGGTGCTGTACTGTGCGGGTGTGGGTCTCCAAAAGTGGACCCGTGCAGGACTCTGACCTGAACCCAGCACTGTGTTCGCCTGTGCTATGGTTGAGCTTTGTGTCTGTGTATCGATGTGCTTGTGCATTTGTGTACAGAGTAACATGTGTTTGCGTCTGATTGTATATTGAATATGTATCTTTGTCTGTGTGTGTAATTGTGCACAAATTAACATGTTTTTGTCTGTGTCTGTATATTTGTATACTGAATATGTGTGACTATGTCTGTGTGTGTATTGGTGTGCAGAGTAACGCATGTTTGCGTCTGTGGGTGTGTGTTGGCCTGTGA
>JAODUD010000134.1:8048120-8061318 GCA_026784285.1 Stomatorhinus walkeri
AGAACTTCAATGAGAAATAGCAGTGATTTTGTTTGATTTGGGTCAATTGACCCAGTCAGTCTTTCTAGTGTTAAGTAACTAGTGTGTCTGGACTGAACGTTTCCCTATTGGACTCCCCAACCCAGCCGCTGACATCCCTCTCACTGGCGGACTCCAAGCTGAAGGGCGACCTGAGCATCGTGCTGAACGCGCTGGGGAGCAACACCTCCCTCACCAAGGTGGACATCAGCGGCAACGCGATGGGGGACATGGGAGCCAAGATGCTGGCCAAGGCCCTGCAGATCAACAGCAAACTCCGGTGAGCGGTTTTTCTCTTACTTAACGAGGAGGGATGACAGGGTTGGCTGTGCAAAACGGGGATGGGGGGGGGTGGGTGTGATCAGAAGGTTTCCAGGTCCAATCCCAGGGTCAGCAGAGTAATTTCACTGTTGAGCCCTTGAGCAAAACCCTTCAACCACAGTTGCTCCTGGCTCTGGTTGACCTGCTTTCTCAGTTTTATATAATTTTGGATAAAAACACCTTCCAAGTAACTAAAGTAAACAAAGACCGGCATCTAGTCCTCCGTTTTGGACCCATATCCTTCTCCCACTGTCTCTTTTTAATAACTGACCATAAGGGGACCTGCCTTGTCCTTCTCAACAGCACAGTCATCTGGGACAAGAACAACGTCAGCCCCCAGGGACTCCAGGATGTAGCGGCGGCTCTGGAGAAGTGAGTATCTCACGCTCTGTGTTTGCCGTGTAGGTGCACACGCTCGTTCGTCTGTGCGGCCACGTGCGGCCGTGTGTCTACTCGGTCGCGTGACTCGGCGGGTCCGGGGACAGATGGCCCCCTTTGGCTGGTGCGGGGGCTCAAAGCATCCTGTCAGCAGACCTGGTCCCAATGAACTGTGTGTTAGGACTCTGCTCAAGTATTCACTGACTCCCCCAGGGCACCTTTTCTTACCCACAGTGCACCAGGGGACTAATGAGTTCTCAGAGGCGTGAGATGAAGCCAGAGTGGGCTGGGTGGGGGGGGGGCTTTGGCTTTTGAACTCAGAGAGGAGCATGGGGGCGGACAAGCGCCGCTGTGAGACCCCGAGACACCCAGGTGCCGTGGGCGGCCCCAAGAAGAGGGGGGCGGCTGAAAATATGTGTTGTTATTTTTTAATTTCCCTGCTTCTCTGGGAGCCGCCTTTGCTTCTCTCTTTTGCTCTCTTTTTCGCAGTGTGTGTTCGCTCTTCCCTGTCATCACGTCATCCCTGGCTACAGGGTGAATGAGCACCAGCGAAACAGGCAGGAAGCTGCCTTGATTTTATGATATGCCTAAAAACGCGCAGCCCGTCGTCCAGCGCGTCTCTTTCCACTGACGCTCATTGCAGTACCGTTTCCACGACGGTGACACACTCTACTAAAGCCCCCAGAGATCATCGCTCATGGAGTGACACTTCCGTGGTGGTTGCTGATTGGCAGCTGGGTACCATGGCAACGGGCAGGCCTGGGAAAGAGGGTGATCCAGCAAGGTTGAGTGTCTGCCAATAGCCCACCTCCGCTCTGTGGTGGGCATGTCCCGCCTGTTTTTTTGGAAGACACCGAGCCTTCAGTTGGCCAGCGCACCCGTTATAAATACATGCTTTTTCTACCGCTATTTTTTTGCATCCCTTTTTCCTGATTTTCTGTTCTGTATCCGAAATGGGAATCGTACTCCAACGTTTCACCAATCGGCCAGTATCTTCCGGGAAACTGAGCAGTATCTCCTCCTCATTGGTGCTTTGCGGCTTCAGCACATTTTCGATATATATAAATATGTGCATCTTAGTAGAGAAATTCAGTCTGTGATGTGTGCCCCCTAGTGGGGGGTGAAGGAATTGCAGGGGAGTGCGCTGGTGAGAGAAACTGCAACCTTTAGAAATATTAAAAATAGCGACACATCCTTCTCATTGAACCACAAATATATCAGCCCTAGGGGTCCCTGTCAAAAAAGGTTTAAATACCTCTGCATTAAAGTCTCACAATCTACACATCTAACGTGGATATTTGTATATGTATGCTTAGACTTGGTTATCCAGTATGTTTCCATTGTTAGTATCTTATTGGATGATGAGTACAACATGCCTGTAAAGGAGGGACTCGTGTCATCGACAGAAACTTCACCATCCGATTCATGCCGATCCCCATCATCGACGCTTCCCAGGCCCTCAAAGCCAGCCCTGAGAAGACTGAGGACGCCCTGCTCAAGGTGAGCTATTACCCCCAGGCCCCGACGTTCTTTATGAGCCGTAGCATAACAGCGCCCTCCGGGGGAGGGACCTGAACGTGGCGTGCTCCTGCTTCCGGTCCAGATTGAGAGCTACCTCTTCCGGAACCACAAGACCCGCAAGTACCAGCAGGAGCAGGCCTACCGGCTCCAGCAGGGCATCGTCACGACGACCACACAGCAGGTCAGCATCGGCAGGATCTCCTGGTTCAGAGCTGTGATGTTTCACAGCAATTACAGGCAAAATGGCCGCAGCCTTTCAGAAAGATTTATCGGGGTAGTAAGGGTTTCATTTATAGGTAATATCTAAGGAGTTGAGTTAATCGCCCCGGTAACCATCAGTCCCTTGTTCCGGTTCCTCAAAGATGATTGACAGAATCTGCGTGAAGGTCCAAGACCACCTCAATTCGCTGAGGTACACCGAGACGGACACCATCCTGGAGGACATGAAGATGGCTGAGAACTTGATGAAGGACGCCAGGAACTCCAAGACGGTGAGCGAAGCTGCTGGTATCGCCCAGTAAATAGGCGATAGTAAATAGGTATTTGGGTTTATTGAAACTGACAGCTGGTGACAGTGGATAGAGTTGTTGCCTCACACCTACTGGCCTGGGGGGTTTGAATCCCGCCCCCAATGTGTGTGTGCACTTTGCTTGGTCTCCGGGTGCAGTGCAGGGCTCCTGCGGTCCAAAGACATGCAGTTATACCTGGCAGCAGGTCAGACCGGAACTCTCCAAGGCTCCTTCTGTGGGACATACCAACATGAGTGGTAATCGGAAGGTGTCCGGTTCGAATCCCACGGTTGGCAGAGTGTTGTCATTGTTGGGTAGGGAGGTCAGGGAGGACACTTTGAGCTACTTCAGGTTTTACAAACTACTTTAAAACTGAAAGGCTCCTGTGCTCGGCTAAATACTTCAATTTTTCTTGTACTTTGATTTGTTTTCTTAACTGATAGATGCATCCAGCTGTTTCAAATTAGTGACAAATGCATGATTATAGGAGACTGACCAATCAGCACACAGCAAGTACTCAGTGATTAAGTGGAATCCTTTTAATTGAAATGCTAGTTTATAAAAGTTGTCCTAGATCTAGGATGACGTTGGGCGCCCAGCAAGGCCCCTCCCCCTTGTTACAGGGACTGCCTGCCCCCTCTTTCTCGGTACATTGTTTTCGATAAAAGCATCTGCCAGTAAGTATTGCTGATGCCCCCCATCCCCCTGCAGCTCCTTCCAAACCTGTACCACCTGGGCGCCTCCTCGAGGAGTGAGATCAGCGTCACCTCTACCAACCCCATCCAGGAGAAGCTGGAGTCCATGGCTGGGGAGGTGGCCCAGGTGATGGACGAGCAGCTGCAGGTAAGGACAGGAGCACAGTGACCCCTCAGGACGTGGGTGGGTGGGCTTCACGGGACCCTGCCCAGGTAATGGACCGTAACCCACATCTACGTCACCTTGCAGGTGTGAGACCTCCGGCCAAACTGTAGCTCCACAATAGCGTGGTGTGCAAGTCCACTGGGAACTTCCCTGCTGTTCGCATTTTATAATTCATCTGATTGCTGCACAATCGAGCTGCCCCAAATCATTTAACTAGAAGCCTATAAACTCAACTACTGGGTAGTGGTGAATGTGCAAAATTTACAGCTCTTAATTTCTGCGGGCCGGATGCCAGTCTTTTTTTCTTCCGCTTTCAGGCAGTAATTACCTTAAATTATGGCTATGAAACTGTCTATGTGTAGGAGCTCAGAAGGCGTACGTCTCTGCAACTCGCTCAGCCTCGGTAATTGCAATAAAACCAACAGCCGCGCAGAACGTAAACATAACTGCAGATGTTTTCTACATTATGGACTTTATTTTTTCATGGAGACATTTTACTGGGTGATATGCAAATGAGATGCGGATTTTCTGCGTCGGTGCTACCAGTATCTATTCAGACTGTTAAGTATATCTCAGTGACAGGGTAACAGATGTGTGGCCAACTCTGGGCTGCTTAGAGAAAAAAAGAAAGCAGGCCATTCCAGGTAATTCCATTGTTGAGCGTTGGAGCCTCTGGCACTGCACTCCACAGTATGCACACCACGAATTTCTTTGTTAGAAGGTTTAGTTTTTAGGAAATCTTTTGGTACATATTGATGGCTAATACGGCAAAGCTAATGTTAATACCGTAGCGCTAATATGGTAAGGCTTATACAGTAATGTTAATATGCTTCAGATCTTTTAATGCAGGTGAAAGCTATGTTGTTACTGTTAAGCATCTGTTGGAGTAATTAAATATTTATGTATGATTAAATATTTCGTTTCACTGTTGTTTTAGAACAAAGGCAGTAGAGGCCCAAAGGCAGCTTGCATTAGGTCGGTATCTCTGGTCTCTCTCTTCTCTCAGAACCTTCTGGAATCCATGGTGGGCGCAGCCGAAGGTCTCTGCCCACATGTGATGAAGAGGCCAGACCTGCGGCAGGAGCTGATCGCGGCCGGCGTGGGCAAGGCGGTGGTGCCCCGCAGCTTCGTCAGGGACACCCTCCTGGAGGAGTCTGGCGTCGACATCATCAATAAGATCAGGTGACGCCGACTATTTGCAAATGATTCTGGAAGGAAATCGATATCCAGATTAGATCGGATCCTGACCCGAGTACAAAACAAGTGATGGCATCACCCTGAAGTTCTCTGTGAATCGTGGTGGCCATACTGGTTTAACTTGTTTATCTTCTGAGGGAACAGTTTCATTGGCTGCTTCCTTTCACAGCATTATGGGTAATGTCACACCAAGGTGTATTTTTTTTTCTTGCCACCCCACCCCCTTCCTGGTCCATATTATTCAAGCTTGACAGTCCTGACAGTGGAGGTTGGGGAGGTCACAGGTTACAGGGACCCCCTAAGCGCTGTGTCAGCGCTGACCTTGCCCTCTCCCCCACGGCGGCGTCCCTTCTTCTCACCTTTCCCCTTTCCCTTTTGCTGGCGCTGCCAGTGAGGTGAAGCTCGGACTGGCCTCGTTCCTCTCTGACCGTATCGTGGACGACATCCTGGAGGCCCTCTCCAACTCACAGCACGCTCTGGTGAGCCTCTGCATCTCGCAAACAATATGGGCGCCCACCCGCATGTTCCTGATTTCGTTGAAGCGGTCCACCTTTAAAGTTGTTGAGTATTGACAAGCATAACAAAATCTCCTGGCTGTATTTCCCTCCTCCAGGCAGACCACCTGACCAGGAAGGGTCAACCCCTGGTGCACCAGGAGTCGTTGGAGCTGGATGCCTCGGATGAACGGACTCCCAAACGGGCCGCCTCGGGGCTGGCCGAAGTGGAGCGGCTGGACGACCCGGAAGCTTGCATGGTAACGCTTATTCCGCACCCTGCTGGTGAAACTATAGCCACGACAGACATCTCCGAGTTTTTTAAACAGTAAACAACACGGCAAGTACTCAATAGGCCTGATTAGGCGAATTACGAGGTTAGACAGATTAAATTCCCGGCTGGAACAGAAGCCCGCCCGTTGTCACGGAAACCAAGCCGCATTGTGTTTCCAGAGAGTGAAAAACATTCCAAAAGAGAATCAGTGGAGAAATTTAGCTCGTTCTGTTTTTTCACTGTAGTTACTTGTATTTGTTGAGTTTTACTGTTAAAAAATGGAAAAGATTATCACGAATGAGAAGTGCTGCGTAATCGCTTTGGAGAGAGAATGAATTGAGGTGTCAGCTGTTTAGCTCATATTGTTTATGGTAGGGTTTCCCAATTCCGGTCCTGGAGGGTCGGTTTTCAGCACAGTCTGGAGATTTCCCTGCTCAGACACGCCTCGTAAACCTGGCAATTAGCTGATTAAGATGTTCTTGATCAGGGAAATCCGCAAACTGTGTTGAAAACTGACCCTACAGGACCAGGACTGAGGAAGGGTGGTTACAGGCCTGTAGTGCATCGCTGACAGAGTTTGCTGCCGTAATTTACTGGTTCGTTTATTGGGTCCTACAGTCAGATCAGTGTTATCAGATCAGTTTCCCCCTGTGTCAGTTTAAATGTGGTATATTTACTAAAACTGTAATTTACTAGCATGCAGGTAGGAGTTTGTCAGCTTGACCTACTATACCTGCCAGGGATTCTTTAAGGTCATGTTTTATTTTCACCTGACTGGACAGAAAGCCTTTTTGGTCCGAGCTGGACTGGAGGGTGTTTTATAAATACAGTCTTCACGTCGCGATGTAATCACAACTATATGGCTCAAGTGCAATAATCACCACGGCTTTTGGATGATGGGTGAAACGTTTGTCCGGACGCCGGCTTTTCTGTATTTACTTACTTTTACAATTTGGTAAGCAGATCACCAGTGTGCCTAAGATATTAATGAGTTACGATCGATGCGTATTGTGACACCCAAAAGTCAGGAGTCGGTATAAATTCATCGTATCCTTATGCTTATTAAGTTCAGTTTGCAGAGCATGCCGCGACATTGGTTTAGTAAATCATGGAAGCGACAGGCAGTGAAGAAAGGTGCAGCTGAGCAGCTGCAACAACTTTTTACAGAGGAGATATTGTGAGTAAACAAGGTAAAAGACGTCTTCGTGTGGCGGTACGTCTTGCAGTTTAAAGTCCGACACCTTTGTTAAACATAAAGATATGCTGAATTTATACAGATCACTAACTTTTGGGTCTCACACTAGGCATCCCATGAAGCTCTTACGCACACTGCTAATCTGCTTACCAAACTGTGGACGTAAGCAAACGTCCATGTCGTACCGAAAAGCCGCTGTCCGGATAAATGATGACACATGTCATCTGAAGCCCCGGTGATAACTGCACACGCGGCGTTTAATCGCGATTACGTCATGACAGCCCTAGTCACTGCGCAGTCTACTTTGGCTAAGGATCAGCCGCCAGTCAGCACTGGGCCGTAGATCTGCGGCTAAACCCATGTCAGACCAGTGAGGCAAGGAATACTGGGAGAGCAGCCCGGGAATATCATCACGTACATCAGCTCAGGGTTTCTCTTATCTCCCTGTCGACTCCATTACTTTGGTGGCTTTGGGATTTTACTTCTTCATACAGCCTTCGATCTTCCACCATGAAAAGGTTTGCGTGTAGAGTGTTTTCCTTATTTTCGTATAGTTCTCCCATTTCTGGATATCCTCCCCATCTCTGAATACCCTCAAGAGTGTATTCGCAAAACCCCGAAAGTCTGGAGGCCTGTGGCAGGTTTTCAGAAAAAATTCCTACTAGCAATGATGTGAAGCACAGGAAAGGATTAAGATTTTCATTTCTATTGAAGTTATGTTTATATAGAGCCTTTCACAGCAGAGTCAGCACAAGGCACTTGAGTGTGTGGCAACCCATTCCCCCAGAAAGGAGCCACGTTGGGTCTGATGGTATTTAGCCTGTCGGTGCAGCACAACACAGGACCTGGGCAGGTAGGAGCCGTGTTGGCAGCATGTAGTTCACCCCCCGGGCCCCCCCACGAGGGCTCGGCTTGTGTAAAGACAACGTTCACCCCTCACAGGTTGAACTATGGGCTTACCTCTGAGATTACGACCTGGGGGAGGGTTCCGCCCCCCTCAGCTCAGCTGTCAGCCTCTGGTGGGGGGGTGGTGGGGGTTTACCCCAGGAGGCATATACGTTTGACTTTGGCACCTAAACTATTGACGCTCTAACTCTGATGGCAGGGATCGATGCCACGGCAAATTCATCTGGACGGTGTGATTAAAGTGCACTTTTTGCAACGCATATGGTATTTTAAAAATGTAACCTGCATAGTTTTTTATCTCGGTCAAAACATTTTTCCATGGACACAAACGAGTCTTGCCATCGACGTGTTTGTCCATTTATGGAACGGTTGACAATACTTAACTGAAGATTCTAGAAGGCAAAGAGATGGGGATTGCAGATTAGCCTTAAGACTTTCGAATGACCTGAGGACAAATACCCTTCTCCTCTTCCCCTTCCCCCATTCATGTTTCTCTTACCTTATCTTCCTCTGTCTTTCCTTTTATTTCCTTTTATTTTATGCGTATATAAAGTACTGTATCTATCTGTGACCATATATCACTCATACAACCCGTATACTGTACTGTACATAAGCAGTTCTCACAAATTCCCTCAGGGAAGCCCAGCTGTTCGGCCCGTTTGTCATGTTCCACTAACAGCGTGTCCAGCTGAGTAATTACGTAATTAAATACTCAGGAAGCTCTTTATTAGCTGAAGTGCCTGTGCAGGAACATGATAACTGGTTCCCCGTGTCTTGCCGCAGGGCTACACGTGACCACATGGTGGCGCCGCTGCGCCCACAGGGCCTTCTGTCCTTTTTGATTATCCTCTGCTTCCTCACAGTGTCCTCTCTTCTCCCTGTTCTTCTCGTTCTGCTCTCTCTCTCCTGTCCTTCTCTCTCACCTCTTTGCCCCATGGAGACTCTGTGCTGCTCGAGTGTAAGTAGGATCCGTCTCTCCGCTTTGCCGCCTTCCTTCCTCGCTGTCGCTTCGCGCACGACGTCACGCCCACCCCCCATCTTCTCGGTAAAGCCTGATCTGACCCCCTCGGATTCTGGCTGTACCCCCCGCTCCTCATTCCTGGCAGACACCTAAAGATTTGGCTGGACTCGCTAGCTTGACAACAGATTGAAAAACCCGCCAGCCCCTCGCTCGGGCTAATGAACCATCAACCAGGTCTTCTTGACTTAGATGTCGACTCTCTCTGCAGAGGGCACATCACTGTTCCATCTGTTCTGCAGTAGCGCCTGGTCGGGGGGGTGGAAATCCCTCAATTTGAGAAGCGTCTGTCCTCTAAATGCTTTTCCGATTTGGAATCACACCGGAAACGTGTGGGATGGCGTGCTGAATCCGCTTCCTGACCAGCATTAAATCAGTCCGCTCTCTACATTACGCTTGCTGTCCATTACCCCCAGCCTAATAATATGCGTGATTAGGCTGCTTCTGGCTGATGTACTAGATCTTAACATTAGCTGTTTACCATTAACTATCCACATAAGAGCACATATGTACACATCTCACTCTGAAGGCGCTTTTCCACTGCACTGGTTATTTCAAAAAAGGACCAAAAGTACTGTACTTCCGGTGTTTGTTTTCCACTGACGCGAAAGACGTCATTACAACAGAGGCAGGGTGCTTTAAACTGAATTCAAATTTTAGTGTATGATAAGGCTGGGCGATGTGTGATTATAATATCGACATCACATGTTCTGCACATGCAATTCTCACAATGCGAGGAGTGTGATAAGTGGACTGAGATCAGGTTTTCTCACACCTTCATACTGTCTGGACATTAAACCGCCAGTGCAGGGAGTTACGTTTCACTAAAATGTTTTTTTTCTACTGCCGCTGCTTTTGCACAAGCTCTGCACACACTGCCTCAGCTGTATAAATCACTGGTAGACGCGTCTGTGAGAGATTTTGAGTGGGGTGAACAAAATCAAACAAGGAATGGTCACTAAAAACTACTCGCTATCCATTGTATGCAAAATAGTTTGGATTCCGTAGAGCTTATACTGGGAAAGTCGTTTGTTGGCATAACTCACAGTAAAACGACTAATATATTTAACAGACTCTGTCGGCAGATTGGTAGAATAATTTCTGTTTGACGGTAGTTTATTTTGGACTTTTTGCTTCATAAATATCACAGTATTTAAATTCATCGCGATTCTTGACATTTTTCCCATATCGCACAACCCCAGTATATTACAGCATATTATAATATACTTTCTTAATTTCTCGTCATGCCGTCCAAAACTCGTTGGAATCTTTTTTCTGACCGGATTGCAAATAAAACTTGAGTCTCCATTTGTCCACACATCCACTATTATTGCTTAGATTTTTACTTCATTTTTAGTTGTTTTCTGAATCCCTAATTACACTTTTTCAAGATGGCAGTTGTATTTTGTGTCTGCGAGGCAGGTTATTTGCATAACCAAGAAACACATTTACAAGTCCCTCCCAAAAGTATCGAGCTGGTTTGGTACCTCTGGTACCTCTACTGGTGTGGAGCTCCGTACCCCTGGTACTGGACCGGAAATCAGTAGAAAAGAGAAAGTACCAGATTTTTAATCTCAAAAGTACAGTATCTGGTGCAGTGGAAAAGTGGCCGCATTTGATCAAATCACTTATCTCTATAACAGCTGTAAAGGTTGCTTTGCATTAATTTTTATTTTGGAGTAACGAAATGAAGTACATGGTAAAAAAAATTAAAAATCATACATTTCATTCGTCAGTTAAATCCTATTTAACTGTAACAACAATCAGAACAGCAGAGTCCATGCTGAGATGTTTTTAGCAATTTTTAATTTTTCTTTTTAAACTGGATACCACGCAGGCGATTATGCTACACTAAAGATGGATGCCCTAGTTTTTGTGATTATCTCAGCAGTGTGACTGTTCAGGGTGATGGGTTTCCATCCCGCGGAGACAACCAGTGGGTTGCAGAGGAGGGAGATTGAGGTTAGGCAGAGCAGCAAGCTAACTAGATTAAGGGCATGACCATCTGATGTGAGTCAAGGCAAGGTTAGCGCTTGCTAAATAAAACATGTCCTCAAGGGGGCGCCGTCTAGGGATCCAGTGCCCATTTTAGAAATGACTTTAGGCAAAGGGAGAGGGAGGGAAAGCGGGACAGCTCCTAGTAACCCAGCACAAGCTCAACACTTGGTGTTTCAGTGCTGACATCCGTATGGGAATTTCGCTGTAAAATTCTAAGGACAGGATACTTTTTCCAGTCGTGTGTCTGACAGAAACTTGCTTTGGTTTGCTTTGGGTCAACTGGCTGAATCAGGGCCTCGTGCAAAACTTGATTTTAAACCTTTGCAGTGTTTGTGAAATTGCTGTTGGACAGGTAATTCTAATGCCGTGGGTGTCAGTATCACAGTTGGTAAAGTTTTAATCAGGCTGTTGGCACGCAACACATTTTACAGAGAATCTCTCCTGCCTGTTTTATAATGACTCTGTTCTGACTGGTGGTCAAATCGGTGTTAGGTCTCTGTGTGGTCACTCCTTCACGGCGTGATCCACCTCAGTGGCAACAGCGCCATCTAGAGGCAGGTCTGTCACTTTGCTCTTCTTCTGCAGCGTGACCGCTCACCCGCTCACAGCCCACGTGTCTCTCCCTGCAGATGACGCCCAAGTCGAAGAGGAAGAGTATTCACAGTCGGATGCTTCGCCCCGTGTCCAGAGCCTTTGGTAAGTTCATCTCTACACCCCTCCACAGCCGCTCAATGGGATTAACCAGAATGGGCTATCATAGCTGGGGGGGTAGCTTACAGATGCAATTCTGTAATTGTTTGCCATTATGAAATTGAAAAGCCCCACGTAGAATTTTATTAAGAGGTGGGCATCAGTCCTGTCGAGTGGCCTCTGATTGGTTGTTGTTGTGTCCGTCAGAGATGGAATTTGACCTGGATAAGGCGCTGGAGGATGTTCCCATTCACGTTGAGGACCCGCCCCTTTCCACCAAAGCAGAGAAGAAGTCGTCTGTGGCGATGGGGGAGCTGCCCTCGGAGGAGGGCAAGAAGCTGCAGCACTACACGAAACTTCGGCCCAAACGGAGCAAGAAAGTGCGCTCCAGTAAAGTGCCGGTAAGGCCGAGGTCGCCGGCCAGCCTCTGGTCCTCTCTGTTTAGCTGGTCAGCTGAGCTTGACTTACCAATAGCCTGAGTCTCCTTCTGCAGATCAGCACGGCCCAGCCGCAAGAAGGGGAGCAGAACGGCCTCATGGGACGGGTGGATGAGGGCGTGGATGAATTCTTCTCCAAGAAGGTCACAAAACTGGAGACTAAGTAAGGGCCTGAATGGTGCACGCAGTTCATAAATCTGTGAATGATTTGGGATGTGTTCCTCATATCATCCATGTTTTGTGTTGCAGTACAAATCCTGTGATCTTGATTAACATTAGGGTAAAACAGACTTGTAATGATTATTCCTGTTGATGGGGATGATTGTGTTTATCCTTCTGAAATCACATGTGATGTAAGATTTTTTTGGCCTGTCCTGTCAGATGCTTCCCGTCACCGCCTGTGGTCACTGATCTCTCGCTTTCCGTTTCCCAGGAAGCCCCCCCTGAAGTCCTCTGAATCTCAAGACGGCGAGAAGAGGCGGGACTCGCGTAAGGGCGGCTTCCTCAACCTCATCAAGTCCCGCTCCTCCAAGTCCGACAAAGGGCAGGCGGCCGCTGCCCCGGCGACGGTCACCACGGCGACGACCGCCCCGGCGACAGTCACCCCAGCGACGACTACCCCGGCGAACTCCGCCTCGGCGGGAGCGGAACAGCCCCCCTCCCCCAAGAGCGGCCAGCTCAGGAGTTCTGTGCCGGATCCGGCCAAGAGCAAGGAGACCAAGGGCCCGTCGACGGACTACAGCAGCAGCTCAGACCGTTCGGAGGAGCTGAAGACCCCCGACTCGGTGGACGAGCCGTCAGAGGGCGACGGCAAAGGCAGCCCCCAGAGCAGCCGGCGCTATGGGGTCCAGGTCATGGGCAGCGGCCTGCTAGCTGAGATGAAAGCCAAGCAGGAGAGGAGGGCAGCCGGTGCCCAGAAGGTCTGTGTCCACACACCAGCTGTCTCTGCGCTAGCGGCGCTTGCTGTGACGGTAGGGGGTGGGTTCGCTTCTCCCAGATCCCAGTGCCTGGAAGGCGAGCCCATCCATATGGGCCACAATCTCGCCCACTACCTTTTTCTCTCGTGCCTTTCTGTGCTCACCGTTTGGAGCCCACGTATCACTGCTATTGTCATTTTCCCCGTTGATGTTGCATTAATTTGCACAATATTCCATCATGAACAAAGCCATGGTCCTTATGAGTATACGTGCATTTCTTGCGCTGGAGGTGATTGAAGGTAGGAGGCGAGTTCCTGTCCGCCTGGTCCTGTGTCCCCAAGGCAAGCCAGACCATATGGGTTTCTTCTGCTTCCTTGTTCAGTTCGCCCATCATGGTTTTGAAAATGGAGGTGAATGCGGTGAGCTTTGCACCAGTCATATAATTAATAAGCATGGTATGTGTG
>JAODUD010000134.1:8065702-8084124 GCA_026784285.1 Stomatorhinus walkeri
CTCTGCCTACAAGGGCCCCTGACCCTATAGGGCCTCTGATGGAAACATGGAGGGAGGGCGTTTGGCTGCCAAGGGCCATTGAATTGTGGTGGTTGTGGTGGTGGTGCTGGTGGTGCTGGGGGGGCGGGGCTCGCAAATGTTTTGCCCAGGGGCCCACACAACCCATAATCCGTCCCTGGCCATAGGGTATTTTTTGTTGGCACATGATGTTTTGAAAACCGCAATTTAGCTCCTGCATCCGACCCAAACCCGTTTCCGACACAGTAGAATATTTTTCACCCTTTTTCATCAAAATTTGCGGGTCACCCGTCGGGTACCCGAACCCTGCAGGACTCTGCCTGGCAGAACCTTTATGGGAGAGATGGTCATACTATTATAGATGGAGATATGACACTATTCTAGTTCTGTGTCTTGTTTTCTGCTTACCTATACAGTTTACAAAACCAACCTGTGTTTTTAATATAAAATAAAACCAGTGAAGTTACTTGAAATGTTTTCATATTTTTTCTATAATTGCAGATTTTCACAATAAAAATTCTATGTTCGTGACTACTTTTAACAGTTCATTATACAACTTCCTGCTGCAATGCCTTTGCTATGGACATATGTTACCCTTTCAAAAACACTTGAAATTTACAGATAAAATCATATACCACAATATATACCGTCTACCGTCTATGGTTCAAATTATACCGCAATATGAATTTTATGCCATATCGCACAACCCTACTATCACAGCGAATGCGTGGCTTATACTGAAGCGTTACCCTTTATTTCCACTGAGAGACGTGCCCTGTGACTCATTTCCCTACGTGTACATGTTATCTTAGGTCGGCGTTCACGGTTTGACTTCTGAGATTCAGATCGAGTACTGGGTAATTTTTTCCGAAGTGGTTGGTTCGACTTTTATGAAATTTGAGTTTTAATGAGTTCGAGAACTGAGGTACCACTGTACTTAAATGTTCATATTGAAGCCATTTACTCCCAGGCGTGATCCGAATAGTTTGCTAACTAGGACATCTGTCTGCTCTTGTTGTCTTGGCTTCCCATGTCATTATGTTTCCTTCTGCCCATCCGAAGATGAAAGCTCGGAGTCGCCCGGCGGGAATGCATCCCCCAAGGGGATTTTGATCCCTCACCCTATAAGGAAGTCCTCGGACAAGGAGAGGGAGGGTCAGGGAGGCCCCCTCCTTGGGGCATCTGGGAGCAAAGGGTCTGCTGAAGAAGGTGGGTTCCCTCAGGAGTTCAAGTCTTGGTTTAATCCTCATTGCTGTACAGTTAAGGAAGTAGTCAGTAGAACCACCGTTAATGGCAATGTCATGTGACCTGCATCTGCAAGCCCCGCCCACCCTGCACTGCTATTACGATCAACCTGCTTTTGCTGTTTTTTTTTGTTTGAGACTTTGAGTGTATTTTTTTATGTCATGTCTTTTGGTCTGTTGCCCATTTTCTTTCGTTGGTTCCTTAAGGTAACGATACACAGTGAACTTATTTCGCAGTGTTTCTAGGCAATGTTGCTGACAAATGCTGCTCGGGCACTTTCCCATTGAAGCTGGGCAACAAATTTCTATTTGACAAACTTTAGTCGGCAGTCGGCAACATTTCGTGACCATCCAGGTCCAGTTCAGTTGCCAGCTACCCGACTGCATTGCCCTGTGTGTCCTCACCTTTAGTCTTTCTGTCATTCCATGCATTATTTTGATTTGTGTGTGAATTCTCCCCAATCACAGCTTGACTAGTCTCTCTCAGACGGATCACCCAAACAGGACGTCCCAATCTGAGTATAGTCTGTTAGACTCCAAAGCTCCCGGATCATTACACACTCCCTCATGTGCCCTGGGCTGACAGTTAAAAAAAAGGCGCCCTTAAAATAAAATCCTCATCACACCTAATTTTAGGTTTGATGACATCTAATTTTAGGAAGTCATTATTCCAGCCAATTTATCAATTAGCAGCTGCAGTTTCTAGAAAAACTCAATGGAGTTTTGAATTTCGCAATCTGCCAGCTGGCCTTCAGGTGGCGCTGAGGTACTCATGATGTCACATGTTATGTAACTACCCACCCTCCACAGACTCACTGAAAGGCAATGACTTCTCAAACTTCTCACCTGAGCCCCATGAAAACATATTTTTAAAATAACATTAAACCCAGAGACTTTCTGACTTTGTGGAGACTAATTCATGCTTGATGACAGCATGAAATTTTTAACCATGTCTCATGCATTAACTTGGGAACCTCCAGGGTTGCTTAGAAGGCCTGGAAAACAGCAAGACAATATTTCATATCATCTCATGCTGCAAAATGTCCTCTGTGCTGTGATGCTGAGCAACGAGGGTTACCACTGACAGCCTTAAAAGAGATGTTGATTCACCAGTTAGCAGATAAAGTAGCACGAGGCTAATTAGTGGGATCCTTTGATGAATAGAAGCTAAAGACCAGACTCCTCTTCCTCAGTGGATCACGCGGGGGATGGTAGCGTGTTTGATTTCTGTCAAGAGCCTGATAAGCCTGTGGCTGCCGTGAGAGTCAGACCCGCCCACCAATACAGTGCCAGCACTGCTGAGGAAGTGGGCAAGCAGGAGCACGGGAAGTCCCGCCCCGAACCTGGTTAGACCTATCCCGTTACACTTTCATCTAATACTTTTCAGCTTTAATTTATCCCATTGGTCAGTGTCACATTGTAAATGTCACAGTGTAACACAGTTCATTTCAGGAGCTTTCTCATGTTAAAAATTACACAAGAATAACATGTATGTTTTTGGTTTGACTGGAAATATTGATCCAAGAAAGCTGCTGTTAATGAATCTGGATACTCTCTGACCTGTTCCAAATGACACCAAAACATTTTGCTTCCAGAGGCTGTACCTGTGAAACAATGTATTATAATGCAATTGATGTATCATTTAAAAAAAGGAATTGCATTAATCCAGTTTTAAATGGTGTCAGTTGGAATGTGCACATTTTTGTCTTAAATGTTTCTTCACTTCATGATTTGATTTTAATGTCATCAAGATTTTATTTTTGTAAGTTTCTAAAAAGGATATAACTGTTCAATGAGGAGTTTTTATGTATTTCAGGTATAAGGTAAATTCAATTTCTTTTTAATTTCCTAAATGTAACCAGAGGTTTGGCGCTGGTGGCCAGTAGCGCCCCCTGGTGCTCATTCTTATTGTTGTATCGTTTCCTCTTCGCCGACAGCGAGGACAGCCTCTGCAACTGATTCTTCACAGCACCAAAGTCTCAACCGACAAGGGTGTGAGGACAGCGGCTCCAGAGCCAAGGAAAAACTGTCCAGCAAGGACCGGGGCCAGGGTGGGAAGTCACAGGATGCGGGCGAGGACCCCGACAAAGACTTTATTTTTATATGAGGGAACATGAAGCTCTGACTGAATATAGCAAATAGAACCTCGTGAGTCCATCACAGTCTCTAATCAGGAATCAGAACTCAAAGTATTCAGGACAGTGTACATCTACAATAATATTCAGGACCAAATCGAAGGAGTATGTTCGTGCCTGCTCATGTCAGTTGAGCAGGTGGAGTAATCTTATAAATTGTAATCCACGAAGAGGATTTGCAGCCCTCTTTCGATCCCTGTAACTGCAAAGGGAGACTAGCCATGGATCGTGCTGCATGTGGGACAGTGCCCGCGGTCACTCTGATTTACCGTTTCTGTTGTCTTAAAACAGAATTTCCGTTAGCGATCCACTTAAAGCTTACCTTGGCCTGTATGCTGCACTTCCGATTTTTACTGACCTCTGTGACAGTTTTGCGCACCCAGGAAATGCATGAGGCTGGGAACGCAGTGTTGCGCGTTACGTAACTTAAGGTGCAGTGGTGTTCAGAAACGCCGTTACTCTCAATCTACGGAAGAAAACCTCAGCATCGTTGTCATTAAATCTGCCGAGTTTTGTTTCATACCTTTGTCTCGAAAATACTGCGATACTAACATCCCCAATACCGTGCAGGTTCCAGCAGGATATCACTTGTACTCCGTAATTCTCAAGCCGTCTTATTTCTGTCTCGTGTTTTCGCCATAAAATTGTTTGCAGTTACCTTAAGTAAAAACAGGTAAGGGGCTCTTGCCTGTTACAGACTAAATAACACATTGGCTCCTTGAATTCTCCCGGACATGCATGTGGAGTTTATGTACATACACGAAACATGTATTAATACATGTCTGTGTGTATATATACATGTAAATGTATTTACACACACATTGTGTATACAGATCTTATATTGCTATGGTACTGAACTAAGCACACCGCTAAATGAATTTTTTATATATATGTAATTTATTAAAAATAAAGTGCTTAGTGATTTTTTTAATTCTAAACAATGCTTTCTTTTTTATTTAATGAAAAAGTATGTATATTGTGTTAATAACACAAAACGACTTTTAGGTTTCTTATTGCACATTAAGCACAATAAATGTAAATTTACATGCAGAAAGGGAAATGTAATGTTATACTAAATTCACATCCATCAAGTCTGACAAACTGGAAACACTTTTATTGGTAGGTTGTTTTTTGTTTGTTTTGCTTCTCAGATTTTTATTATGCAATGCCATCATTTTTGGTCACAAACATTGTTTCACTAAACTGTTATATAGGCTGTGGTTATTTCTTTATGTGCATATTTATACCAATTAAAACATTTTTGCAGACTGAAAATCGACTACTGTTTCTTTATCTTTGCCTCCTTTAGTAAAATGAGCAACAAAATATAGATGCAAAAAGAGAGATTTGACTGTCCTCTTTTTTGGAAATGTAAAGTGATACAATGGTGGATAGTATACATTATTTATTTTAATGTTGAGAATTACTATTATCCTGGTGACCATGACCATGCAGGCTAAGTGGTTAAAGGGTGGATGCAAGGATGGATGGATGGTTGCTGAAGCACTTTAAGGAACCTGGGGTGTCTTAGGCAAAAAACTTAATGTCACCCTCTAACTCACCTTTCCCTCACATGGTAAAATGTTTTCTATTTTAACGTGGTCTAAATAATATCAATATAGAAACTAATACACACAACTTATACTTTATTTTAGTTTTTGTGAAAAACAGAATAGACAAATAAAGCATATTTGTCTTGCCATGTACTGTGTAACCGGCTCGGGCCCCAAGTAGTTGCTTGCTTTGCCATTTCTGTCGCTCTTCCTCCGAAGTTTGGAACTTACCTTGCAACTGGAAAGCGTTATCCATGCAATTGACTAAAGAGCCACACGGTGGCAGTGTGCACTTGAAAAGGCGACAAAAAGTCGCACCAAAAACCGGTAATAACGTTTTTGCTATCTGACACTTACCTCCCAATGTTGTACAGTCAGCCAAGAACCCTGTTTGGTGTATAAAATGGAACCTTACACATAATATTAGCTAGATCCCGTTTTTAAACTTCCATAAATCCTAAAATCATACAAAGATTGCCTTAATTCTTCCAACTTAATTTAACTTTTCGTTGTTATTGCATAAAATTTTTTAAATTTAATTATACATTTTAATGACACAATAATTTATAAAGATCTAAAAAATATAAAATTATTCGATTACAGGCAGTCTCCAAGTTATGAACGACATCCGTTCGCTAAGTGTCTTTAAGTCGAATTTGTAGGTACGTTAAAAAAAAATAATAGGCCTACAGTATTAATAATAATAATTATACAGTAATTGTAACAGTCACTACATACGTTACTATACTGTACCTGAAGCCGGCGAACCACTAAAGCCGCGCAATGTTTTCACGAGCGTCACAAATGTGCGTTCGTTATTACGAACCATTGTATTTAACCAGAATTTTTAATATAATGTGCTTTATGGCGGTCCTGTCGTATGTCGGACGTTCTACCGGGGACTCTGAATGTGGTGCAATATAATGTTGCATCCCTGGTAGAAATATAATGATTCTGCTTTTTATTGTCAGTTTCACCTGGCTGCCCATGAAATGAGCATTCAGGATCCTGCCACCTGTTACTTCATTTGTGCTTTCACCAGAAGTACCCCGCGCCCCATATGTGTAGGCAGGCTGCACATGACCCCGCACCCAGGAGGTGGGGTTACTGCTGCCTGCCAAAACCCAAAGAAATACAGTATTATTGTGGAGAACAACATCGCGGCATCAGCAGCAGTCTCTGCCTTATTCGCCCGTATCATGGACATCGAGTTTGACAATCTGGACGCCGGCGATTTCCTCCTTATCTGGCGGCACTTTGATGCTGACGGTAAGGCGATAATAAATAATAATGGTTTATAGGGAGTGTTTAAATCCATAAATACGTTTATAACTTTCAGATAGGCCTTTTCAAAGTGTATAGGTCTATGTTTTATTCATCTTTTGATTGATTGCGTTTAATTAGTTTGAGACTCGAAAGACTGTGCATTTCTTACAGATAATGGCTACATCGAAGGCAAAGAGCTGGATGACTTTTTCCGCCACATGATGATGAAACTGCGACCGGGCGTGAGTGAATAACCGCTTTCACACATCGTCACACTTTTAAAAAATCGACCACAAGTTGTTATTAATAAAAAAATTACCCGAAAAAGCCTAATCATTGTCCCTGCGGCGAGCAAACAACGCATTATTCCATTAAGGCACTATGCATGCATTTCATATCGATCCCAGCATTTGCCGAGGCCATTTGTCCCTCAAAAAGGTAATAATAAGTTTAATTTTAGACAACATATCCAGCTATTGAAGCACTTTACCAGAGGGAGCAGCCCGTCTAGTTCTTAACGCACATTTTAAGTCTTTTTTCTTATGCTGATGGGAGATGGATTGTTACTGTAGGCTATAATTCGTAAACACTAATATCTCGTCTGAAGTTTTATGTTTTTAAAAGGAGCTGGTAGTTTATATTTTGGTAACTTGTTGTTGGTTTATTTGCTTGTTTTGCTTACAAATGAAGATATTTTCCTTAATACATTCATCAGTTATGGTGGGTTTTTTAGGCTTATATTTATTTTTTTAAAAACCTACAGCAGAAACCACTTTAGGGTGGTTTCTGTTGTCATTTTCATAAAATATTAGTTCCGTACAGAATCGAATAAAGTCAGACTGTTTCCGGGACGGATCAGCTGTAATGGCATTGTAGCGTGTAATCGGGAATCTCTGCTTTATGTCAGCGGGGGCTGTTACTGCCTTGAGAGAAGGGGGGTCTTTAAGACCCGGGAAACATTCCTCCTTTTTAACAAAGATCACGATCAAGTGAACTTCCCTTTCCAATTATAAACCACAAAGAAAATTAACAATTTAAAGCATCACCCGCACCTCATTATCATATTAACTCCTATCATTTCTTGTGCTTATTAGGTTAGACAGTTTTCCATTTGGCGGCGCGTCGCTAGGTCTATGACCAGAGTCAACTTCTGACATTTCTAAATTATAGTTTAAATAGAAGGCCTTAATAGTATTCTAATTTCCTAAATTTCCTTCAGGATTAATAAAGTATCATCCTTCCCTATATCCATCTATTTATCTATCTAGATAATCATCCGATTTTTATGTCTTGGAGATATATGGCGCTGCTGGGATTAGCGTATGTATTTCTTAGTGTGAGTATTTGTGCTCCTGAGTAACACATGTACCCTCACCTGTGTTATATATGTCACCCTGATGTGTTTTAGAGTTGTGTAACTGTCTACCATGTGAGCTTTCCCGACTAGTGTGTAACTTCCGTGTATACAAACGGGTTACCCGTTACCCCAGCTTTGTAGATAACTAAGGAGGTAATGCTGGCATTTTTATTAGAAATACTAAATTGAATAGCTTTTAGAATTTTCTTTTCCCGACGTGATGACTAATATATGATTACTCAAAAGAACAATTTCAGCAGCCCTTCCCTCATCAGCCCCCCTCCTGCCTTTTATTGGTTGATTTAGAGCAATAGGGGTGGAGTCTGTGGGTGTAAAAACAGGCGCCAATCCGCTGCTTCACCTGGGTGCGCCGAATCCAACGGATCCGTTTCAGTGATGATGTAACTCACAGCAAACCCATCAGGGGCATCAGCGGCCTGCAGTTATTCCTTCAAACTGTTACGTTCATTGCAAATATTTAGAAATAACGAACGGGTTTAAAACCAGATATAATGAAACATGCATGTTCTATCAAGGTATTTTGGTAACTGGTGTATTATGTAAAACAGAGTATTGTGACTTGATGGTAGTGAACTTGCTTAGTGAATATAAGCTTCATTTGTAATCAGTCAAAAATGTCTTGAAATGGAATAGAAAATGTTTTTCGTAGTCTTTTTGACTTTACTGATTATTTGTGATGCTGCTGTTTTTGTTGGCATGACATCATAATTCACCTCCATCATGTCCGTTTTACTATCCATTGGAACCAGACAGGAGCAGCAACTGTTTGACGCGGTCCGACATGATGTCTCAGAGCTCACAGCCACGTAATCGGACAGACGTCTTGCTGTGCTGTTCCTTCTAGGAGGAGATAACGGAAGATAAAGTTCAGCAGTTGAAGAGAAGGTTTATGTCCGCTTATGATCTCACAGCTGATGGGCGACTCCAGATACATGAGGTATGTCTCAGTCATCGCTCTGGCGGTTTTTGGACCATCTGATCCAAAACAAAGACACCTGACGTACAAGGCGAACATCACAGTGAATCTGATTACAGTCTGATCAAGAATAATGCTCCAGCCCTGTATTTTCATGCATTGTTGCTAATGGTCAATGCCTGCATCTGAACCAGCAATTAGATCAAATTGAATGGGCATGTTGATCCATCTGACTGCCATTAAGGGTGTATCCATAGATATAATGAGTTCCAGTAAAACCCAAGAGGTAGTACCTTCATCGTATTAGCACTTAAGGTCCTTTTGGGAATAGACCATTTTTTCATGTCACTGCATGTACGTGACCTTGTTATCTGTAGAGTGGGCTCTTCTGGGCTCCACCATGATGGAGTGCTCTCCTAAAGGGCCTTGACTGCCAATCCAGGAAGTCACACCAAGAGTGGTGTCGAGTCTAGGACAAAATCACAAAGGGTGCATCTGAAATTAGTGATGGGATACAACCTCGCCACCATGTCACAGTCATGCCGCAAATGATTCCCACCTGAGGGGTCACATTATTCATTTGAGGATGCTAGGCACCCTTAGGCGCTCTGAGGCACCCTTAGGCGCTCTGAGGCACCCTTAGGCGCTCTGAGGCACCCTTAGGCACTCTGAGGCACCCTTAGGCACTCTTCTAAACCCAGGTCTGAACAGCAAAAAGTCGTGTTTGTTTGAAAATGACTCCTTGCCATTTTTGCCCAGCATGAAAATCGATTCTTTCACTTTGTGACATGATGTATCATCGAACTGTGTACTTTTTCCATGATGATCCGTATGGTTTTTGCAGAAAAGAAGAATCGATAAACATTCCTAAAAGCAGCGCCCTTTAGTAACGGCTGAGTTACAGATCTCCTGGGGAGCCCGGCTTGGCTCTGACCCAGACACTGGCACTGGGAATGTTTCACTAATGGGACCAGCTACAATAAATCTGTGTGGATGGAGCGTGTGCTATTTGCCCAGAGATGTATGTGCCCAGACTACAGCCTGCACCTTTCTTTTTACTCCACCCTCACGACGTGACCTCTTCTCCAAATTGTTCTGAAAATGAGCCTGTCACAATTCTTCTGATGTGACATGAGAAACAAACCCACAGAATGACAGTGGCTGGGTTTACCACGCCTCATCGGCGTTCAGTGGGTATAACACACCCCAGTGGGTTAAACCTGACAGTGATTGAGGTTGGATGGTAACCCCACCCACCCTGAGTTTCAAAGCATCTTCCATCAGTAATTCTACCATCCACCATGATGGATTTGTTTTTCTTTAAGACATTATTATTATTATTATTATTATTATTATTATTATTAAGGGTGCATTTTTGATGTCTGGAGAATCTCCATGCAGAGTCATGTAGCATATTGTAAAACTTCACCACATGTCTCAATGTTGTCTGACAATGGTGTTGCTGTGGTGCTGAGTTCAGAGGAGCAGGAATGTTGTGCGAGATGCTGGTGTACCCAGATTCCCTTTGTATCCGGGATTCCTAGCTGGCCAATATGATCCTACCCGAGGACGAGAACTTCCTCCTGCTCTTCCGGAGGGAGACTCCCCTGGACAACAGTGTGGAGTTCATGAAGGTGAGCTCCACCCATCCATGTACTCTCTCCATCCCACAGTTCACTACTCCTCTGCTTATTGAGGGATACATTATATAATTAGAGCCATTCAGCTGCATGGTTCCAACTATGTGAGTTGCTAACACAGTTAGCAAATATATTTATATTAAATGTGTCCCGGACCAAACTCTTAGCATTAGATATCCAATCATTTTCCATGAAAATATACCACCTAAATATTTTCTAACACTGAGACAATATAGGAAATGATCTTGGCATCAGTAAGTCAGTTGCGATACAGCCACTCTCTGTCCAGATTTGCTGCTGCCATCATCTGTTTATCATCCCACAGATCTGGAGAAAATATGACATGGATAGGAGTGGATTCATCTCAGCTGTGGAACTCAAGGTATGGAGTCTCATACCGTCTGCTGTGGGCTCCCTGGTGGCTGAACAACAGTGTGGGTGCAATTTCTGCTCCTCCATCTCCTCACTTGCATTGATTTTTGTCTATTTGCAAACTCAGTTCTGTAGCAACCACTAAGGCCTATCAGGGGAAAACACACAGGCTGATGTGTACATAGTGGTCAGCGGCAGACCTGCATCTGCTCTGTTTGCCGAGGTATGTCGTTTCCCAGAAGAGGACCCGTATTTGCCTATAGCTTTTCTCGGTGACTATGGTGATCTGTGCATCTGTGACGTCCCAGGGGTTGGCGGTGTCCTTCTGGGAGATAGAGTGGAAAAAATCTATGAAAAGAGCACCTTGCAGGGGTGTCCCTGACTGTCGGGAGTTCTGACGTCTTTCATTCAGATGAGCCTTGGGTGGGTTTCACACTTTGTCAGTCACTCTGTCCAGTCTATAGGACCATTTTCACTACTTCCTCCACCTATTCTGGATTCTTTCCATGGCTGCTAGACCTGTAACAGGTGAGGCAGGCCAAAAGTGAATTGCTTGCTCCGATATCATTGCTTTGCCAAAATTAGCAGTGGGCTGCACATGTATGGCCAAGTAAATAGAAGCACAGAGCCCTCACATCCATAAATATTTTGTCACAGAATATACAGTGACCAGTATTTGAGTAGTCACTGAAATGGGACTTCACTTGATTTCTCTTCTTCATATTTTAAGAGCTTCTTGAAGGACCTGATCGTCCAGCATAAGAAGGCTGTTTCCCCCAGCAAGCTGGACAAATACACAGAAACCATGGTAACAAGCCCCTCCCCCAAACTCTTCTGTTGGTTGTGGTTGATTCTGGAGTTCAGCACCAGAAGTAATTACCTAAGAGCTTTCTGAGCAGTCATAACATGCCGTTTGGGTCTTGGTTAGATCTCCTGGCTTCTTTATTGAGGATAAATGGCCCTCAAAAATACATATCAGAGGAAAGGTAAATGGTGAAGGTAAATGATGAACTGTAATAACATAGCAGACCTCCCTAAAAATTATCTGTAAGTTATGTGCGAGTCTGAGGTAACACCGCACATTATTAAATCATGTCATTTATGCTACAGTGATAAAATGCAGCACTAATTTGTAATGGCATTGTACACCTGCTGTGTGAGGTGGAAATTTATAGCCAGATCTGGTTGGCTTTAGTCAGCCACATACAAAACACTTGAAAGCTGTACAAAGCTGACACAGGGTGATCTACATGGAGCTGAAGAGTCAGTCTTCATGGAAAGCCTGTGTTGTAATCGTGCTTTCCAACTGTAATGATTTATAGCAGTGTTTCCCTACCTGGTCCTCAGGGACCCCAGACAGTCCATGTTTTTGCTCCCTCTCAGTTCCCTACTGCTGGGAGGGAGCGAAAATGTGGACTTTCTGGCAGAGAGCTCAGAGGGAGCAAAAATGTGGACTGTTTGTGCATCCCCGAGGACCAGGTTGGGAAAACTGACTTATAGAATAAGGTATTTCCATCACCACTCAATCACAAATAACTTCCTAATGTTGATGACTCTGAGGCAGGCATTTAGAGTGACTGATTATCCTGTCCTTTGAAGCAATCGTGTTATTTTGCCTGATCAGCAGGATGCCGGTATCTGACATCCATGCAGGATGAAGCATTTAATATCAGCATAGTTTTCACCACATGTGACCCCATTTCATAAATGAAACCCCGGTGTTTGTGTTTGGTAGGACGATTGTGGAACGCTTTCTGGTTGATTTATTTTTTTTTTTGGTCATCTGCTTGTTTACGTGTATAAAAGGTCTTTCAGTCATTTTCATTTCTGCTTTTTCTTGCAGATGAACATCTTTGACAGAAATAAAGATGGCCAACTGGATCTGAATGACTTAGCCAGGTAGTGGCTTGATAAAAATATCATCAGTGATCTGATGGTCAGTGGAGTCTCACTCTGCACCAAGCATTGCTTTTAGGATTTTCATCCCCTAAATTGGCTTTTTTGTAGATATTAAATACTTGAGCATATATGGACAAAAGTATTGGGACACCTGCCATTACACCCACAGAAATTCTATGACATTTTGTTCTAAATCCATAGGCATCATCATGGAGTTGGTTCCCCCTTTGCAGCTATATGCATATCGAGACATTTTGGACAATTCTATGCTTCTAACTTTGTAGGAACAGTTTGGAGAAGGCCCTTTTCTGTTCCAGCATGACTGCGCCCCAGTGCATAAAGCAAGGCCCTTAAAGACACGGCTGGGAGAGTCTGGTGTGGATAAACTTCGCTGGCTCACACAGAACCCTGACCTCAACCCATCAAATACCTTTGGGATGAACCAGAGCAGAGATTGCAAGTCAGGTCTTCACAACATCAGCGCCAGACCTCAGAAATGCTCTTCTCGATGAATGGGCAAAAAATCTCACCGGCACACTCCAAAATCTTGTGGAAAGCCTTCCTAGAACATTGATAGCTGTTATAGTTGTAAAGGGGGGGACCAGCTCCATATTGATTCCTATGGATTTAGAATGGGATGCCATACAAGTTCCTGTAGGTGTAATGGCCAGGTGTCCCAATAGTTTTGTCTGGTAATACTTGAATTGAGGGGACATGATGTAGTAATACACGGTTAATTAATTAATTAACCAGTAACTAAGTGTTTAAATACTGATCCCATGTCCACTCATCATTAATCAATCATGACAGTTCATGTATTTCATGGGGAAACCTATATTAGTTCATGATTTGTTCTTGAGTAGTAAATGAGTTAAGTATTTTTTCCCTCACGTGAAGTCTTACCATTATTGGTTAACTGTTCACTAATATACTGCCTGAATGGAATATATGAACTATCATAATTGACTAATGATGAACAAGCATGGGATCAGTATGTAACTAACACTTAGTTACTGGTTAATTCATGCATTAAATAACCATGTACTACTACATTATTCATGCTCCTTTAACTAAAGGGTAACCCTTTTGTCCAAATAGTGAAGGAAGAAAACATTTTAAAAAGAAATGCGGTTTCAAAAATGTTAATGGTCGCTAAGCTAACCATCGTGCTCCTCCTACCAGAATCCTGGCTCTTCAGGAAAACTTTCTGCTGCAGTTTAAAATAGACGTAAGTCACAGTATTTCTTTTAATCTAAGCTCCAGTCTTTTCCTGCGGTTGGTGCAGTTCATCCCTCAGCACAATAAACCTTCTGTTCCAGGCATCCAGTCAAGAAGAGAGGAAACGAGACTTTGACAAAATATTCGCTCACTACGATGTTGTGAGTATAGAGGCCATTCTGAGGTTGATGTTTACAGGGTGTGCTGGTAGCCCCTTTTGGTAGGCGATTACTCTCAAGTCTGTGTACTCCAGTCCAGCTCCCACCCATCTGTAATGCAATAGAGGCCAAAATATGTATTTTCTAAGAGAGATTAAGAATTATGAATAAAATGAAGGCGAAGCCATAGGGCAGATCTTCATAATGTTATGAATCGTGCACTTTTTTTCAAATCAGCTCTTGGAAGTTTTGCAGAAGGATTGAGAAGCACCTTCTCTATCTGAGCTCAATCAGCATGAAATGATCAACTTTTGAAGAGTTCCAAGTGTGTGATGAACCGTTAATTAATTCATCATACTTGCTGTAAATTATGATTGTTCTCACAAATGTCCTACAATTTGGTAGATTTTGTAAAGATTGTGTCGGCAAGGCTAAATGAAAATACATTATGTCTCATATTCACATTAATGTAATATACATGCAGTGGGTCTCATTGAAAGTTGCCTTGGCAACGACAGTTTTATAGACTGCAGTTAGCTAAAGCTTTTACTCTGCTATAGTCTTCCTCCTCACTCTGTTGAGAAGTCCTCAGTAATGTGAAATGAATTTGAATGGCCTTTTAATAATCACTGGTAAAGAACACTATGTCTCTTCATAGTGAAATAAAAACCCTACTGTCAGTATTCCATTCTCAAGCACTGGAGTTAATGGGTTTGTTGTTGACAATAAAAATATGAAAGATGTTTATGTTTTAGGTGATTCTCTTGATAGAGGTAAAATAGTGTCATTTATTACAAACCATTTAGTCTTTCGGTGTTTTTTTTTTCGTAGCCCTGTCCTGGAGAATTTTGGAGGATGGGTGGATGGAGGGATGGAGGGATGATGGATGGATTATGAATCAATGTATACTTCAGTTGTATAACTAGTAGGAAGTAAAAGGATTTACTGTTACCGTTCCTCAGTTGTATTCATGATTCTCTTGTTATTCCAGAGTAAAACGGGAGCTTTGGAGGGTCCAGAGGTAGATGGTTTTGTGAAAGATATGATGGAGCTGGTTAAGGTATGTCGATGGGTGGGGAGGGAGTTAGACACACTTTCTGTGTTTATACACGTGATAGTGACATGGTAGTAGATGAGTGCAGACTACAAGCCAGCAGAAGGCTTTGGGCTGTGGTCTGAATGTCCGGATCTTTGGGAATCTCAGCTTCCTTCTCTTCACCGTGAAGATGTTAAGGGGCTCTGTTCCTTGTGCCCCACCAGGTTTGGTGTGAATTTCTTGAGATTCCACATTTTAATCATCAAAATATCACTTCCTTCTCAGTGTCTGAAGGTTCTGAAGGTGCTAAGTTCCACCCTATTTCCATCTCTCCCATCTTCAGCCCAGTATCGGCGCCATGGAATTGGACAAGTTCCGCCAGGTTCTGCTGTGTCACTGTGACATGAACCGTGACGGAAAGATCCAGAAGGGCGAGCTGGCTCTGTGCCTGGGCATAAAGGTCAAGCCTTAAGCTGATGGGGGGGTGGAGTGAAGTTTCAAGAAAAGCTGCCATCATCACAAGACCGTACTTTACCCAGTGGTGTGACTTTTAATTTGCTTAAGTGTGTGTTTGGGGGCCAAGAGCAGGACCCATAGCCCTGACACGTGACTCTTAGCCTGTGGATTTGTGACAGTGTGTGTGTGTGCTGGTATTGCTGTAAAGCTCTTTCCTTCCTGTTACTAAAGCAAGCGCTTTCTCAGCTGGAGAAGAGAGACGTGCTGTAGGGATGGGGCGGAATTGTGTGCCACAACTTCTGAGATAAAGGAACCACAAAGCTACTGTAGATGTGACAGACCTGTATCTTTTAAAATAAAAACTGAAATATTCCTGTGCTGCGATGCAGTTGTCTTAGTTTTTTTCTGTTGCGCTTCTCTTTAGGTTTGTGGGAATCATCCATCAGTGCAGCCCCTCAGGGACAAATAAAGTTTTTTGAATTTGAATTTGAATTTGAAAGCCAGTTTCGGACTGCTTGTCTTGGTCAGGGGGGTGGGGGGTTTGGGTGCAGTTCTGGACTACATGCCAGTGTTACTGGAAATGAAGATTCACTGGAGGAAAATCCATTAAATGTGTTTTACTCTATGTCCTGAATCCTCCGAAAGTTTGACTACATCTCTTCCATGTTCCTCTGTTAAAGATATTTGTCACATTTACATTTTTATCATCATATTTTGTGTGTGGTTTTAGGGAGTCTTGGGTGGAATGACATCAGGGTGAATGATACCCATTACTTTAGTAATTTATTATTAATAAACAAGACATACAATGAATAGGTTGAACTGAAGACAGGTTAAAATTTGCAGTTGAAACCACTAGCCTTGGCCTTCAATTGACCTAATCGCTGTCTATTATAGTCCTTTACAGTCAATTTTTCTGGGGGGGGGGGGCGTGGTTCACAATAAATTTTGCTGGCCCACATACCTATCGGCGTACTGGTATACCAGATGGCCTATCCAGTCCTAAATTCATGGAAACTCTATTACTGGTGTCTGTACTGGTGTGTGCATAATATCCCAGCTACAGCCCTGGATATTCATGTATGTGTTTGATGAAAACTCAGTGTGTCCTAGTTGACTTTGTCAGTATTCTTTGAAAAGTGAAAGTGTCCATTGACAAACTGACTAGGCTGCAGAGATCAGAAAGTTTGGACACATTCAGCAGCGGGTCTGGATTTTGGTTTCCATGAATTAGATGTGGCAGAGAGAGTCACTCTTAACCGCAGTACGGATCTGTGCAGCAGCTGGGGTGGAGGCGAGCCAGGAGGTAATAGGTGGAAATGTAGATCCTCAAAGATGGGTGCATACTGCTAATCTATGCAGGGATCTGGTGCACTTAAGGACCCCATTAACCTGCCGCTAAAAACCAGGCTGTGGGACTGAATGTGACCATTCATTGACCTTTCATTGCTTGCTTTTAGTTGTTGTATTTTTTTCCATCCAATGTCGTTAATCACAAAGACGGTCCAATAAAGTTGACATTGCATAAAGGGTCTTATAAAGCATGTCTTATGTAATCTATTCTTGATATTCAGGAACATCATCCAGCATTGTGAAAAGACTTAACTGACCGATGTCTCTAAACTAGACTAACTTTTGCTGCCAGGGTTCAGAACTACACAGCATTCAAAAGACCTATATGGTCTTACATCATTTGAACTTTTTCGATCTGCAAATACTGACTTGTAATTAGTTGTCTTTATGATAACTCATCTAAGTGTTTGGTCAAAGTATGTGGGTGAATTTCTAAATAGTTCCAGCAGAATCTGAATTTACCATCAAAGACGTAAATTATGAGCTACAGATTCTGTAAAACAAAAGAGTTCAGCTGCCTGCTGCTACGTAATTTGTGTTGTTCTAAACTCAGTCTGTTTCACAAGGGCAAAGATTTGGATATGCATTGTAGTGACCCGCCCCTTGCAATATTGTCAGAGTTCCATGTGTGTTTAGGGTGGCGGGGGATTCGGGACTGATTTGATCCATTCCAGTGTAGAAGGCAAACTTCTGGCCTTGCTGTCAGAGACTCCATGAATTATTACCCCTTTTTCATAGAGCTGGTGTGTTGATGGGCTCTTCGTTTGCCTGTTTTATGATAGTCTTTTTTTTTCTCGTACTAACAGTGTGGAAAGGTCCCACATGCGTGACTACATGAGCAGTCACATTAATGCAAATGCTGTTTTACTGCATGATAACAATACATCAAGCCAAACCAACCTGCCCAGTTGCCTTTTGGGTGAAAGCATGAATGCCAATGAGATAATGGAGGCAGATGGTCACACAGTGCAGCGTTGATGATACCTGTTGACGGTTCTCCATACCAGGAAGATCCCGTTGGCCATCTGTGGCTTTACTGAACATTAACCTGCTCCTCTGAGCTCGGCTTCCATGAGGGAAGCAAGGTTCTCAATTCAAAATAAACTCCTGAAGCAAGACCAATCCAGACCAAGATTTTGTTTCAAACAATCAGTTGAGTACTATGTTGAATGGAAGTTTTTATTCTCAGCTGACTAGTTGAAACAAAATCTTGGTCTGGATTTGTACTTTCTGAACCGGAACTTTCTACCTCTGGAAAATGACCCCATTCCAAATGGGGATGAACAAAGTATCGAAAGTCTCTTCTATAGATTAATGAAACCCCATGTTAGCGACCCTATCTTTGCACCAAGTGTCTTTGCTTGCTATATGGCTTTTTCACCCTAAAAAAAACAAATATGTAACATATATTTACCAGCACTAGGGCAGAATGGTGGCTGAGGATAGGGATCTGTGCCAGCAAGCCAGTGGAAGGTTGCTGGTTCCAATCCTGTGAATAACAGAAGTGATCATACCCCATTGGGCCCTTGAGCAAGGCCCTTAACCTGTAATTGCTCCATCCTGGGTATAACGTTACTCTACATCCAGCCCTGCAAGGAGGTCCTCTAGCTTACAAGGAACACTTGGGGGATGGTGGCAGGATTGTCACTCCAGCCTCCAGAAGAAACTCATATTGTTCCATTTGGACTAATCTGGTGCTGAGGTACCACCTGCACTTGGGTTTCATCCCTGAGGTGGTTTATTGTGTGTGTGTGTGTGTGGGGGGGGGGGGGGGGGAGTT
>JAODUD010000134.1:8099160-8109700 GCA_026784285.1 Stomatorhinus walkeri
ATCGGCCTGAGATGTTCCCCAGACCCCGGCTGACAGAGGCTGGAATCTTATTTCCGAAATGATTTCTCCAGTTTTTCTACAGAGTGATCTCTGTGGTTTTCGCTCTTCGTCCAGCTGCTTTTCAGCCTTTAACGATCCTTGATCCTTCCTGCTCATTCACCTCATTCTTAAACGTGCGTGAGCCCTAACGCTTTAATTACCTGCATCTTTTCCTCCTGCCAATCCTGGATCTGGGCTTTGTGCCGGTCTGTTTACTGCCTGCTTATGAATTATTCCCTTTGATCTCCCCAGATTTCGTTAAATAATTAAGCTGTGTCTCGTCAGTGTTCCAGGCAGTGTGGCCTGCGTGGGCGCTACTCCCCCCCCCCCCCCAGCCTCTTAAAAGTTCAGCGTTTTGCACAGATGTAGCACTGTGAGCAGAAAAATACCTCAGTACATGCCGGGCCTCATATCCCTCTGAATGACCGTAGCTCATTTTTTTTTAATCTTTGATATGAATCTTCTTTTCGGTTCCCTCAAAATATCAAATTCTTTCCTGTGTTAATGGTCAATGGTGCTGTTTATGAGTGGAGGGTGCGTGCACTTGTGCGTAATTATGTACCATTGTGAGTGGACAGCGACTGCTGGCTGCCTGTTCAGTGCTGCTGTAAGGCTGGAACAGTGAGATCTTTGTTGGGTTCTCAGCGGCTCCCTGCTCTGCCATTAATGGCAGCTGATGGAGTTCGTCTGCACGCTCCGCGAACAAGAGTCAGACGGGCGTCAGCACTGGGGAGCAGGCCAGCCACGCACGAACTGGTTTTATTTTGGGTGCCCACGGGGGGGCTTCTTCCCGAGTGCATCACTCTGCGTTGCTCTGGAGATCTCCATGGGGGGGCTGCCACACTCCTCACCACCCCTCCGCACCCCCGCGGGGTCGTCCCCCACTTTCTCTTTCCAGGACACGAGTCCATCCGCCGCAAGAAGCCGGCGGCCACGTTTGTCTGTGAGGCGGTGGTCTGTTTTTAACGCAAAAAGGAGGACAGGGTCCTGCGGTTAAACCCCCGAACGGACAGAGACAGGCTGAGGCTGCGTCTCTGGAAACAATTCGGACCCAAATTTAGTGCTTTGCAGAATTACCGCCTGCAGCTGGGAGCCATCGATCCGCATGGGAAAATGTTTGGCCGTGTTCTCCGAAAACATGCAATACGCAAATATTGTTTCTATGTCCTTTTGCAATTCTCTGAAATAATCACAGGTTGTTCCACGTAAACATTGGGGAGGGGAGGGGGGGCGCCCTCAGTTTCATGCACAGGCCTTGCTGCTCCTGTTGGGCACATTCCTGTGTCATTCCTGCCTTTAAATTTATTATCTGTGGGTTTTGTGTTGTGAATGTATGGCCTGGGTGGGGGGGTGGTTGAGTGGATCATCATAAATTCAGCAGCTTTTAAAAACAGATCATCACTGTCCTCCTTTAAGCTCTGTGAACTGAGAGACCGTCATTCTGACCTTGTGTTTTAAATGGAGTCACTCCGAATTGAGTTCGCTCTATTTTTAAATTGGATGCGTGCGCCTGTTCCCAGCTGCCACACATACATTTCTGAGCAGCGCCAGCTGAGAAAGTCACCATTTTGTGCGATTGCTGGAGAATTGAGCATCAACCTTCCAAATACAGTGTTAATAAGTAAGAACAACTACTGTCATTCTGAAACGTATGGAAGCACATCTCAGCATTTTTTGAGCTCTGTTTGTCTGTGGAGCACAAAAGGATAAACCAGGTGAATTCCTGTTTGTCTTGGGGGGGGGGGGTCACTTTCTCCTGAGGGCTATCTTCTGTTTCAGTCGGGAGCGGCTCACTACAGACTGTCTGTTAACTTTTAACCGATTCATAACTGGAGTGACGCACTGTGCTTTTTGGGCCTTTCGGCCCTCCGTACGTTTGGGGTTTCCTATTTAAATCAGAATAAGGTGCCGTCTTGTGCCTATTAAAATGCTAATCTAAACACGAGGCAATAAGCAGGACCGTCAGCCACCTGGAAAACATCCTCTCAGGAAACAAAGCCGCTCTTCAGAGGCCTTTCAGAGAGAGCTGTCTCACCACGTCCCCTTTGTAGAACTTTCACTTGCACAAGGAATCCTACCGGCTGAGTACAAAGCTTACCGGCCTTTCAGCTACAAAAAAAAACCTGGTTGTATGAAAGTTTCGCTTTGTCGGCGAAGTAAAAGGCGCGTTTGCAAAACACCGACACGACGCCGAAGCCTGCGAGCGCCTGAGGCGAGATGCGTCAGTGCCAGCCGCGGCCAGCAGGACGCCAGGGTCACGGGCCCCGGCCGTACCGTGATTCTGGTCCTCGTGGGCACGGGCGGCGGGCACGGGCGGACCCTGCCAGGGCTGGGGGGTGTGTGGCTTCCATGTCTGTTTAAAAAAGCTTAAGCGGAGCCAGAAAACGGGAGTGGCTGTGGGTTGCAGGATGGGGACGCTGGCTTTGGTGCAGATTGGTGGGGGCTTGGGGGGGGGGATGTTTAATAGCAAGGTACTGTTCCCTTGATTAACAGATTCTCTTATCTGGGGAGACATAGATCACAGTTTAGCCGCTTGTACTTATCGGTGTTTCTGCCTGGGCGGGGCTTATAGCAGGGCGGCCCATCTAGGAATGTGAACCGGCAGCCATGTTGCTTACTAATCCAGACTCTAAGTATGCCACCTGCTGACCCTATTTGTTGGATATTTTCATTATTTATTTTCTGTTAAGCCTTCTTTATTTTAACCCTGGCTCGATGGTTTCCGGACTGCCGTAGCGGTAATCCACAGGGGTTCAGGTCAGGTCGCTTGCCCAGAAGCAGCACATCATTGGCAGCATCTTCTTTGCTGTGCCCCCCAGTGAACTATGCTCATACTTGCTTCTGGTTTCTTAGAGACGCAGGCTCGTTCAAACCTCATGGAGTCACTCAGTCAGGGGAAAATCTGATGGTTTAGGTTCTTAATTGGAGTAATGAGGCCTCAGAAATCCTCAGGAGGCACGGTCATCAAATTCAGCCAGTCACCAAAGGACTTAGCGATCCCATCTGTATGTCGATTGGTTGGTTGCGTTTATCCAGACGGTGATTGGCCGAGCTGAAAGATCCCACCCACTGGTGACTTTCCAAGTTTTCTCACTCCTGGTACCAGCTTGAGCTGTTGGAACTTTGGACCTTTTCCAAATTTTATTCACCTCAACTCAACTTTGTATTTTTTTTTTTTTTAAGTAACCTTGATTAAAAAAAGAGTCCTTGTGATGACACGGGACAGATGCCTGCTGCAAATATTTAAACAGTCAACTGGTGTCCCATTTTCAGGCCTGTCTAATTGGAGATATTTTAGTTGCATCCATTTTTAACTGCTGTTGTGTCATGAAGAGGGTGCGGGTCCGTAGCGCTAACCCCATGACCCCTGTCACAAAGCCTGTCTGTTTGTAGCCAACGCGAGTCAGTAGGTTATGCAAGAGAGGCAGTCGGGGATTAGAAAGACATGTGTTAGCGTTAGCATTGTAGTGGACCTGGAGGTAACAAAGTCGTAAAGCCTGGAATTTCGCGGGAAAACATGTGGTAGCAATTTGTGGATCTGTCCTAAAAGTGTTTAGTTAAAAATGGCTACAAAGCGTACTACTATGTGTGTAATGGTGAATAATGATAAAACTACATTTCTTTTTTAAAAACAATTTAGTGTCCCAAGGGACCTTTTGATGGAGCTGGGCTATTTTTTTTTCCTGTGTGAATTGCATTGTTTTTGCTGATGATGTCATACCCCCACCACCATCAAGCTCACACATACAGGTTCCGGTTCTAAAATGCGTAAGAAAGATCTATTGCAGATACGCCGTCCTGTGGAAAGTCACGGGGCAAGGAGATGGGTGTCCAAGAGACTCGTAAGCGTGCGGCTTGTGGAGGGTGATTCTGGGGCATCGCGAGAGCTGGACCACGGCCCAGTCCAGAAGGCCAAAAGGAGGGGGGAGGGGACGGGAACTGGAACGCGGAATTTGGGCCGGGCCAAGTAATCTCAGCTGGCACACTGTAGTGAAGATGATGCCCCCTCCTCTGTCTGTGTCTGATGGGGGGGGGGGGATTCTATGATAGGTCCTGCCCGTCCTCACCCCCACTCAACACCGTTGAGCCCTGCCCACATTGGCAAGCCGTGTCTCCGGTCATCGTGGGGGAAGCGGGAACCAGTGAGACTGGTCAATTAAATCGTTAATGGGCCAGCGTGGAGGAGAGGGAGACCCTTGGCAGGTTATACAGACCTCCGGCCTTCGTGTGGCGCCAGTAGCTCGGCGTAACTGGCGGGCCGCTCCAGGTCGCCTCTCCCGCTTCGATTACGCTGATGAGCCCTTTGCGGGGTTTCTCAGCCGGCTTCCGCCCTAATTTAGTGCAGCAGGGAAGCACAGTGTGGGCTTTGTTTATCCCGGAGAATCGCGGGATCTTTGAGAAGGGCAGCCCCCAAATGACCGCAACGTTAAGAGCAACGATAAATACTTGTTATACTCTGTGTTCCTACTCGGGGAGTGTTGGTGGGTCGGCGGGGCGGTTCGGTTTTTGACCGCATCGTGTCGCGCTCCGCAGCGGGACAGCGATGGTGCCTCTGAGTCTCTCTGGTTCGTTAGCGGCTTAGCCGGGATGCTGCCAGTTCCCCAATATCCAGTCATGAGTGAACAGCCTGTCTCCTCCCCCCCCCCGCCCCCAACGCCCCATCTTCCAGAAAGTGCACGTCCTGTTCGGATGTGCGCGTGACTGCCGCATTTTCACGTTGATGCCTGGTAGTTTCAGTTGTCAAGGGTGGTAGGGCAACTTAGTGGGCAGAAGAAAGAGGGAGTGTTTTTTTTTGTGGTGTTGAAGGCTGGTGTGGTCTTGCTGTGCGCACCGCGATTGGGTTTTGTGGTCGCGAAGAGCGTGTATATATATCCTTTGACCTGCGGGGGGCTCTTCCCATGTTCTCCACAAGGACAGGCATCTGTCATGGTCACTGAACGCCACTGTTTTGCCGCCAGCAGCTGGACTGTTGCTGCAGCAGGGAATTATGGGGGTAGCGGCGTTCGTTTTTAATTTATGTTGACGGGAACTGTAAATGTAAATGCGCGGAAGAAACTGTTTCACCCTCAAGGACGAAGTCGGGAGAGAGCGAGGCAGGAGCAGAAAGGAAGCGGCTTGACTGGGAGGAGGACAAGGCCCGGAACAGATTTGCCCCCCTGTCGCGAACCCCCCCCCCGCCACAGGGCACGGTGAGGGGCCAGAATGTCCACGGCTCACCTGGGCCTGCCATCTGCCGCGAGGGAGAGAGGCCTTCACGCCTCGTGGGACCTGTCCACAAAGTTAGCGCCTCAGCCCATCCGTGTCTGTCCCACTGTTGCCATGGAGTTACCTGGTGACAAAAGCACCCAGGGCGGGTGCAGAAATGAGCCGTGAGGTGGGTGCGTGTCCGAACATCACAGGGTAACCCCGGGTTCGATCTCTCCGCCTCAGTTGCTCTCTTGCTGCCACAAGAGGCCCCTCCCCTTTAAAGACGCATCAACAGATACCATATCACAGTATCACCAAGGCCCAGTTAGCTTATATCATCATGCTAGCAAGGGGATTTCCAACTCAAACCACCACCCTGTGGGGTATGGGGGCCCCTGTTGGCCCCAAACAGTTATTACACTGGGAGTTGGCCTGGGGGCCTCACTTTTGAGTGGGGCCCCAGAACTGACAACATCCACCACTGGCTGTAATCCATAGCCCATAATAAATACCCCCTTCACTTATTTTGGGGGGGGGGGATGTGGTTGCAACCCATTCATGGAGTTAATAGCCCATCATTATACTCTGAAGTTATTTTTGTTCTTTAATGTATTTTTAAAGGGCTTGTTTTTATGTTTGAAAATGACCTCTGAGTGTACGTCGTTCAACTGTCTTAGCTATCAGAATCAACATGCCAAGCCATCCTAATAAAATCTCGACCGACCATAATTAATTCTTTATTTTGGATGCTCCTGTAACTTGTTTTTGACCTTTTTAAAAGCGCTCATCCACGTAGCAGCAGTCGTTTCACGTCGCGTACAAGATCGCTTTCCGTGTAAATTACTAATTATGACATCAGAAAGCCTCCGCGGTCCAGCGGGATTCGTCTTGTTTTTTTTTTCTGGGACACGCAGGCATGAACAGAATCGCTCATCCCTCCGGTCGTTGTTTTGATGGCTCCGTCTGACGGACGTGTCCATACACGGCTGTGTCACTGAACCCTAGCGTAAGGTACACTGCGCCCCTCCCCCCGCGTCGCTTTGCTGCTCTCAGTCCCGGTCTGCTACCCACGGGCAACACTCCCATCTCTCTGCAGTCAAAATTAAAAAGTGAGTTTTGTCCATTTATAATTCACGCGTAACTCGAGTGAGCCCCATGTTCAGGGATGTGAGTGACCGTGTTAAACTCTCATAAATATTTGCCCCGCTGATCTTCGCAGTCACATCTCGGTGGTTCAGTTTCAGATTGCTAAAGGTCAGATTCTCTGGCCCCCTAAAGGCGCACGTGTGCGTGAGCGGCTGGTTGGCAGGCCACGCATATCTGTTTACTGTAACGTATTCAAGCATCTTGGCGGTTTTATGGAAATTTACAGATATTTACCAGACCTCAGTATTTATCATATTACCAGAGAGGCATCTGACAGAAGACTCCTCTGTGACTTAATAATCTTTGAAAATGCATTTTAGAAAATTAGACAAATATTATGTATAAAAGAGGGAAAACCCACGGTACTGAGATGAATAACAGGAAGGCTGATGAGAAGCTCCCAGGGAGAAACAGGCACGTCTTGCTGTAGCGGAGGGATCATACGCAAGTTACCGCGGCTGCTGTTATTGTGAACGAGCTGTTTTAGCTGGCTGTGGTCCGGAGAACTCGAAGGGAACAGAAAACACTGTGGTCTTTGTTTGGTGTCACGTTCCTCTTGCTGGCATGATGGTATAAGCTAACTGAGCCTTGATGATACTGTGATATGGTATCTGTGGACGTGTCTGTAGAGGGGAGGGCCTTTTGTGGCGGCGTGAGCCGACTGATGCAGAGAGATCAAACCCGGGGTTGTCCCGTGATGTTCAGGCACGCACCCACCTCGCGACTCATTTCTGCACCCGCCCTTTGGTGTTTTTGTGTGGTTACTGTCCCAGATCTGTTCGTATCTCTCCTGGGAATGATACGATGGACCCTCGTGCATCAACGTGCCCCTTCCATGCCTGCAAGTGTTTGTAAATGTAGACCCGTGTTGTGGTGGGTTTAATTTGACTACGCTGATGGATCAAAGTGCCAAAATTAGAGCGCCACCTACAGCCTGCCTGAGGGATGGACGCTAAGTGATGCTAATGGGCAGGAGAACGCACTTCTCTGTTACCTCCTGTCCTCCACTCCTCCTAAACCATGGCTTTGCCCTCACTAGCTGCCCTTGGGGGGGGGGGGGGGGAGCTGGCTCTACCAAGTGTCTAGTTATGGTTTTGGGTGCCGTCCTTGGCGCCTTGGCCATCTCCTTATCTGTGGGCCCCCTCAGGATTAGATCCCACATCATGCCGGTCTGTGTATCTGTGCTCTGCCCTTGAAGATACGCCTCTGTCCTCTCTATTCAATGGTCTGATTTCTAACATGTCTTATTGGTTAGTTTGCAGTTTATCATGCTTGTTAGCTAGTAGGTAGCATTCCTATGTGTCATATTTGTGTGTTGTCTTATACAGTTACTCTTAATGCACTGGAATCGGTGACGGTCTTCTTGGGTATGGCAGTTGATCGGTTGTCTTTCCCCAACTTATCTGTGTCTTTTAATGAATGTCACGGAAACATATCGATATACAGATTGGATAATTCAGGTCCAGAGAGTAAAAGTGCAGACCAAGATTTTGTTTCAACCAGCCAGTTGAGCATAGAGTCACAGTCACAGAGTACTCAACTGGAAGGTTGAAACAAAATCCCGGTCTGGACTTTTACTCTGGACCTGAATTACTCAATTCTGTCTATGTATTTTAATACGAATGATTGTTCCTGATTTGTCTGAGGAAAGGGAACAGAATAAGGTGCATTATCGAGGCATGGGACCCTCCCTGGAAGAAACATGTGCTAAATGCTAGCTCTGTCATGGAAATACCCAACACAACCACCAGCCTGAAATGTGCGCTAAATGCTAGCTCTTTTGAGAGGGTATGCTTGACACTACCACCGACCTGAAAGGCATGCTAAATGCTAACGCCACCTGGGAAGGAAGTTGACTCGTAGGTAGGAGGGGGTGTGGATTTGAAGTCATGACGAGGATTGTGGGGATTTGTCCTTGGGGCAACCAGGGGGTGGGGGTTTTAACGTTTTCCCACCAACAGACCTACCTCCTCGGTAGGTTTGGAGCGTACATTCCTCCAGGAGATGAAGTCGTAAAGGGGGGATGGTTCTTTTACAGCCTGGTATAATTAGCAGTTATATGAGCTCATAAACCCACAGCAACACGTGTTGGTTATTTGGTGGCTTTGCTGTGGTGCTGGATAACCAGTAGCTTGCAGAGACTGGCATCCCATTGGCATGATTCCAGCTCATGGTGCCCTAAATTCATGAGGCTATATCTGGTCTGCTTCTAGCCGCTGTAGCGCTTGAGAATGCAGGTGGACCAGTCGCCCATTTCCTTGCCGCTCCTCACCACGGTAGAGCGGAGCACGTGTATATCCGAGAAAAGTCTGTCCCACAAACATCTCCACGGTGGGGTCAAATTCCACCTTTGTGAGGGGGGGGGTGTCCTTAAGCGAGATGGTTTGTTAGAGGAGTGGCTTGATGATTATCCGCCATGGTGTTGTTTCAGAAGCTCAGGGAGATAACGTCCCAGCAGTTTGCCAGCACCGACAGCGGCGCCGATAAGTCCTTGTTTACGTCACCCATTGTTTTGTAGGCTTCTTGATGGAGGCGTGATAAGCCGCACTTTATGCTGAACACGGGGTCTCCTGCATAAACCTGTCATGCAGGTTCATTAGGCGGTGTTTGAGTAGCTTTGGGAAGTGTTGGCGAGAGCACTTCCCTGGCCCGTTTGGCTCTCACCGTGTAGCCGTAGCACGCCTGACATCTGATACGTTGGCATTACGTTCTACTGGCGCGAGCCTCAGATCCGATGGCCTCTGCACTCCACGCTATTGGCACGCAGGGCATTGAAAACCACCCGCATCAGTGTGTGAACAAATACTGCGCGTCACATTCCGGTTTTGAGTAATCGGTGCCGTCCACATTGTCATGTGATGATCACATGTTCCAATTACTCATCAGCACCAGGCTGCGGCCGTCTACTACCAGGTGTATGGGTGCCATTTGATGATTAAAGGATGACATTGTTTTATATTGGCAGGCTCCTTTAAACCAATTAAAATGCAGTTTCAGCCTGTCAGCATAGCAACACTATTAAGGTCTTAAACCTGCTAGGTCAGATTTGAACCCCCCCCCCCCCCAGACATACTTTGAATAAATTAAATTAAATTGAAATTTTGTGTATAAGCAATGAAGCATCTAAGGCTGCATCACAGCCTGTTCATACGTCATTGGGGAATTCTGATTCGATTCTGATTGGTTGATATTTAACCAATCGCTGCAAAGTGAAATGGGAAGTACCTCAAAGCCCATATCTTGGAATGAGGGGCAACCAGAATCAGAATAAACAGTTCCGGTCTGAGAGCACTGTGGCATAGCAAGGATAGGAAACCAGTGACAACTTGAAGATATATTTTAATGAACTCAAAAATGCTGTTTCTACTGTGCTCAAATGCATCCTTTCCCTGCAACAGACCAGCTTTGCATCCTGGATGTTGCCCTGCCTTGTGCCCTGTGCGCTGTTCTGGATAAGTGTTTGAAAAATGGGTGGCTGGGTGGAAGAACCTGCAGGTGAGGCCTTCACTTTGGCCACCTCTGACACCACGTTTATGAAGATAGGCGCAAACCTGCAGGTGAGGCCTTCACTTTGGCCACCTCTCAGGTGCCATACCCACCTGTCAGGCTAAGCTTTAAGGTTGTGCTTTTGTGTGGCCAGCTGCAGAAAGGTCTCTGTTACTATAAATAAAAATTCATATAAAATATTATTGGGCTGGCATGTTTTATGTTGTTTTACACCTTGGGCCAGAGTTCGAGCCTGGATCTCTGCGTTTGTGGAGTCTGCATGTTCTCTCCATTTCGTCACGGGGTTTCATCTCACAACCTGGGAAATGGATGGATGGGTAACATAATACAATATTAACCCATAATCGTCATGGGATCCAGCTTAGATCATGCTGTCAGTCTGTTTTGTGAAACACAGTTTTGCAAACAAGTTATAAATTTAACTCCTGCGAAGTGTCTCAATGATCTTCGCAAGATTTGAATATATACATTTGGGGGGGGCATGATGGTGAATCTTTATTCATGGAACATGCTTCCGATAAATATTGTCAGGTCACAGAGCTACAAGAGTCTTTGGTCATGGTCTGTGACAGCACAGGTTGAGTTTGGGATTTGGGTGATGCTTCCGTTTCCCATATTCCCAGCACTGTGAAAATGGAGAAAACCAACTCCCGCTCCTTTT
>JAODUD010000134.1:8129808-8158770 GCA_026784285.1 Stomatorhinus walkeri
CCCCCCCCCCCCCCCCCCCCCCCCCCCGCTGCGGTCTCAGAGCCTTCCTGCTCCAGCCACTTTGCTTCCATACAGAATCCATGCTGTTTTATTGCATCCACTCCCTGTTCATTCCTCCTTGGGCTACATCTCGGCTTTCTATCTAAACACACACTTCTTAGGCTCCCTAGCGAGGCTCCCTAGCGAGGCTCCCTAACGAGGCTCCCTAACATGGCTCAGCTTTGAAACCTGCTTAAGCCGACTGCTCAGTTTTCCCCGCAGGCTTACATAAGTCACTTTTAGACTCTTCCTAATGGCTTAATTTGCAATCTTTTCACTCCTCTGCCCCCCCCCCACCCCATGTGTGCCTGTGTGTGCGTGGGTTCATAATGACACCCTCCCTAACATCTCTCCCCATCCTCGCTAACTCACCCTCTGTGCGTCCCCATGGCGGTGTGTGCGCGTGCACCCCTCTGGCTGTGACACCCCGCAGACTTCCTCCAGCTCTCCTTCCTCGGATGCCTCTGAGACCTGCCAGTCGGTCAGCGAGTGCAGCTCCCCCACCTCCCACAGCTCGGGCTCCACCATGGGCGGGGCCCCGGCCTCAGCCGAAAAGGTGAACTGCCCTCTCCCCCCCCACCCCAGTGCTCCGCAGTGCCCCTCCAGGAGTCACAGAAGGTCACACATTATACGCAGTGTACAAAGGAATACGCTGATCATCCTGTAAACCATAGGCGAGGCTCAGTTGGGGGGGGTCCATCGTCAGTGTTCATTCTCATTCAACTCCTGTTGGTTTTGTTCCATCTTAATACAGTATTAGTTATTTTTATGTTTTGCTATGTATATGATTTCTCCATTCTCATGTTTATTTATTTACATTTTTTCCCATCCCACATTATAGTTGTCAAATGGGTATGATCACCACTTACTCAGTGACGCCCCCTACCTGGCCGGAGTGGGGTTGGGGGCCGCCTTCCCATACTTCCCAGCCCACTCTTCCTCAGTTCCCCACACTCAGGCCGCCTCCACCCGCTTGTGGTCCCGGCCCAGCTCCGTCCTGCTCCCTGACTACCCCCACTATTGCACCATGGGCTCGGGCATGATCCCTTCCTCCAAAGTCCCTACCTGGAAGGTTTGTCTGCTCGGTCTCCATCGCTCCGATCCTCCTCTGTCCCTCTCTGGCCTCCACAAAAAGGCCTCCTGAGAACCTCTTTCTGTCTCGGTGAACCTCTATCAGACGTCCAAGGCTCCTTGACGCGCATTCCCCCCGTTTTCCTTCCCTTCCTCTCCTTCTCTGTACAGTTGGGCCCCTATTCCTGTGTTCTCCGGCTTCTTAAGATCCCATGTGTAGATGAAGTCACACACGCTGGCTTCGCCGCATTTATGCATGCAGCTTAATTAATTGCAGCTGAATTGCGAAGACGCTGAGGTTCCCCAGGGAGCATTTATGAGTCTATAAGGGCAGGAAATTCGTTTTTATTATCCTTGTCTAGTGCATTCAGCGACAAGAAAAGTGTCTTTCAAGCTGAATCAGATGGTATGGTGTTCATAATGGAGTGCAGCCGTGTGCAACACAGCCTTTAGTCCTGGAGATTTTGGAACGAAATGGAGCATTTAGTACATTTCAGCTGTTTAGCTTCATCTTGGGCAGAGATTTTGCAACAATTAAGAGTTCAATGTTTGAGGTTAATAGGGCAGGCGTAGACTGCAGTAGTATAGTGAGTATTTATTGTGGTATTGCTTATTGTATTGTAGGGCAGGTGTAGCGTTACTGCTAGTATAGTAGTATAGCAAGAGTATTTCTGGTAGCATTGCTTCCTCGCTAAGCACTCCCCATCTCAGGCTTACTCTCTCTTGGCACTTCTGCAGGACTGGGCCAAACCGGGCCCTTACGACCAGCCCATGGTAAACACCCTGAGGAGGAACAAGGAGAAGCGGGATGCCGGGGAGCCAGGTGCCACGGGGGGCCCAGGTGCCATGGGGGGCCCAGGCACCACGGGGGGCCCAGGCCACTGGGAGGACCCCCAGAAGGCCAGGAGTGTGGCTGCGCCCACCACACCCAAGGTAATGCGGAGACCATTTGACCTGGATCGGGCGTCTAATCAGAATATAGCAAATAACGGGTGTTTAAGAGAGTGTTCCTCAACCAGCCATGGGGATGTGTCGGTATCATCTCCCATCTTTAGCTGTGTTTAAGTGGGCAGCCTTGCTAATCCGCCCCACCCAATATTCCCCACGTCGCAGGCAGAGGAGGCCGAGGCCCACGAGGAGCTGGCCCTGGCCCTGTCCCGCGGCCTCCAGCTGGACCCCCAACGCTCCAGCCGGGACTCGCTGCAGGGCTCCAGCGGCTACAGCACCCAGAGCACCACGCCCTGCTGCTCCGAGGACACCATCCCCTCCCAGGGTAAGCGGTCCCACTCAAACCGTGTATTCATGTGGGCCACAAACAGTCACTACACTAAAAATGAAACGCGTTTCTTATTAAGCTGAAGCAGCGTGTTCTGCTAACCAGCTAGCTACCTACAATCTACAGACATACAAACAGAACACCATTAACAAGGAAAGGGCGTTAGCCCTTTTCTGATTATTTTAAATACTTAGTAATGATAGAATTTTATGAGCACAGTTGACCTGTTATGATCTGCATCTTAAGTGAAAAGATATGAGTTTGTGCGGAGTGAGAAAAACCTACCCTGTGAAACCACCATCCAAGGTCACATGACTGCAGCCATGTGACCTTATGCCCATGGTAATGTCCCCAAACATGCCTGTCTGTCTTCCTTCCAGTGTCTGACTACGATTACTTCTCCGTGGGTAGCGAGCAGGAGGTGGACCAGCAGGACTTTGACAAGTCCTGCACCATCCCACGCAACAGCGACATCAGCCAGTCCTACCGCAAGCTGTTCCAGGCCAAGCGACCGGCCTCCACCGCTGGGCTGCCATCCACAGGGGGCCCCGTCATCGTCACCCCGGGTGTGGCCACCATCCGGCGCACGCCCTCCACCAAGCCGTCGGTGAGGCGGGCGCCCAGTGCCGGGGGCCCCATCCCCATTAAGACACCTGTCATTCCGGTAAAAACGCCCACGGTGCCTGACCTTCCAAGTCCAGGATTTTCCAGCCTGGGCGGGGGATCTGAGGAAGGGGAGGAAGCGGCCAGCCCCGGGTCACCAGAACCCGGAGGGGAGAGCGACCAGCTGGGGGTGCTGCCCTCGGCCTCCTGGAGCGGCCAGGCCTCCACCAACCCCCCAGGGGCCCTGCCCCAGCCCCAGCCCACCACACCCCCAGGGGATACAGGGACCCCAGAGGATCCAGACGAGCAGTTGGAGGAGGCAGACTCTTTTGACGTTCAGGGAGATGACATGCTTCTGGCTATCCGCCGGGGCGTCAAGCTGAAGCGTACAACAACCAACGACCGCTCTGCGCCACGCATCGCGTAGGGGGCGCCAGCGAGTCAGACTCCAGAATGCCACAGTATTCACAGGCCATCCTGAGGCATCGTCCATTCCAGTGTGGTTCGAAGGAGGCAAAGTAATTATTATGATCATGATAATAATAATTATATAAAGTTCAACTTTAGATTTTCGCTTTGGATGTAGGGAGAGGAACAATTTATCCTTTTAAGAGGCTGATGTCACTTCTGTTCATTTTCATCAGCTGTAGAAAGCGAGTGTCCGATCAGTCGCCTCAATGCCTCTGTATCCCAGTTCAAGGGTCCCACATTTTCCACGCAGGATGTTCTTTGTGAATCTCAATTCTTAAGGCCGGTTCCGCGCAGAGAATGTGCCCTACAGATGCTTTTCTTTTTATTTTTAAGTTTTATTTCTACATTCTCCAGAAAGCCACTTCAAATAGACCATGCACTCAGTAGCGGTGCTATAATTCTCAGAGCACATGCCAGTTAATGGCAAGCAGTGCATTGTGGGTAATTCACCAAATACTACCAACTCCTGTGATATAGGTATACAGTTATAAACTCAGATATTTAAAAATATATATAAAAAATACAGCCAGCTCTTGAGAAAAATCCAAATGTATACGCTTTATAAATATGTTTAGAGGAAGAGGCTGCTTTACTTTTATTGTTCTTCATTTGTAGTTTTTTTTTTTTTTTTCCTATTTTAATTGAGTCTGACATACATGCAGCCTGACCACTCTGGTTTGCTCTTGTAAAGAAGCTGTAAAATTCATGATACACACAAGCTTCTCTTCACAAAAACATGCACTGTTGTTGTCAGTATCTAATACTTTCCTGAACTGGATACTTGGCAGTGGCAATAAAACCTAGTACCACTGTAAATACTTAAGTCAAAATATTTGGGATTAATTTATTCTCTTTGGTTTAAACCTTAATTCTTACATCTGAATTAATGCTTTCTTATATGTTTCTGTTTATCTTGTATTAATATATAAATCTGGAGTCTTGAGGCCTTTTGCTGTGTTATTAACACAGCACAGTTAAGTTCTGCGGCCAGCTGCTTGTTTTTTTGTTTATCTGTGTACAGCTACGCATCTCCCTGTACGGGTCGTTTCTGACTCTTCCTCTTAATGCCCTCTAGAGGGCAACAGAGTTCAGTACCCAGGTGAGCATTTAATTATGCAAGCCATTAAATAGAGCGCATTTCACCGAAGCTGTAAAATTGTATTAATGTTTTTTATCATTATTATTATTCTGTTATCGGCCTCTTGTTCGGAGTTCTGTATGACCGGAGTGTGTTTAGACCCACAAATGCTACACACCTTGCATGTCACACGCTGTCTGCACACATGACCCAGTCACAGTTACTCCCAGAAGCACCCCTACAGTATTGTATCGTGGCAGCACAGAACATTGTAGCTAGTTCCTGTAGTTAGCCGTTTACACACTCGTATGTAGCTTTCCCTAATGTCTGCCGTCGTACCCGCTACCGACCAGTGGAGTCAGTTGTCGGACGTTTAATCCTAGCAAAGGGAGTGTGGACTGCCTTGCAGTCTTTCCTACAGGGTGTGGGATTCTTGATTTTGTACATGTTTATTATAATTATTCTGTTTTTATAATTTTGCATGCTTTCCATTGTCATAGCATCCCACTGTTTTCCCAGAACTCTCTGATTTGGGGGGGTGGGGGGGATTTGGACAGAAAAGGGCCAGACAGTCCCAGTGGTCCTTCACATTCACCCCAGCCACCCAGGTACGAAGCAGTGATCTGCTACGACGGTGCAGAAACAAGCTGATCTTTGTACCTCGACCAAGCAGATCATGTGCGATTTATAAAGGATGAACTAGCAGTAATTAACTTACCATCATTAATTTAACCATTTCAAACACCCATTACCTCTAGCTTTAATGCTCATCTTTTACCGATTACTTTTTGTACATTTTTTTTTTGGATTTGCAAATTGAAGACCTACAAGTTTCCACACCGTTGCTACTTGTGGTGATTACTTGGAGAGTAGGAGCTCAGTCTATCTATTCAATGTGAATATAATATAAAATCTGTATAGTCTATATTACATAGGTAACTTCAAATACTGTCACCTGTAGGTTTTCCTTCTCAGTTGCAGGCCTGAGATGTTGTAGGGGGGAATGGCCCCATTTTAAGAATGCTTTAAAAATGTGGAATCTGCAGCTGATGCAATGTGCAAATGATGCTAAAACCCTATTGGTGGTTCCCCCTCATTACCGAAGTTTTGATATTGTCTGTGCACCAACTTTCACTTGTAATAATGCTGTGAATCAGCTGTTTAGATATTTAACATCAGAGCATATCTAGAGTTTTTTTTTTTGTTTTAAAGTTGCCAAATTTTCTGTAAGAATGTGTAAAACCAATTTAAGTACTTTAAAAGAAAATGTGTTTTTGCATATTGTAAAAGCAGACTGTCAGATGAATACTAGATTTTGTTCCTAATAATTTAGTTGCTAGTTTGTACTCAGTTGACCTCTTTCCCTGTACAGTTGTTCAAACAGGCTGTAAATCCCCCACTTTCCTTTTTGTGTAACTGCTTCAACCCTGTATTAAAGATTACGCAAATCCATTTTTTCCAGCCTGTCACTCTTGGTCCTAGTGGAAAACATCTTTCACTTAGAGTTCCGTCTTCCACAACCTTCCCTACCATGAGTGAAGGATAGAATGGGTGATTGTTCGTTAAGCATCACGCATTAACGGTATTCGTGACAGATGAGGTACTTTAATGTGTTTAGGGGGTCAGTTCCTGAAACCGAATACCCATGTTCTATGTACATCCAGGCATGTTCCACAGCTATGTTCAACTTCTCCCTTGCAGTGGGGGCGCTCAGACTGGCCGCTCCCTGGGCCTAGTGACGTACTGCCACCACAGAGGGGGGAGATCGCCCTCCCTGCGGGCCGGGGGCAGGGCCTCAGTATTGGGCCCCCCCGCAGGAGTCTCTTCCTGCAGTTGTTGCACCTGCAAAGCGCAACCAAAGAAAGTGACCAATCTCGATCGCTGATTTACTATAAAACTGATTGATACTTTTGAATTCACCGCATTGACGAAAAATGAAATGGATTCACGCTGACCTCCCGATCCCAGCTCTTCTCCCGAAGCTTTTTCCACTGCTCCCGCTTGGAGAAGTAATCCGGGTACATAGCCTTCTCTGAGGGATGCCAGTAATCCAGACACCATTCGGGGACCTGAGTACGGAGACAGCGGCGTTGGGCCCTGCTGGCCAAACCATCCCTTTAAATGCCCGCTGATGGGCTCGGAGAGGAAGGCTCCCCTACCTTATAGCACTCGTAACGCTCGTAGGAGGTGCCCCCAGGGGAGTCTGGGAAGAGGTAGGGCTGAGGGTGTTGATTTGCCCAGAACTCCTCCTCTCCAGCTTTCAGCATCAGCGTGGCTTTCACCATGTCCTTCTCATTCTTGTTCTCGTCGAAGCGGGATCGCAGCACACAGGCATAGAAGCGGTACTTATCCCTGTCAACCCAAAGGCGTTCATTTTGCTCATGACACTAATGATGTGGACATCTGAATCGTAGATTCTGACAGAAATAGACTGCAATAAAATTTACACCAGAGACAGGGGAAAAACAACAGGAGACTGTGTATGCTGTATTGAAGCTGGCTTTTCACTATGGACTCTTTTTATAGTTATTTCTCTATAGTGAAGGGGCAGCAATAAAAAAACCTAATAAAGCAAAAATCCTCTATTCGACACTGTGACCCCTATCTTCACACCATAGTCCAGGGTAATATATCTAATGACCAAGAACGAACTGCTCCACAGGAAGTCTTGCAAATCAAATATAATACAATGTCCCTCATGCACTAGATCATTAAGTACTAGACTATCCTAGAGGCTCAACATAGTGTCAATCACATCAATCCCAAGACACCTGGTCACGACATGCAGGCATATTTTTAAAAGGTAGCAATGACTCGTTCTGTCCTCATGGTGGCACTCGAAGGCTAAACACTTGGTCTCAATAATGTACGTATATTCATGTATCGAAATTCTCTAGTTTAAGTTAATAATACGCCGTGGAACTTTTCACGAATCTTTGGTGCTTATAGTATCTATAGACACACGGCTTAGCAGAAGATCAATTAATTTAATCTAGAAAAAGACACGTCATAAGAGGCTACAGACAGCGAAGCAAACCTCTAACATTAACCAGAACAACCAGAAATAACCGCCTTATAACTACTAATCAACAAGCGTGATAGCACTGCTGCACAAAACGCTTAAGATACACGATGTGTTCAGTACAGACCTTTACACCAAAGTAACCGGCTGACACTGGCGTCTCCTGACCTGCGCTAGCTAACAGGTTCGGGCCTTCACTGCGTAAAACGTTAAATAAAGCGGTTGGTCCCCACACCCCCAGTCATCTCCGTTAATATGCTGCCCTTACCTAAATATGCACCAGGACTCAAGGTGCCGCAGAGCCTTCTTGTAAAGCCTGAGCACTTTCTGCTGATGAGTGAGATACGCAGAGGCCATTTCGTCCGGCAGGCCCCCCGACCGGGATCACCTTCTCTCCCATACGCATGCGCCCTTCTAAGTCTCTAGCTCACGCATGCGCCTTTCTTCTCCACGACGTGCTCGATATAGGCTGCCAGTGTTGTGCTCTGTTGCAACCCGTGACATAAATAATAATAAAAAATAATGCGGTATCATAAAACTGCGCTGAGGTACAGGCGTGCAGCTATATATTGAAATATTACTCTTCTGCTGCTTTGTATTTAGCAATTTCTATATGAACTTTTCATAGAAATTGGTAGTATTTAGTATTTATTATGATAATTGCATATTTTATACATAAATTTCAGAAATAAGCATAACAGTAATACACAAAGAACATATATATACTTTGAAATTTATGTGGTAATTACGTAGTGCGCACACGCCTATTTAATTGCACTTTAACCATGACAGTATCTACCAAAGAGCAGCGACCGTCACTGACGCTGAGTAGCGCGTCACTTTATGTCCTGCAGTAAAGCGTATTGCGTCATGCTGCAAAACACTTTACGTCCCTTTGAACCGCTCCTGCCGGACAGTTACTTCCGCGTTCCTTGCATAGCAACGCCGTGGAGAAGATGGCTGAGTGTCGGACCCCCTGCGGTATAACTTTACGAGTTTTTTAGGCATGTGTTGAACTCTGCGTGTCCTTCCTCCCCTCCCCCGTAACCCATGGCGTCCCCGCCAGCTCGGATCGGCCAGCAGGCCTTGGCTGTAGTGGACGTGACATTCCGGGTTCCATGCATCTTTATCATCGACGCCATTTTTAACTCCTCTCACACCGAAGCTGATCTGGGAGGCGGATTGTGCGAGGCTGTCGGGAGGATTTTGATCAGAGTATTAGGTAAGGTCGCACACGGCTTCTGCACTGCCCGATCCCGTGTGACCCGCATCATATATGGGCTGTCAGTTTGCTAGGTAAAACAGTGTGTGACAGTACCTGCCTAGCTGTTTGTGTCACCTGTCAACTAGGATGTACCCATTCAAATCCAATGTCCTCTCTGACACTTCCAGGGTGTGCTGCAATAATGGCTTCACGATCGCATAATTCGCCTGTCCCTAATGGTACATTTTACCCAGTAGGATGCTAGTCATTTCGTTACGAAATTTCCTTCATCCTCTTAGCACCGATAAAGCCTCTTATACAGATGCCAGGCCTTTGCTTCAGCATCCCGATTCGTAACTTGTACACACTGTACTTCTATTGCCTTCCAATACTTATCTGAGTCTCGCATTGTCTTATAAAGCAATACAATGCTCATGATGAATCCGCCCCACAAAGTCTTTCCTTTAAATCTTTCTCTATATACTAATCATTTACTAGCGCTAAATATTTTACACTTTCGGACGTATCTGTCTTTCTGTGAAATAATAAATATTAGATTGTTTCTAATAAAATAATTTTATTTTTAAATGCAGTTAAAATTTATAATTGTAACTCATACATCGTTTTAAGATTCAGTTTATTGTCATCATGCAGAGTGCAAGTACAGTGACAATGAAATGCAGTTAACATTTGACCAAAACAGTCAGATAATAGTGCACTTTCCAGTGGTATAAATGCCACTTATATTCTATAGCAGGAGATTTAAACTTTTTTTGAACCAGACTGACAAACTAAAAATAGAGCAGACCTAGGAAAGTCAGGGCTGGTGTGCAGGTGGGTGGTCCCTCAGATCTAAATAGATCCGAGGCTGACACCCTCTCAGTACCAAGGCAGTCAGGTTGTGTTTAAATCTTTACTGTCTCCTGATTAAAGGTGCATTCTTATTTGTTTAGTAATACTTTGCTTTTATAATATTCTCTATCAGGGACTTCAAAGTTTCAAAATTAAATGTTAAATTCGATTGCATGTCTGTTTCCCAGCCTCACATTTTTTCCTTCTTTGTTTCCCCAACATTTAGTAAAGTAATGTAAAGATGGCCAGGAATTAAAGGAAAAGCTGATAAGCTATAATGGAATATGGGTGGATGGAATAATACCATAGCTGAATATAATTTCTCATTATTAATATAATGAGAATATAATTAGTTAGCCTCATATAATGAGAATATAATTAGTTAGCTCAAGTGAACCCAAAACATGCTGCTCATGGAACATTAAAATAAAAGTATTTATAATACTGAAATAATTTGGTTGTTTTTCATTGCTTCATTGCTCTGTCTGGCTGGTTGGCCATGCATTGTTTGTGCCGCCTGCGTGTGACACTTGTAATCGGCCACCCTGTTTCCCATGCAGGTGTCCTGCTTTCCAGCATGGTCCTGGTTCTGTCACAGCGGGCACTCTTCCGGTTCTACGCCTTGTTCTTCGCCGTCCTCCTGGGAGCCATGGCCGTCTGGCTGAACTGCTACGTTGCTTGGCATGCAAACCCGTACGGCGGATATGATGTTTTCGGTCTGCATGTCTTCCCTGGCGACAGACCCACGCTTTGGCTCGGGATGGCCACAGTCCAGCTGGCACTGGGGGGCGGCTATGTGATGCTGCTTGGCCTGCGGCCGGCCTTGGCAGCCCTCGCGGTTTTGGCCACGATGCTGCCCATTGGGACTTTGGCGGTTGGATTACCACCTGAGGCACGGCAGCTGGTGGCCGCGGCCTCAGGCCTGGTGCTGGCCGCCCATACACTTGCATATCTGACCCTGAAAGTCAAGTGGTTCTGCTTCTCCTGTCACTATGTCTACCTGCTTATCCGGCACCTGCACCGGGTCTACGGTGTCCAGATGCTGCTGGAGGACACCTGGAAAAGGATCCGCTTTCCTGACGTGCTCCGGGTCTTCTGGCTCACCCGTATGACCGCGCAGGCCGTTATCCTGCTCTACGTGGTTGGGGCGACAGGGAACCGGGATGGCAGCCAGAGTTATCTCACTGGGGACGTCTTCTGGGACTTGTTCAGTAACCTCATCATCAGTGGCTGCGACTCCACGCTGACGGTGCTGGGTATGAGTGCAGTGATTTCCTCCGTCGCGCATTACCTTGGCCTAGGAATTTTGGCATTCATCGGCTCCACGGAAGAGGAGGACAAGCGACTTGGCTTCGTTGCCCCGGTCCTATTCTTCATCTTGGCTTTGCAGACAGGGTTGAGTGGACTAAATCCCGAGGAAAGACTGGTACGGCTCAGCCGTAACCTGTGCCTTCTGCTGACCGCCATCTTGCATTTCATTCACGGGATGACCGACCCGGTCCTCATGTCCTTGAGTGCCTCTCATGTGTCGTCCGTCCGCAGGCACTTTCCCGTCCTGCTGGTGTCGCTCTTGCTCTTCCTCCTGCCTGTGGTGCTGAGCTATGCCCTCTGGCAGCTCTACGCCCTCAACACCTGGCTGTTCGCCGTCACGGCCTTCTGCGTGGAGCTTTGCCTCAAGGTTGTCGTGTCACTGACGGTCTACGTGCTCTTCATGGTTGATGGCTACTACGGTGTGCTCTGGGAGAAGCTGGACGACTACGTGTACTTGGTGCGCTCTGGAGGAAACATTATCGAGTTCATCTTTGGGGTCATCATGTTCGGGAATGGAGCCTACACCATGGTGTTTGAGTCCGGCAGCAAGATCCGTGCTTGCATGATGTGCCTCCATGCCTACTTCAACATTTACCTGCAAGCCAAGAACGGCTGGAAGACGTTCATCAACCGCCGGACCGCCGTCAAAAAGATCAACTCCCTGCCAGAAGTTAAGGGCAGCCAGTTGAGAAATATCGAGGATGTCTGTGCCATCTGCTACCAGGAGTTCAGTTCCTCTGCGCGCCTCACGCCCTGCCGGCACTACTTCCACACCCTCTGCCTGCGCAAGTGGCTGTACATCCAGGAAACCTGTCCCATGTGCCACCAGAGGGTCTACATCGAGGAGGACGTCCATGAAAGCTTCGCCTTCTCCAACAATAACGGGTACATCGCCCCCAACGAGGATGCGGTCGAGCCGGCCGCTGCCGAGGGGGTGGATCCCGTTGCCACAGACCTCGAGGACGAATTTCTGGAGGACAACGACAGCATAGAGTATGATGAGGATGAGTGGGAAATGCAAAACAGGGGAATTCCCGTAGAGGAAGACTACGTCGATGATGAGACTGACTCCAGTGGGGAATGACCCGAACGTAATTTGACTTTCATGTATGGCAAAATCAGGGATGTTCTGTTTTTTTCCCCTTGAAGGGCTCACGCAGTAAAGGCGAAGGTTGTGGTACAGTGTTCCGAGCGACATTACCTAAAAAGAAAACAGGAGGAATCCAAGCAGACTGCCAGCTGTTACTTAATAGTTCGGTGTAAAATGACTGAATAATATATATTTTAAAAGAAAAATATGATTATGTTTGTATTTGTTTATTTCTCAGTAATATTAAATTTCTTTTATTTATTTTGTTCAACTATTCAGGTTAAATATTTAGAGAAAGCAGAACATCCAAATGCAAATCCCCGTTAAGGATTATGATGAAGGTGACTTGTCCAAGACAGTTCTTTGACAAGCAAAAATACTTAATTTAATGTGACGGGCTGCTGTAATCACAGATATACCTCTGATCGTCATTTCTGGTCCCTTGTGTGACCTTACTGGAATTGTGTACGTTATTGTACATGCAATAAAATAGATTTTCCTTTAAAATGCTGCATTGGAAATGTGTTTAAATGACAGATATGATATAACTGTATAATATTTCTAAATTTATCATTTCAAACTAGCTTCTAACATTTTACAGCCTTTTTACTTATTGGGTTCTGGAAACTGATATTTTTCACATTTTTTAATTCTCATGTTAGGACCTTGTATATGTGATATTTAACTATGATTAGCCTGATCCTTGTTGTTAGTTACTAGTGTAATTTATGGCAGGGTGTTGTCTAAAAAATATTTTAATTAAAAACAAGTACGCGACACCGAATAGAGCACTTAAAAATATTGGCAGTGTTGAATCTGTTGATTAGTGGTGCTGATCATCATTTGTTAATGTCTGTGGAGAGCGAAGGATCAGCATCTAAAAACGTCACAGGTGCTTTGCAAACTGTATAAAAGGCGTATTACCTCAGAAAGCGTTAGGCTCTCCGTGTACCGGTGACAGAGAAGTTGCTGACGTGAGGAGAGAAATGCGAGGCTAAGAAATGGAAAGGATCTTTAACATCACCACCGAGAAATGTTCGACATCTACGCTGCAGTTGCATCGACGACAACAGAAGCAGAATTCAGAACTGCAACGGCACCGCGTGTGAGTAAGGGATACCGCCCTTGAGTGTTCAAGTGTCGGGAAACGTGAGCACTTTCTGGGACCCCGACGTGGATGATAATATGATGGTCAATCTGCCTGACAATTTCATTGTCAGCTCATTTGGAAGCGCACTGACTTGCCCATAGATGATATTTCATCCAGTCACTCAGTACTTCCTATTCTATTTATACTGCCACGCAAGTAATGAAATGCTAATTTAAAAACAGTATAACCTCTTTAATAGGAGAACACACACTTCTATCTTTATCAATCTATTCCTCTATTTATTTCCTTTGTTGAAATTCATTCTCCCCAGTCGATGGTGACATCTAATGCAGGTACACGCACAGCAAATGTGTCTCTCTGAACCTGCTCCGTCTCCCTCAGTACGAGTAATTTGACACTCATTGGTATACAGCTACTTTGTAAGAATTAGTCACCAGAATGGTGGCATCAGAATAAGAATTCTTACTAAATAACACATTATTGCGTGTGTGTGAGGTGTCTGAGTGTGTGTGGTGTGTGAATGTGCTCTGCGGTGGGTTGGCACCCCATCCTGGGTTGTTCCCCGCCTTGTACCCTTAGTCTTTGTGATAGGCTCCCCTACAGGATGACATCACTGGTATTACTTTACACACGCATCAGGAGGTCTAACCTGCAGCCTTTAATAGTCCATCCATCCATTTCCAGTAACCGCTTGTCCTATTCAGGGTTGCGGGGGCATAAGGCAGGGAACAACCCCAGATGGAACACCAACACACACAATTCACACCTACAGGCAATTTGGAAACTCCAATTAATCTCAGTGTGTTTTTGAACTGGGGTACCCAGAGTCCACAGGAAGCCATAGCAGAGACTTGAAGTCCTGGTCGCTAACCATTGCCCCACCATGACATTCTGTGTGTCATAGTGTGGCATGAAATAAAAACACTCTGTTGTATATTTATGATGATTTGGTATATTGCAGTGAGGTGTGTAACTGTTTTGAGTGGGGAAGATGTATTCATCGTATCTGCATTTAGCTGCTGGGTGTAATATGGTAGAGTATATTCAATGTTTCTCTATTTACCTGTTGGGACTAGAACAGCATATATGCACTGCTCTCCTTATGCAGCACCAACTTCTCATCTGACCTGTTCACTGTGTCATTGCTGAAAGATACTCAGCCCTTCTCTTCGTCACTAAGTGTTTCCATTACAGTGACCAGATAATCCATGTCAGGAAGGACACTAAAATTTGGTTTTCACTTAAGTGCTGAGTTCTTGCTCTGTGCTGATTGGTCTGTCTCCTATAATCAGGCTTGTGTTACTAATGTGAAACAGCTGGATGAGTTTTACAGCTAAGGTAACAAACGAGTCAAAACACAAGAAGAATTGAATTACACTGGACCCTCGAGTTACAACTGACCTGACATACGAACAACTTGGATTACGAGCAAAATTTTCGTTTTGATTTATGACCAAAGTCTTGAGTTAGGACCTAAATGCCGGTGTTGAGGCCAAAACGTGTATCCGCTTGTGCAGTTGTAATCAAAACACACATCGCACATAATACAATCCTTTTTTGTTATGAAAAGGTTCAGTACGCTGCTTTGGGGGGTTCGGAACACATAATGGGTCTTTCCATTATTTCTTATGAGAAAAATAGACTTGAGTTACGACCAGCTCTTGCGAACAAATTGAGTTCGTAAGTCAAGTGTCTACTGCACGTATTTAGTCAAGCACAAGAACCTTTCAGCTTTAAAATACTTTGTAAAAACTGAAATGGTTCAAAGTGTCCTCCCTGACATGGATTATCTGGTTTCTCTATTTCCAGATGGTTTTTTCGGATACCTTCTTTGTTATTACTGAAGATGTAAGTGAGCCAGTATGATCCGGGGTGTCATACATCACATCACACCTGGTACCACAGTGTGTGAATGTAGTCAAATCAAAAGCAGGAGAGAGCCAAGCAAAAGTTACGAGTATTTCACATGAATTTTTATTAATCAATGCAGAGACCGCGAACGCGACTGAATGGATGCTGAAATATCGATTGTTTCGATACTGAATGTTTCATTCTGAGAATTGTTTCTGACGACAAAACATGCCTGCCAATTTTAACTGCCGACCAGGGAAATGTAATCCGCCGCTCACCGCCGCCCCATCGGGTTCGATATCAGCGAGACAGACCTTGGCAATGGATCGAATCGGAGCGAAAAGAAAATCGGTGGCGTCTCTCATTAGTAGCTGGTTTAAGACCTGAGTGTGTACAGTTGAGTATGTCTCCCGCTAGGTGGTGGTGTTTCCTAATAGGAAGGCTCCCATTGAAGGTATACGCGTATAGAACTACGTTAAAATATGTACCTAAAATGTACCGTCTTTCTCGTAGACTTACTGCTGATGAAACCCGGGCTTACTAAATAAAAAATATTCGGTAAGTGCTCAATTTTTCCAATCAGGCTTTCACTACGGGTAAAGAATATGGGCTATCAGAAATTTAACACGTAGTTAAACTGACAACAAAATCATTGTTAAAATCTGCGATGAGAACAAACGCAAAAACGCTTACTTAACATAATAGTTGTATATATTGGGTCATTCAAATCAGATATATGTATCTTGTCTGGATATATTTTAACGCCATTCGTCCCAGTTTCTCCTCGACGAAGCGGCTCAAAAACAAGTGTGATAAAAATATATCCTATATCATAAAACATACCGGTCTCCATGTCTTTTTAAAGCTTGTGTTATTTTACTCAGATGATGTTTTTGTCGGAGATGACAGTGTCTAAAACGAAATGAGTCACTTTCTAAGGCTAAATATGTATAATTATGTTCCATTTTTAGACCGCATAAACATTTTAAATAACGAAAAGTTTATGACACATGAGTGAATATTCTGCCATTTCGAGTAATATTACGTACTAAAGGCCCATTTGATTAATTTAAAAAATATATACAGCTCGCAGCAACGTCTCGGTGCTGACAGAATGGTTCTTAAAATACATTTTCCGTTAATATGTTTTGAACCATATAAATCAAGTACGCTGGGTTTTATTAAGGTGGACAATGGATGGTAATATATGTATTTTAAGTCTTTATAGCATGCATGCTGCTAGCTCTGCCCTAGGGGTTATTTTGAAACTGTTTAACAACTAATATACTAACTATATTCGACAGAGAATAATGACAAAATCTGTAGAATCGAAACACGCCCAAATGCTTTACAACGTCTTTTTCTTCTTCTTGTATAAACATATACCAGTCGCGCCCGCAACACTCAATGTGCCTGTAAAGGAAGTGACGCACGACCTTTTTCAGCGACATTGTGGGAATTGTAGTCTAACACGGATGCACTCTACCCCACATTCGAGTTGGACTGCTGCTCGGAACTACGTTTCCCATAACCCCTCTACTGGAGAGGGCGTGTCTCGATGCCCTGCAATACTCACTGATGGTTAGGGTTACGCGGACCAGCGGTGGGTATACTGGAAGAACGTTACCTTGAGAAGATGATATTCGGGAACGGCGAGGACAAAAGCAGATCTCGGGAGGAAATAATCGACAGCACTCTTTTGCAGGTTTATGTAAAAAGCGGATGCGCCGAGGAGAGACACCAGACGGCGACTTAAAAGACTCATCCAGAGGGAAAGCATTCATCCCAGCGAGTGGAAACTATAGCTGATGGTCATTATAGGAAATGTGTCGGATCGGTTCCTTTTTATTGCACCGATCGCGGATTATTAGGACGGGGGAGACTTTGTGAAAACGCTCCCGAGGAGCTAAATGCCCGGCGCTAAAGCATAAATAACAAACAACCGGCGATATCTTGCTGACAGCCAGTAAGTCTGAGTGTTGTTGCCAGGTCACTGGTGTAATAATAAATTCGCAAGTAGTTTTTGACATTGGGAGGGTTTATTATCTCTAGAGCAAACCCTTATCACAGATTAACTTTTAGTAGTAAGAGACGCAGTAAGGTCATGTCAAGTCCTCGCTGCTGGTATCTGCTCGGGTGACGGAACGACCATAGCATGCATATTTTCGTAACCAGTCATGGCTACTTCGCATTTAGTCACATTCATATGACTAAGTCCGATTTGTCTTTAATTAGATGAATAAGAGATACATAAAATGGTTTTAATGCCATCCTGTAAGTTGTATTCTAATAAAGAAAGTTAAGGACAGATGCGGTTAGACCAGCTTATCAGGCGAGTTTGGTTTATCTGGCTTATATCCCATTCTGCAGGATCCCCCAACCCCAATACGATGCTGCCCCGCCTGCAGAGAGCCCTGCGACCCGCCCTTGCCCTTCGATCCGGGCTACCTTGCAGAGCTCCCCACAGCAGCGACTTCCACACGGCGCCCAAGACGCCGACCTCCGTGCAAAGTCGCGGCTTGGGCACGCACCCCCACAAGGAGCCGATGGAGCCCCTGAACTCGCCGCAGGGCGCCCGGGAGTTCATCTACAGCCTGCATCCCACGGAGCGGACCTGCCTACTGCGGGAGCTACACCGCTTCGAATCCATAGCTATAGCACAAGGTGAGAGACGTCGATAGCAGCGCCTGCAGCCGGGACGCTGAACTTGGCACCGGGATGTTGCGACATCGTCTCTGCGTCTTTTACTTTGGGACTTACTTATGTGCTCATGTGCTGTATGGCGAGTGCGTGCTCTCCCAGGTGAGAAACTGTGTAACTTGTTAAGAAATGCAAGTGTACACACACTTTAAGCACCCGGTCGCCGTGTTTCTGTCTTGTTTAATTGCGCAGTAATAAGGGCGTTATATTAGTCATGAACAGTAACAATACTAGTGATCTCAGGCTGAGGTGATAAGGATAGATTTGATGGACTAGTCTTAATTCCCGCAAACCCAGCAAAGGATTGCTAGGTGCATGTCTACATAGTCATGATTGTAGGGCGTTTCCAGCTTGTTTGACAGTTACCTTTTAATGCTGGCTGTCATTAATACTTAGTTAATGCATTAGATGTACTTTTCAACCGGGCTGGGCTAGGATTATAAATCGGCCCTGGGATTTGAGATCCACAGAACCATCGGGAAAATGCCCGGAATGCCATGCGGCCAGCCAGTGCCGCCCTGCTTTTTCCTGTGTTTTAGTCGGATACGCTAATTCCTTCGGTGCCGTGTTGACAGGTCCAGCAAAAATCTCCAGCCCAAGGTCTGCTTAAAACCCGCCCGACGGAAGCTGAAACTAGCCCAGTATTTGAAATCCCAGTATACCGTATGTCAGAAAAATAAACCAGTATTTTGCATGTTGATCACATTCAAATTTTAAACTGTAGGGTTTGCAAACTACCCCAAGGCTTCTGATTAACTAATTTTGCATTCACAATGGAATAATATATATTTGCCGCAAGATTGCTTGCTTGAGAGCCTGAAAGCGTGACTGTCACGCCAGATGCGTGAGAGCCCCCAGCCCTGCTGTCCGTGTCTCTCTCACTTTCGGTTCCTCGCCATTCAGTATTACTCAGCATTAATAGCCACTTGCATTCATAATAATTACTTTATGCATCACCTGAGACACCTAGATAGAAATACAGTATTAGTTTTAAATGAATACATTTCTACCGCCCATTCTTCAGCTGATTTCAGTGTTTTCTGCTGTAATCGGTCATCGCATTAGATAGACGCTGGCTGTTAGAAAGTGCTGAAAGGTTCAGATTGAGAGCCCCGATAAACCTGGGAAAATCGCCGGCGTTAATCGCGATTTCTTTGGTATACATTCTTATATATTGTTCAACTTTTAATTATTCTTATTTCATTTGCTGCATAACAGCCCTTCATCAGACGAGCTTATGTTTAAATTATGATGGGTCCTGTTTCAACTGCCTTGGCGTTCGTGAACTTTTGCTTTATATGCCGACATGACGTTTTTGATCAAATCCATTTATTTGTAGCACGAGATATGGTGTATTTTCAATATGAATTGCTGCTATAATTTAATAATACACTTTGTTGTAAAACTAACCCAATGGTGGCAGAGGAAGCAGGGGAAGAGCCTGAGAAGCAGGAGCGTAAAAGAGAGATATTGCGGGCCAAGAAGTTTTACCTTCCTGAAAAAAATTAATGGAAAAATATGTGAAATAAAAAGTGAAGTGAGGTGGAGAGAGGAGAGCCATGTTTGTGGTGCAGAAAAAGTATGATGAGGGCGTGAGAGCAACAGAGAAAGAGATTACAGTGAATATGGCACCGGTGGAGGTGAAAGCGGATAGGAATGAGGATAAGGCAGAGCTGCGGCAGTTGGAGGAGATAAGAGGTGTTAAATACTGTGTAGGAGATGGGTCATGACCTGAAGGCAGTGTTGATGGAGGAAATCATGCCAGTGTTGGAGATGAAGGCAGCAGTGGAGGAGACTTAACATACTGTCTAGCAGTGATACTTATAACTTATAAATAAAGCATAAAAATGGAGAGAATGGTGTTTTTATTTTGATGTCAGTAATTTTCCAGATGCCTAACAAAGGTTGCAAGCACATTCTATCTGAGTCAGACACAAATTTACATTCTGGGTTAACTGAAATCAGGATTATTTTCCCAACCAGGATAAGTGGTTAGAAGACAGATGAATTAGCATCCTGAATTTTGTGAGGAGTGAATACCGAGTGGGTCAGACCACCTGTGGGGAGCTCCTGTGACACCACCCCCAGCTCTCTTTCATGCTTTATTCAGAGCTCTGCATGCCTCTGACTGCATACTTCCTGTTTCCTGTGGTGTGTACCAAAGGACACAGCCTTGCTTCCCAAGACTTCCTCAAAAACGGAATCTGTGGAGTGCTTCCTAGCTGTGATCCCACAGTGTTGGGGTGCTTCTCAGGAAAGTACTAAAAGTTACTTTAGGTACTATAAGGTGTTCGTTTTCCACTGGTAATTTTCTTAAAATAACAACATAAAAACACCTTCATTATTTCTAAAACACTCCCATTCATTATAACAAATGTTTTCCCTTTAACATTATGTAATTATGGGAGTTGTTCAAATGATTACAAAGCAAAAAAGATGGTTTTACACTGCAAAGTGTCTATGGTATAGCACAACAGTACTAGGAGCACCTGAAGAGAAAACACAGGTGCTATTCTGGTTGATCAACCACTAGAAAAGGCAAAAGGCTTCGGAATATCGTTTGTACTTATAGCTGCTAAATCTATGGCTTTATTAATGAGTAAAGTTGTCTACCTGCTACCTTGGGATCTCTTGAATAAAGTGTCTATGAAAATGTTTAGGTTAGAATCGGAGTTTATTCTCCGCTGATTGACGGTGCCTGTTTGTTGGGCTTGTAGGGAGTAGATTTGTTATCATAAGATAAAACTGAAACAAACGGACCAGAAAGCGTGATTGTAGTTTAAGGTTGTGTTAATTCATTTGTCTATGCATTCATTATTATTACTTTTTTTGTTACTTTGTTTATAGTTCTTTTCTGAGTTCACATATTTTTTTCACGACAGAGGTTGTATTGTTTGAGGCAGGCTATTTGCGTAACCAATCGAAGAAGAAAACCTTTCAAATCCCACCCCGAAATACCAAAAAAGTATCCGAGTTGGTCTGGCACTTTAGATACAGGAACATTTGGTGCTGGTACTCAACCAGATGTCGATGGAAAAGGAAAGTACCGTACCAAAAGTTCGGTATCTGATGCGGTGGGAAAACGCCCATAGTGTGTCATGAATTTTGCTGATTGTAATGTCTCCGAATTTCCTACAGTGTTGGTGTGTCTGTCTGAGTGAATATCATCTTGGCATTTCTTTGGATTAGGGAAAATAGTTGCTAATGTAGGTCTTTCGTAGAAGCGAAGTGGCACAAAGTGAACATTTGTCAAGTGAGGGATACGTGTAGCTGCAGCACAATGCAGGATTGATAAGGTTTACCTGTGACATCAGGTGAAGTCAGCGTTACATTAGGAATTATAAAAAATGTGAAATGCTGTATGTGAAGTTTATAGATATGTGCAGTTGACTTTTATTCATCCATCCATCCATCCATTATCCATACCCGCTTATCCTACTGGGTCGCGGGGGGTCTGGAGCCTATCTGGAAGCAATGGGCACGAGGCAGGGAACAACCTTGGACAGGGGGCAGCCCATCACAGGACTTTTATTCATCCAGGCTAAAATAACATAATATATGGTCTCCAAATGTTAGCAGTTGTACACAGATCTTCTGTTTCCTGGTGCTAAAGCAGCATGCAGGTAGCGGTTTGCTGGCTGGAGAGTCCCGCCGTCATCATGTCCCCGTTAAACCGCCACACTTCTGTCCTACTTGTCCTCCCAGTCGGAGCACCGAGGTTGGTGTGTATTTTTAGCGCCTGATGAAGCTTGGAGTCCGGGGGATGATGCAGTAATTATTTTCCACCATGTCTGTTTGCTGAGCTGCTCACTGTCGCATCATTTCAAAGTATTTACTTTGACTGATAACCTTCATATCACAGGTTTTGGAGGGGCATGTAGGGGGTTTGGTGCTTTGGTGGGTAGCAGAGCTGCTTCACACCTCCAGGGTTGGAGGTTCGAGTCCTGCCCTCACCTCGTGTGCATGGAATTTGCCTATTCTCCACATTTTCCTCTGGTACTCTGGTCTTTTCTTGCAGTCCAAGGACAGTTTAGGTAATTGGTGACTCTTAGTTTGCCATAGTGTAACAGTCCTGTCATGAACTGGTCCAGTGTGTACCCCAGCCCTGTGAAGCAGTGACACCCTGTCCAGGCCGTACCCCCACCCCACGTGTGCCCTGTGCTGCCTCGCATAGCCTCCAGTCCCCCTGGGACACGGACCAGGGTTAGCTGATGAGTTCTCGCCGTAACGTAATTCTGCTTGCTTGTATTCAATGCACTTTTCCACGTATGTTTAACGAAACCCGTTCCGAACAAGACAGTGTGCTATACCCAGCCTGAACCCCATTAGCGCCGGTTTTATTACTGTCGTTGCCATAGTAATTTAGATAAGATGATTAGGGTTGTGAAATAAGCAATTCAGGGTTCACCGGGAAGGTGAAATTAGCCCGACCCTTGTGGAGTTTTACAGGCTAAATGATTGCATGCACATGCTGTTTTTAAACCCCCATGAGGTGCCCCTGCTTTGCGCTCCCGCCTTTGCTGACAGACGCAGCCGGCCGTGTTCCACTCCGGTCGAATTACGATTTTTCTGACAGGCATTGCGATTACGATTTGATTTGCGATATTATTTTTGTATGTCAAGCTTCAGTTGAATATTAATTGTGTAGTAATTTTAAAACATGTGACGCAGCATGAGATACCGTCAGTATTAACTGGTCTAAATTCTAATGCAAGGATGAGAATTTAAAGATGTGGTGTTAAGTTAAATAATGTAATAATGAACAAATGCAGCAAAAAGAAAAACAATAGCGATGTTGCAGGTAACGCTGATACCCCCTCAATAACACTATAACCGCCTTTCCCATGCCAGTGAACAAGCAAGAACTACTTCGGTGTAGGCAGCCATTTTGTTTGCGCTAATGTGTTATTAATGTTAATAACAGCAGTGAATCTAACACTCAAAAAGCTACAATGTTCATAACAGAGTGGCTGTTCTGTCCTGAAACTGTAAAGCTGGAAAACTTTCAAACGTAATATGCATTTTATAAAATGTCGAATGAATAGATGTAGTTTATTGGTGAACATGTTGCTCTACGTTTTTAACAACTATATAAGGTTTTTTATACAAATCAATTCAGAGGAAACAAAATGTATGTGTTCAGGGTTGCAAACTCCCATGGGTTTGGGTAACACGCTATCAGACTCTCACGCAAGAAATCTTATGGCAAATCTAAATTATTCCATTATGAACTTAGCTGCATCAAGAACGTTAGGGCAGTTTGCAAACCATGCAGACTATTTACATGGTAATAAAACTCTTACATACACGTAAATGTGTGTGCAGACTGGTCTGAAACAGAAAGCCTCACTCCAGGCAGCTGACCAAAGATTCAACTGAAGCGGTTTATCATTCCGTTGCTTTTTGCTCTGACCAATATAAAACGAAGGAGAAAACATTATATGTGTCGCTTTTTAATATCTTTTTTTAAATAATAAGACCATGCCCATACCCAACTGTAATAACGATTAAAGCGATCTGTTCTTTTAGTACTTGTGTTAGTGAGGCTTTCATTTTATTACTGTTGTGGTATTAAGATTAATTTCACAAGTTTAATCTATGGAAAATCAATGAGCACAAAGACATATGACATAAACACGACTGTATTATGGATTTTACGGCATTTCTGGGGGTCACAGACCTTGCTGCAGTGAAGATTACTGACCGTCTCATTATTGTTTTGATAGGTTATATGCTAATGTGATTTTCCATTAACAAAAACAAAAGGTGTGATACGCTGAAGTCTATCGCAGCTGGTGTTTAAAAGGAGGTCGCCGGTTCTATTGATGATAGGACCTTTCTGAAACAATCTCGGACCATATAATAGAAAGGCAATTCACTTATGGCACAGTAGCGGAATCAGTAGCACCGCGGATGCAACATTTTCTTCAGGTTTCACGTGTTTGCTGTTTGTGGGCGTGTATTCCGTTGCCTCGGGCCACTTCTCATTGGTGAGCATGACTGTCACATAAGGTGCACAGTTCTTGTGATTGGTGAGAAAGTCACCTAGGAAGCATGTGTTGTATTCTTACAACAGTTTTAAACCCTGGGTCCGACATGCTGTATAATGCATATCCTAAATCGCAGCCTTTGTGATTTGCTAATCACGTTGTTCCAAATCGCCATTTTGATTTGAAATCGATAAATCGTTCAGCCCTAGTCAGAACTGATATCATATGAGTTTTTCTATATGAATTCTGTATCATGAGTTCTTCAGTCTGGCCACTTCAATGTATACGGTCTTTTTTCCAAAGTTTAATGTATTTCAGCACTTCGAAACCCGCCTGTGAAATGCTGCATTGTCCAGTGGTCATGGTAGAAGTTTTTCTTTCTGTCTCAGGCGGTTCTTTAAGGTTAAATCTGCCCCTATAATCTGATTTGTTAATATCCAAGTCTGAATTTTCACTGTATTTGTTTCACTGAATCGCCGATGGTTTGCAGTGAAAAGCAGATTTTATGGTTAAAGTAGAATCATCCCCTGCGCCTGCCGAGGCAATTAGATTGGGGGGGGGTTTCCAGTGCTTGCCGAGTACATTTTTATCTTGCTTGAACCAAGACCATTAAATTGCAGTTGATTTCAGATCAGTTCTCATGTAGTCGTCGAGTTGGTTTTATTCTGTGGTTGCCATGGTTACCGTCACGTGACCATACATTGAGGTGAATACTCCTCTGTCACGTGTATCTGTGAGTTATAAGGCTGCTTTTCCTGTCTGCCTCAGCAGCTAAATGTCTGGCAGGATTTCTTTAATCCCAGCATGGATTCTACCTGGGATACTGATCCTTGTCTAAGTCCCTGTGTTTTAAGAGGACTAGGTGACTTTTATTGAGGTCTTGTCGTCTTTTGATGTTCCTCAGTGATGATTTCTCAGTGACGACTTTTCAGTGTTTTGGCCCGTCACGTTGTGAGAGAATGACTCTCAGATCAACTGGAGTGTTTACGGGTTTTAACCCGAGGCTTAACTCATGAATGAATGTTTAGATGTTCTGCTAAAAGGCATTACTTGTTTTTATGTGTTTTTTTTTTTCTTTTTTAATCTTAAATGCTTTGGATTTTGCTGTGAGCCATGCAGTACATACTATAGGAATTTGGCAAACACAAGTTGTTTGACTTATTTGTGCTGCGCTGTGAGTTGTGGAAATTCTGCGATAATTTATAGCTGAGTGGAGAATAATATTTCTGCCGTTTAAGGTGTCTGCTGGTTCCCATAACATGGGAACCAGCAGACACCCAGGTAACAGGAATCATTTGGCTTGCAGTGTTGACAAAATCGTGTTGGTGTTTTTTTAAACCTAATCTGCACAAACGTACTGAAATTCTCACTGAAATTAATGACTTGTTAGATAGCACACTTAAGCTGATTGATTAACTGCGGGATAAAGGCCTGATTCACAGCAAAATGGTAACAGGACCGCTTGAAAGCTGCCCCCCCCCCCCGCTTGCTGCATGATTGATTCCTGTCGATAAAGTGGCGGATCATTCTGTCGCCACCCTGCCATTCTGGTTTATCTGTCTTCCTGGCCCAAGTGTATGTCCCACAAAAAAGGACTCGTACAGCATGACCTGGACACATGATGCGGGGTCAAACTTTCTGTTTATGACATTTGAATCGGCCCTGATTCATCCCTCCATTTTCCAATGACTCATGAGGGTCACGGTGAGCCTATCCGAGGCAGCCAGTTGGGGCCCCCCCGCTCAGCCAGGGCAGAAGGCGAGTGGCGCCCTCTATCAATCAAGGGCAGAGGACTTGGGGTGGGGAAGCCATGTGACATGGGGATAACATTCAAACTTCACAAACATAGTGTGTTTCCCAGCCCAGTCCTCGGCGACCCCCCCCAGACCAGGTTTTTGCTCCCTCCCAACTCCCTGAAAAAAATGTGGACTGTCTGGGGGTCCCTGAGGAGCAGATTGAGCAGCTCTGCCCTACCCAGTGATTTATGGGAATCAAACCCACAACCTTGGAGGTATGAAGCCAGTATTGAAAACGAAGCAGGTGGTCCCTGTTTCCTGCCTGGGATGGTGACCGTCTCTGAGCCACCTGCGAAAGTCGGCAAGCAGAAGGAGCACATCGAAGATTGAAGATCTCTCTCCTGCGGGGCTGGCTCTGCGGTTCTGGTCCATCCTCCACTGGAAGCAGGCCCTGCCTGGCTCTCTGGGAGCTCCCTGGGATATCACTTTTATTGGTTTGTTTCCCCTGCTTTTGTGGGCTCGGGCTTTAATTGCCGCGCTGGGTGTTGGGTTTAAGCCCCGGGCTAAACTTCCGCCGGTAGGTGGGGAGCCCTCGATTATATGAGACGATTTTCATTAGCACTGCCCAGAGAGCGGATATCCCCCGCAGGGGTGGGCTAACACGCTGCCTTCGCGGGAATGGGGTGTGAATCACACACGGTGTCTCCGGGGGCCTGTGAGGCGACGCGGCGGAGATTACCGCGTGTTTGGGGACTGTTGATGCTCACCTGCTGTGAAGTGCTGGGTCATCTGGAACTCTGCTAGATAAGGAAATTTGAATCGATGGGCACTGGGCCCTGTTTGTTTTGGATAGACTGATGAGTCAGTGTTGTGTGAAAGACTCTCTGCTCATCCACATCACGACCTCCTTGGCCCTGGCAATACTAACGACCACCGTTATGTCTTGATGTACATGTTCTTAAAGAGCACAAGGCCTCCCTGCTCTTAGCCTGTCCGCTGATGATTCTCGTACCTTGTAAAGTCAGCTGTAAGTGTAATTGGGTGTCAGAACGGTTTGTTTCATCTGTCAGAGATCTGTGCTCCCTTGGCCTTTGTGCCTGGTGTTAAGCCAACGTGGGGGTGTGCTATTAATGCCGGCAGCGGTGGGAGTGCAGGAATAACTTGGATGATGATCATCATCATAGGCAATGGTCTTGTTAAGGAGGAGTCTGAGATAGTGGATGTATGCGCTCTGTCTGTCTGCGATGGACTGTAATCCCATCCAGGGTGTAACTGGCTGCATCGGAGAGGGTCCGGCCCTCCCTGCAACCTGGACCAGGTGAAGCAGTTGGAAGATGGATGGATGGATGGATGGGTGTTCATTGTGTCTGCACGCCCCTACATCAGTGTGGCTCCTGCCAATTTTTGCTCCTTCCAAGCTGCTAAGGGAGCAAAAACATGGCCTGTCTGGACGTCCTCGAGGGCTGGGTTGAGTAACCTGGCCTTCCACAGTGATATATGAGATCTCTTAGCATTTGTCTAGCAAACATTCATTCCAACATGGCTTTGTCTCGTTAGATGGACGGCAGTTCTATCAGTACGTCTGTGTGCCCTACACGATGGTGCGTCAGATCTGTTAGCATTTGGCTAGCTAATACCCATCTTGACTTGGCCGCATTGTGTCACTGCATGCCGGAGGGTGTCGAAGGTCATACTGCACGCGATGTGTGTAATAGTGTGAAATAACAACATCTGTTGCCCTGTTGCTTCTCAGTTTTTTAGCCGCTGTCTTGTGCAAGACTGTGAAGGTGCCGTGGCATTTAAAGAGTTCTGACATTTCTCATCGTTCAGTCTGTGGATTGAAGAGACGGCCTTCCACACTGTTTACACGAGGGAGATTCATTTAATGCCAGGAGAATCCTCCTCGGGTGGCGTGGGGGCGCGGGGCACAGGCAGAGAATAAGCGATTGGCTTTGCAGCTCCCTGTTTAAATTTAGACCTGAGCCTCTGAGTGACCCCCCTCCCCCCTCCCCGGTGAGATGTTTGATAAAGCTCTGCTCTAATCGACTGGAACGCTGTGGATGCCCCAGAGCTCCCTGCTGCCCCCGCAGGCTGGGCTTCATCTGTACGTAGAAACTTTTCGGACGTGGAGCTGACGCCAGAAAGGACACCTTCTGTGGGTGTCGCACAGTGCAGGGGGCGCTGTTGGCCACCTCAAACATGGCTGTGTTGGATAACGGGGAGCTGATTTCACGAGACGTTCATGTCTGGCTGGGCATGACTAACACCGGGGAACCTTTACCTGGACGGAGTCGTATTCGCTGCTGTTGCTGGGAGGGGTGGCTGGTGCAGTGGGCATTTTCACGGTGCCAAAGCGGTGTCCCCGCCCTTTTGCGGATTTAGCGGACCAGGATCGGAGGCGGGGGTGTGGTTCGGATGCTGACAGCAGAAGGTCACCTCTCTCGAAGCCGGCAGAAACCTTCGCTGTTCATTTTAATACCTGCTGGACGATCTGAAAACTGTGAGGCTTTAATACATGAAATCAGACACTGATAGTGAAAGAATGAATGAAGGGATGGAGACTCCTACTCCTTGAAGCCGGATAGGCAGAGCCGACACCCACTGGGGAGGGCTGGGGGCGTCGACCCCCGTCTGCATGGTAGTTTAAGTGCGTTAAGTCCCAGTTTATGAACGCTGGATTTGCGGGAATCATTAAATGCCCCTGTCACTCTCCTGAACCTTGTATCCTCACAAACAAATCCTAACTTTCCGGAAAGAAACACAACACACATAAAATAGCCACTTGAAGGTAACTCCTTTCTGCCAGCACTATTTATGAACTAAACGATTAAGAGTTTCTGGTAACTCAGTAACTCCCTTTATGTCGTTTTCTAAATAAATGCCAGATGGATCTGTCCCGTTTTTTTGACGGGCTTCTTACTCTTTCTTCCGCTATAACAGCAAACCCAGTGGGATGAAAATCGTGACTGACACAAGCGCTGTGTACCGCTGCGTTATAAGCCTTGCTATTTGTGTTACGCTGTTAACTAACCAACCTCGTTGCAGTTTGCACAATCAAATAAGATCATTTTTAATCAACTGGGATCATTAAATTCCACCATTTCACGCAGCCTTTTATTAATTATTAAGGTTTTCAACTCATTGCTGCTCACCTCTCTGTATATGTCATCGCTTTAATTGTAGGTGTGGAAGTGAGCGATTGCAAGCCGGAGCGGGAGTTTAGAACAAAGCATTTTAACGGAGGTTAGGGGTTTGCCAAATAAAAACTGTAAGAGAAAAACTTTAAGTTATGTAATGAGATATATTAATCCTAAGCGTTTTTTTATAAATCGGGCATTATATGTGATATTATTGAGGTTGATCCCCCTCTCTATCTCAACACTGGACCTCAAAATAATAAATAATAATAAGTAATAAACGATCCGTTCGGCTGTTTAGAATACTTGTGTTATTTAGGCATTATTCAGAATGTATCGTGACACGTATCGTATCGTTGTCCCGTATCGTGATACGTATCGTATCGTTGTCCCGTATCGTGATACGTATCGTATCGTTGT
>JAODUD010000134.1:8176604-8211333 GCA_026784285.1 Stomatorhinus walkeri
TGTCGTACGTAAGAGCTGTCAGCGGCCGTCCTCATCGGTGGATTATGTCGTACGTAAGAGCTGTCAGCGGCCTTCCTCATCGGTGGATTATGTCGTACGTAAGAGCTGTCAGCCGCCGTCCTCATCGGTTGATTATCTCGTGCGTAAGAGCTGTCAGCCGCCGTCCTCATCGGTTGATTATGTCGTATGTAAGAGCTGTCGGCCACCATCCTTTTCGGTTGATTATGTCGTATGTAAGAGCTGTCAGCGGCTGTCCTCCTCGGTTGATTATGTTGTACGTAAGAGCTGTCAGCCGCCGTACACATCGGTTGATTATGTCGTATGTAAGAGCTGTCGGCCACCATCCTTTTCGGTTGATTATGTCGTATGTAAGAGCTGTCAGCTGCCGTCCTCCTCGGTTTATTATGTCGTACGTAAGAGCTGTCAGCCGCTGTCCTCATGGGCACAGAAATCCAGCTGCTCCATCCAAATCCGGGAAAGACACCTCCCAGTATAAAACCCCCTGACTTGTGGGAAATGCGTTAAGCCATTTTTGTGGTGTAATAACTATGGAGCCTGTGCAGAGTCTTCTCAAGGGGCAGGATCTTGGGGGGGGGGGGTATGCGGTAAATTTTGCTGACTGGGTTGTGGTTTGCTGATCTGGTGATTGTTAGAAATCAATTATGGATACTGAGGATCTCAAAAGAGGTACTTCAGTTGTTCACGCAAAAAGGCCAGCCACCTCCAATCCCCCCACCCCCCAAGTGTGTCTCTGAAAACTATGACAGCTGATTGTATCATTTATAGCCTCCAACACATGTATGTTTTTCTGAAATTGCTTGTTTTTTTGTTCTAAGTTCAACAGAAGAGCTGATTATCTGTTTACAGGTGTGCCTCCTCTTTCCCAGTATGTCCAGTCACACTTGGCTCAGGCCCAGTCAGGTGTGCTCATGTCTGGCCACGTCTGGGTAGCTGTTGGGGGGGGGGGGGTAAATATGGAACAGAACAGGGTGCCCTTTCAGAATGCTACTCTGTCCTGTTTTTGTGATGCCCAGAGAATAATGATAAAGGTTACACAACTTTATAGCAATTCCAGTTAAATCTAGGCAAAGCTGTGGTTGGGAAGGTAGGGATGATTTGTTTTAACTTGTGATTTATTAACTGGCTGTACGAATGGAGGAGGCTGTGTGTTAATCCCCAGGGCAACGGGATGTAGTGCTTCAGCTCTTGTTTTTTTCTGGCCTTTTCCCTCTGTTACAGCACAGAGGTATTTTGCATGTTTGTTAAACTTCCAGTTAATTAAATGCAGCCTGCTGCACTTTCTCATTGCATTTTATTTATTCAGGAGATGCTTTCAGTTGACTTGGCCAGAAGGTTCCGACCCCACTTGGGGGTTAAGGGCTTCGCTCTAGGGCCCAGTGGTGAAACCACGTTCGCTAACGCTGGGATTTACCTGTGACCTTGTGCTCAGACACGGCAAACTAACCCGCTGAGCCACACAATGCGTCTCACATGCTAAACAGTTTGGTTGTTATATCGATAGAAGATTTAATTCTTGGGTATGTGGATCAAAATATTTTTTGTATATTTTCAGAATAGAAAATCTATCCTTCGTTTTCCAGAACATCAGCACTAAACATTTCACTTATGTCTCCATAATGTTTTTAAATGAAAAATGTACTGCCTTTAAAACAAAAAATTGATAATGATGCATTTTATCAGAAATATGTCTGTGCCTTCAGAACTCAGCAGGATCCACTTCTGAAGACTTCCTTCTTATTTTCTTCCAAAACAAACCATTTTCCCTCTGATCATCTTTGAAATGTAAATGCTCAGGATGGGTCCTGCTGCCTCCCCTCTCTCGCTCCCTCCCTCTCTCCATCCCTCTCTCGCTCCCTCCCTCTCTCCATCTCTCTCCCTGTGCCTCTCCCACTCCATCCCTCTTTCACTCCCACCTGCTCCCTTATCTCTCCATCCCTCTCCCCCTCCATTGCCTACTTTCTCAATTTCTCTCTCTCTCTATCCAACCCCTCCATCAATCACTCCAACTCCCCTACATCTCCCTTTCGAACCCCCTTCTCCATTCATTCCTCCATCCCTCTGTCACTCTCCCCCCCCTACATCCATCCCTTGCCTACTCTCACCATCTCTCTATTCCTCCCCCCTCCAGCCATCGCTCCCTCATTCCTCTCTCTCTATCTCTCTCCCTCCCTCTGAGGGACAGTGCAGACCGCGTCTCCATACAGGAACACTTCACAGGTTACTGGTTGGATTTTTAGCAGAAGTGTGCGAGATGCTCCTTTTTTTCTCTTCAAGGTTGGTGTGCTTACACACTATAGCACCAACTGGATTGGGTGCCTTAAGGTCACCCAAAGGGGGCGTTGTTGGGTACTACAGAGGCAAATGATCTTGGTGGTACTGCAGGGCTCTTGAATTATAGCACTGTCATGGCATGCCAGAGGTCACAAGGCTGACGCTGTTATCGTTTTATTCCTCACTGCATGAACTTTACGCAGCCTTCGGTCAGTCCTCCACCAGAGGGCGGTATGATTTAGTAGAGCTTTGTAGCATCGAGTCACTGTGGGTGAGAGTCTGTCGGACCTGATCATAATTCCCCCAGAACCATTCTTTTCCGGTAGCTGGCTCGCTGAGGTGTGACCGAGACAGGGACTTGCTCGTCTCCTTGCATAGTTTGCCAGTCACCCCATGCCAGCACCCATATTTTAAACATGACTGTTTATGCAGAATCCAGAATACATTATAGTCCACCATAGGCCACACATTCAGCCAGTGGCTGGATCCAAAACAGCTCTGTTTATGTTTACTTCACAGTTCCCGATCTTGCATTACTTTGCAGATGACCTGAAGGCAGGTACACAGTAAATACAGTGAATTCTCCATTAAACCCACACCAAGCCAAACCGCCCCCCACTTTATGGTTACTCTACACCTCACGCTTCTCCTGCATCATTCTGAGGACTGAGCGTCAGTCTCGGCAGGTTTCACAGGAGGTCACTAGGAGGCAGCGATAGCCAATACATTCCTGCTGAAGTTCCCCTGCTGAAGTTCCCCTGCTGAAGTTCCCCTGCTGAAGTTCTCCGATAGTCTGCAGTTCCCATATGCAGACTGTTTTCGGGAAGCAACGGCTCCCCCTAGAGGCCAGCCAGGGAACTCTGCTTAGAGCGTTGCTCATTAAGATGATTTCACGCACTAAAATCAGCTCAGATTTCACTATTATTGCTCCACTAACGGGAAAGGTTTAAGCAATTTGAATAGAACTGAACATTCTATTGAATGTTCAATGTATATATTTATATACAGGATTATGTTTACCATTGCACATATTTCTTGATGTTTATAAGATAAAGTTATGGAAAAATAAATGCAGGGCCTTAGGGGGGAGGGGGTGGAGCCAGTGGCAGGGAGCATAGGCACAAGACTGGGGGGGGTCTGTCCATCACGGGATACACAACCACAAATTATGGACGATTTGCTATTTTTGGACTGAGAGGAAACCTGGAGAGAGCATTCGAACCCCCAACCCTACAGGTATGTGGCCACAGTGCCCCCTATTGAGCATTCATTAACATTACATTTATGTAAATGTCATAATGTCTGCATTCCTGCAGTTATGATCTCCTGTTGGCATCATATGCTAACTATGTTCTTCAGAAGCTTTCCAGATAGACATCCGTGCTGGGGGGGTTGCTTTTAAACCAGGCACCAGTTATTCTCATCTTAGATTGTTCAGCATTTAAGATCGCGTGAACTTTTTTGGCCCCAGGGGGGAATTCTTATAATTGAAATTAATACAATGAAGAAGGAAAACTGGCGCACCGCTGCGTGCAGCTGAGGTGTTTAATCGCGTCATCCAGTGGGTTCATGTGGGTGAATCCAGTGGCACTGACCTAAATATTAAAAAAGCATGTTTCTTATGAGACGCTGAAGCGGTATGCTGGAATATCCAGCTAAATATTTACAATCTTAGGACTCCGCTAGCTAGCTATGTATTTAGGCATTGGAACATCTGGGAAGGAAGGAGTTTAATCTCATTTAAAAAGTAATTACACAAAGTAACTGTTCCTTCACTACGGTGTAAAGGGACTTGTATTCAGTGATAAAACATGAGCCTGCTGCAGTAAAGCCCTGTTTTAATTTTAATGAGACTTAGCATGCAATTAAAGTGCTGTTGGCTTTGATAAGAGTAGAAATTGGCAGGCAGGAGATGAGAAGATCAGACCAGGAAGGTGTCATTTTTAAATTAATTATCTAATGTCTCATTAGGCCTATCTGTTTGAATTATGAAGTCATGTTTCTTCCCCCCTTTAATCATGTTTTCCTTGCAGAGGTGATTCTAGTGACTCTGGGTACCCTCCAGTTCTCCCTCCCCCAGCAAGGTAAAATTTATTACTTTTATTTTACTGTGAAGTGCAAATTAATAATATCAACAAAGTGGATTTAATAAACACACCATTATTTTCTCTTGTGTGAAAACCGAATACACAAACAAAACGAATTTGTGGTTGCAATGTATACTATATAATCAGTGGCCCTCAGGGGGCCCCTCCCAGCTCGGGGCCCCGGGCCACTGCCTGGCCTTTCTGTCCTGTCACTCTGCCACTGATTCCTTGCTCAACACAGGCAATTGTGCACATTTAAATAACTGCTAGTTTGACTGGTTGCCTTTTTGAATATGCAAATTCTGCCCGCAGATATCAGTGTTTTACAAAAACATGAGTCTTCTTTTGTAATGTGATCTTATATCTTTATCAGTTGGTAAGCAGTTATGAAAATTGTGCATACCTGTGAATTTTTTTTCACCTAATCACCTTTTTGTAGGGTATTTAAACACAAGCTGAAATTTGCAAATACTAATATTCCCACTGAAGATGCGCTTCATCAGAAATCGATATATAATCCAGAATAGATTATAATCTACTACAATATCACAGAACTTCTCGCCTCTTAAAGCGGAGAAACATACTCTGTGAATATTGGTCTTTCTTTACCTTTTTCCCCTGGCATTTAAAATGCTGCGAGGTGCGTATAAATAGGATTTCGTTACGACGAAAACGACAAACGATCCTGCCCCCATGATGGAACAGCAAACCCCCCCACCTGGCGGAAAAGCTTCCGGTCGCGTGACTGGCTCATTTTTTGAAATTACTATCTTAATTCTTGCTATTGCAGCACATTGCTTTAATTTGCAAGCATCTTACATTAACACGCTGACAGGGTACTGGAGCAAAACAAGATTACAACAACAACAAATTTATTTTTGTATGGCGCATTTTCATGACTTCACATCATCTCAAAGCGCTTTACAGCATCTACAGCATTTACAGCAAGTAAGCAATACTTAATTAGTAGTACATGTTTCAAAGGAACAACAGTGGTTTTGGTTATGTGTAATTAGTTCTCTGTGATATGTTGTCAGGTTAAACGTGTATGAATCGCGTGAAAATAAATGGACTCCATCTGGTACAAACGTAAATGATAAAAAAATAGACTCGGAGCATTTGCCAAATGTTGTCCTTCAGCGACTAGGATTACGTGGGAGAGCAGACTGTGCTCAAATGACTGTCCAGTACAGTTAAAGCACATTTTTCTCCCCAAACAAGTAGGTTTGGAGCTGATATGGACTACGACGCCCCCTGCAGACCTCAAGCAGCATTTGCAGGACTTGACATTAAAAACCTGGAGAGGTTAATACAGCCTGAATAAAAAGTCCCTGTTTGAATTTAAATCAGCAAGCACTTAAGAGCCAATGACCGATTCATTATTACATCTTAGCAACGTTATGCAGCAATAACGTGAAGTCAGCTGATCTACTGAATGACCAGGTTATCCCATCAATGGATTTTTTTTCCTAGCGGCATGGGCACATTCCAGGACGATAGTGACAAGATTCATCCGCTCAAGAAGTGGTTCTGGAATCACGAGGAATTATTTTCACACTTGAATTGGCCGCCACATAGTCTTGCCCTTAATCCCAATGAATGTATGAGATGTGCTGAAGACGACTTTATACTTCAATTAATCTATTCTCAATATAAGATCTCGACGAGAAATGAATGCAAATGCAAAAAAAAAAAAAACTAATTGCATAAGCAGGTGGGAACAATGCACTGACAAATGTGCACCATAATCAAAGCTAAAAGTGCTCCAATTAAATATTAAAGTGTGACTTTTTTGGCCAGGCAGTGTATATTAACATTCACTGAATCTTGAGAAAACACAAAGAAATAATGGTCTTAACGGTAGTTTTAACGATACGTATACCGTATTTAAAATAGTAGTAGCGATCATAAAATTTATTAGATGATTAGCTCCTTCGAGTAGTGTCTGCAAATAACCTATATGGTTGGTGTCATATTATTTGAGTGTTGGTGTTTTCAAACACATTGAGAATATGGGTCATACTACGCGAAATGAGTCAGGTAAACATCGGCTGTGCAACGCCCATGTTTTTTCATCAAAACGGTGATGATGTAATGCAAGGTTCTGTTTCACATTCTACCACAAGCTATTAATATCAGCTTCAAGACAAGTAAGACGAGTTTTACAATGTAGCACGTCGCACAGTGTTTTAACCTTGTTTGCCTCTGCTGTTCAAGTAACCCGTAACCTATATACATCAAAATGTTGACACATCAGAAGAATATTAAATAAACTGTCTCCATTCGAGGACTAAACGCAGTAAATTTCACCAAGTGACTTCTGAGTGAATAATGTTACTTAATGAATGTGTGATAGTAGTCAGTGATGGGGAAAAAAGAATTTTATTACAACGTGAAGGACGTGTTTAAACGAGTACTCATTAATATGTTTCTCAGACGTCATTGGTAATTGTAGCATTTACCTCATCTGAAAATACAGCACATTTTCACTTTCAAGTAGTCTGGCATTAAAACAACACCAAATCAAGCATTTATACCTGCGTCACTTCTTCACGCCTATAAAACATATGAAATAAGTGGTTAAAGACCTGTTTGCTTGTTATCCAGTGTTTAAAAGTCCATCAGCCCTTAAATAACTTCAGTCCATGTTAAGGCAAGGCTGACTTTAGGACAGGTTCCTTGCAATCACGATACGTAAACATGGGGATGTTTGAAATCTTCATTTCGGGCGAACCCAGATGTTCAAGTCAGCCCACAGTATCTCCTTCACTTCTGTTCTGAAGCCTGGTACCCTTCAACCCCAAGCCCCCTACCCCCCGCACCCAGTTCTGTGTGGTCCCAGGGTCTCAAACGCCCCTTGAGCAGCTGGGAATTCTGGGAGTTTTGCAGGGCCTGTGGCCGTTAGCTGCAGGTCCCGCTGAATGCTCTTTGTTGCTCTGCACACAGATGGCTTTGTGTGGCGGCGGTGGGCGTGGGGCTCCGTGTCAGTTCCCTTTCACGTTGTTGTTGGAGTGGTGGGCCTGGTACGAGTGCCGCTTGGTGGCCCCCGCGACGAGGTGCCCGGAAATCACGACTAGAATGCTGATGATGTGAAAGTGAAAGTACATGGAGCTGTGGGGGGCGGGGGGAGAGGTGTAAATCCAGTGTGCACCAGCCAAGCTTGTTCACTAGAAGAAGTGCATGCCCACCCAGAGCTTAGCATTAGCAACTTTAGCATAGCGTTAGCGCATTAGCAACTAACATAGTTGGAACAATTTAAGTTGCTAAAGGGAGCTTTTTGGAAACACACTCCTGTGTGTCTTGGGGAATCCTGGACATATTAACTAGACATACCACGGCCAGAACAAGCTCTCTACCTACGTGATGTCACCATCACTTTGTCAGGATATAAAACGTCACATTTCGCCTGTGTGATGAGCCTACATCTAAATTATTTTAAGATTTTGATCACTTCGGTTGTTCGCCTGTCTGCACTAGGAATATTGTATTTCACGTCTGCTTTTCTGAACTTTACGCACCTCATTACTGTATGCAACAGAATTTCCTCCGGGGATCAATAAGGTTCAACTTATCTTATCGCACTGTGATCAAAATTAAACCCAAAACGGACAGCAACCCATCAGTCTACAGAGAGCACAGATGCCATGTCTCACGAAATAAAGCCATGTCCCTGTTATGTAAATGCGATGTTCGTTGCATTAAATGCATGCAACTGAAGTCAGAGCATACCTGTAGAAGCGCATGGTGGGCTCAGTCGCCAGCAGCAGGAAGGGCATCACCATGTAGCTGATGGCCAGTTGCGTTGCTGTCCAGGTCAGCACGTCGTAGCCAAGCTTCAGCGCCGCCGAGGACAAGAAGTGATGTCGGAAGTTCCTCCTCACCTGGTGTTCCAAAACAATCAGCGGGGAGATTATCATGTATAACTTTAATATACTTAGTGTGAGCGTCACTAATACAGTCTGATTACGGATGGGGATAGAGGTCGGCTTTCGTGAATCTTCTAAGGTGGAACGGCTGCACTCACGATCCGCGCCGCCTGGGTGATAGGTATACCGGTGAGGAAGGTGAAGTAGTATCCAGGGTAGACACCATGCCAAACGGCTGACAACAGGAAGGTGAGCGCCAAGCGGTTCCGTGGGGCCCGGTCGTAGCACACGCTGGGGAGGGAGACGACGACAAACCCCAGCTGACATCGGACCGAGACGCGTGCACAGATGTTAAACTCAAAAACATTGTAGTTTACAGTTACTGGGACAACAGCTGCATTTCATTGGATTACATTTATTCACACAGACATTCTGCAGTGTCACCAGGTGTGTCCAATGACTATTCACTAATGACTATTCACTAATGACTATTCACTAATGACTATTCACTAATGACTATTCACTAATGACTATTCGCTAGAACTAATGTTAACATTTGAATGACTATCTGCATTAGCTGAACCTAACAGATATAAGCATAAGCATTGTGAAGGTAATGTGCACTCTAGGCATCATGTGACTGCGTGAAGTTCGACATCCTCCTGCATGCCGAGGGTGATGAACAGCGATTGGGACGTACCACTTCAACCAGACTCCTGTCTGAATGTTCCAGTTGTCGATGAACGTTTTGAAACTGGTTGCCGTCTGGACAAATAGAGTCCAATGTTACCAAATCCCCAGCAGTATAAAATCCATAATTTTTTTTTTTCATTTAATTTGCTTGTAACAGAGATCTCACCTCAATCCCCAAGATATTCAGGTTGGAAATGAGATCCCACGACTCCAGTCCATTTTCATCCACTCCTTTGAAGCCATAACCAGCAGCATTGTTGATGGCGTCAGCTTTGGAAGGGGGTGAGGAAATGTCATTTAAAATGCAATCACGTGGCCACCTTCTACAGGACATCACTGACCCTGTTCTCATGTTAACCACTGGAATGCGTGAGTTCATGGACACAGAATATGTAAGCCTGAGTGGAACAAACTGGTTCATTTAACAAGAATAAGTGTATAAGGACATATATTTGCAATCTATTCAAGTTCCAACAAGTACACCCTGCTGGGTGACCCCTCAAGTGAGCTACTTATCCTGTATCATAGCGCTAAGGTATTCACCTGCAATGACTATTATTATTATTCTATAACTACTCATGTAGTACATGGTCAGGCTGAGCCTAGTGCTTCATCTGGGATGTACATTGAATAAGGGGGGAGACACCCTGGATGGGACGGCAGTCCGCTGTACGGGACACACTCGCTACAAGGTGCCAGCTAGCATGGTGGTACAGGACAAGACACTAGCAAGAGATCTGCCAGCGTTGCCCGTTTTCACCCAGTCTGATGGGGACCTTCAGACATGTACGTGGACCCGGAGCAGGGAAGATGAATTGTAATAATGAACGTTAATTCACGGTTACGTACATAAGGTCCATGCAAAGTAGAACTTTGGTCTAGCAGCTTGAACAGAGAAGGCGGCGTATGTCAGCCTTGACATAAAGGATGCTTCGCTGAGAAACTGCGGGTCAATGTTGTGGGCGATGGGAAAGGCTCTTGTGAGGGTCAGAAACAGGAATAAACAGACGAGACAGACCAGTAATTTATGGGTGACAGCCCTCTGGTGGAAAGAAAACAAACAAAACAAAACATTGCACCATTAACGGCTCCATTCACTCTCCATAAAATGCAGCAGTCAGCATTGTGGTTTCCACTCAACTCGGCAGCTTCCGTTCAGCCATTCGACTGAGCTAACCGGGCCTTGACCTACCATCGGGGACGGCTCCAGCCACGAGTCCTGACCGCTCTGCTTGCCGTTGGCCAACGACAGTCTTCCCTGGATGTGTCTTCCTTCAATGAACTCTATGTAGTCCTTATAGTTGCTGCAGGGCCCAACCAGGACGCTCAGGAAGTTGAGGTTGTAGCTGAGGTATTCCACCAGGGATGGCTTTGCGCTGCAATGTGATTTCACACATTTGTTAGGGATATCCAGCCCAGGGAGAGTTTGTTTTTTTTTCACTCAAAAAGTCCCCACCCCCCTGAGTGTATTATTGCTCATGGCCAGCAGGGGGCACCTAAACCTTGGGGGGCCTCACAGAAACACATGGTGGTAAACACCGTTGCTGTATCCTGGCGCTTCCTTCTGGGTACCAGCGCCTATTTCTGGTTACTGGCATGGAAACTCCACCCCCTCAGCCCGTGTGACAATTTGATGGTGTTAATTACACCATTTAAAATTTTGCCTGTGATGAATGCGATCCGAAAATATCCCAGCCTGGTCGTGATCCCGAAATGCTGCCTTGCGGTGTGTTAGAGCGGTCCTCATACTGGCAGCGTGAGGAAACACTTTGTAAATGCCTTGTTTTCTGTTTCCAGCTCTCGGATTTCAGAGATGCCTGAGCAAATGTCCTGCTTCTGAAGCCAGCCTCCTCTAGTGCCTCACCCCCCCTCCCCCATCAAGCCGCCCGACAGCCTTCACTATGATCTATGCCTCCACCTTCAGCCAGGTGGATGTCCAGGTTTCGCACTCGACAGCGGCTTTCAGGCCTCCAGCCACAAAGGGGAGCCCTAGAGGACATCGAACCAAGAAAATGGCACACAACTGGTCCTGCACACCGGCGGAGTACACTCTCCTATAAGTGCAAACATTTCCACTCACAACAAGGGGCCCATCCAGTCTACAGACAGCTCTCCACGTACTTAAACCGACGTAAGTAAGTTTATGGAAGCACTAATGCGAGAAGGTGACATACTCCTATAAGTAAAATTTACTCTGCATCTCAGCAGGCATCACTAGTATATTTTTGCTTTGAAGAGTCTTATATACAAAGGTAAAACCAACTTACACAAGGGTTTGTGTAACAGATTAATTATGTCAGTTGAGACCTGCCGGTGCCCCTCCCGCCCCCCAGGCAGAGTCAGGTGTTTATATGATTGCTTTATCCAAGTCAGACCAAAAGCCATGCTAAACCTATATCTGTCATCTTCTGTCTGCTTTGTTTGCAAAAAACCAAGGCTGAGAGAACTTCATGCATCCAGAAAGTGTGGTTTGGGGTGCATCAGCAGGTACATACTGCACAGCCAGACACTTCTGCTCCGCCGTGAGCTCCTCAGGCTTTCCACACATCCCTAGAAGAAGGCAGGAAGTAGGAGGACTTAAGGCTACATGAATGAACCCCCAAGGTGACGTACAGCATATGTAGAAGGTCTCTGCTCACCGTCATGCACCTGAAAGGCCAGCATGGTAACCTTCTGGGTCAGGATCATCAGGGGCCTGCAATCAGAGGTTCAGCCGTAACTATGCCACAGAGCAGTGTTTCTCAGTCCAGGCCTCAGGGACCCACAGACAGACCCACACACAGTCCACGTTTTTGCTCCCTTCCAGATAGTCTATGTTTTTGCTCCCTGCCAGGTTGAGTAACACTGCCATTGAAATCCATGATTCTGCCGGGATCGGCAGGTGATGCTATTTGCGGTCCATAGTGTGATTGGGCAGGCTTTCATCTGCACCATAATCGCATGGACCTTGTGTATGTAACACTGAATACATTTTTTTGCTATAAAACTACAACATAGATGTTTATTGTTTACATGCTGAGTAATTACACCAAGATTTACATAAACAACCCTGAGGTTCAAGTGAGGTCAACTATGGCAGAACCCTGACAAGCTCATGACAGCAACGGGACATATCCCTCCATCCATTTTCCCAATCACTTATCCTTATGGGTCGTGGGGGGTCTGAAGCCTATCCCGGAAGCTACGGGCACGAGGCAGAGAACAGCCCTGGATGGGGGGCCAGCCCATCGCAGGGCACCATTCACTCACACATACACACCTATGGGCAATTTAGTAACTCCAATAAGCTTCAGCATGTCTTTGGACTGTGGGAGGAAACTGGAGTTCCCAGAGGAAAACAGGATGTATCCTGTAGCCTAATTGGCTCATCCGTACAGCTGTGGTGCGCCATGGGTAATTGGGCTCTGTATATCAAGGACAGGAGTGGAAGAATCATTTTAATGTGAATCAGAGATATGAAGTGTAATTGGAGGACAGCTGTCACATGACCATCATCATCATCGGGGCTCGACAACATAATATGTTTCAGCTGATGGCACTTGCCTGCACTCCACCTCCTGAAATTGCCCTCACCGGTGTCTCTCTGTGGCACAGATTGCAGAAAAGCCCCTTTGTCTACATGGACTCTGCGATAGTCAGGCTGGCTGACGCTGAGTCAACAGTGGTCAGGTTTTTTATTAATTCTGTATTTAATTAAGGGTGTGCTTTTAACTGGGGGGACTGGCAAAACAGCAGATAAGAAAGTCTCCCCAACCATGAAAACACCAGTGAAATTCCCAGTACATGCATGTGCTGAAATATGGACATTTGAGCAACTACTTAACCACCTGTTAATGAGGATCCCTAAGTTAAAGACTCAAAGGGTATGTTAACTAATCATCTTTTCCTTCCCACACTCAAAAGCTCTCCTCTCTGATTCATAGTGGAGTGGAGTGGAGTGGAGTGGGGGGGGCTGATTTTCTTTGTTTTGGATGTGGTTTCGGTTGTTCAGATTTTTTTATTTTATTTTACCCAAGCAGATAGTGAAAGGTGACACCTGTTCTTTTGTGTTCAATAAGGGACATAGATCTATACAGAAATGTAGAAAAGAGAAGCAAACCATCAACTGTCCACAAGCTGAAACACGCAAAGATCTTTGTCTGCTGTCTGAGGCAAATCTAGAACAGAATATCTGTGTCTCCAGGCTGATTTGTCTCAGCCGTGAGCTGTCATCGTCCATAGGCACCGTACATCCACCTTTATATCCCCTAGAGTGTGAATTTCAGCAGCTGCTGGTCTCCGCGTCTCCATTTCTGGCAGCCGGCATCCCAGACTCACCCGGAGAAGTCGGTAGACAGGATGCCATAGCTGAAAATGTAGGCACGGCTGATCTGGGAGATTGTGAGATAACCCATCGCCACCATCAAAGAGTACCTGAAACACAAATCAAATTATGCTTTCTTTGACACTTGCACAAGCAAGACTACAGGTACATTGGAATTCTTTAGTTCCTACTTATCCTGTCTGACTCTTTTGTCTCACACACACACACACACACACACACACACACACACAAACATTGTATTCATATCTTTGTGTGTGGACTCTCCATTCATTTCTATAAGAAAAACTCTAATCCCAACATGTCAACCTTAACCCCTACCCAGCCCTAACCTTAACCCTAAGTAACCAAACAAAATGCAAGACTTTTGGTATTTTTAGTCTTTTGATTATGGTTTTTTAAAATTAAATTGAATGACTTTGCCCTTTTGGGGACTGAAAAAAAAATTATCCTCACAGCATCATAATACGTTTTTATCACATTGTGGGGACCCCACAATATAATACATACACACGACCCACACGTGAGATTGAAGCGTTTAACAGCCTTAAGAGGGTAACAACCTTACTCAAAGGCCCTAATGTGACATGATCCTTCTCCTCAGGGTAGGATTCATACCAGAGTCTAACCCGCTGAGCCACAACTATGCTGAAAGGCAGCAGCACCTGATGCAAGTTCCCACATTTGACGGATCTTTCTATATGAATCGTTGACTAATCTAGGTTTACTTTCAGTTCAACAGAAATGATGCCTCATCTTAACCTTAAAACAGCAGTGAGTTTTATCAGGCAATAAAAAGGTAACGTACCAGCATTGTCAAACGGAAGGTCTGGCTATGAATGTAATAGAGGCAGCCAGACAAACCCTGAATGAAACAAGCTGACACCTGACTATGTCGCAAAACACGCTTTTCCTGTCCGGTCGGTCTGTGAGCATAGAAATAACTCCGTAATCTGAATTTTAGGTGAATAGAACTGCCACCCACCCTGCACAGACACCCACGTTCTAACCTTTCATGTCACTGTGGAGAATTTATCAGATTATCTTTCCTTGCTCGGGATTTCGAATTTTAAGTTTGTGGGCAAGATGCTGATGTATGTAACAAGTGTGAGGGAATGAAAGAACAGCCATGCTGGTTCAGATTAACAGTGACGAGGAACTGGTCGGTTTGTCATGGTATGTCAGAGTCGAAATCACTGCCATTTCAGTGCAGGGGAGTCAAGGCTGTGTTTCCCTCACAGAGCTAAGAGCAGATTCTGGGTTTGTCTCTGGATGTTCCAGAGAACATGACTCACGGCTGATGAGTTTTTTTAAACTTCTTCCCCACTGTCCCATTCGTCATCAATGTGGGTTAAACATTATTTCGAACTGAGGTGGTGTCATAAGTCTGGAGGCCTTTTGCAAATAACAGCTTGGGGAGGGGGGGGGGTTGGTTTAAGGTTAAAAGCCATCTGGCCTTTTGGTGACCCAAGCAGATTTAAGACATTGTGAACAAAACTACCCTGAAAATTTGCCAAAAGTTCTTGGGATAGATGCTGATGACTCTCACATGACGTGATGCACTCAAAACATCACTGAGTATTTCTGATGTCTGAGTAAATTTGGAACAACTGGTTAATACATCATTCATTATTAAACACCTCCCAGGGCAGCTGAATCATACTTTTTTTCTTCAGTTCTGCTTTTCAAGGCTAAAACTGTGTAATCAAGGCTGGGATATAATAGACAGTTCCCAATGGGACTGAGGAATCATAGGAGTCCTTCACAAACGTGATATTTAAAGACCTACACTTTACAAGCATCAAACAGGAAATGAGATCTAATCCAAAGACATAAGTAAAGATATCACTTCACATTAAATGTGTTACTCACTGTTTTTTCACTCCAGGTAAATATCCTCTTTTTTTATTTAAATAATACCCCTAGTGACAGTGTCACACCACGGTTACCTGTGGATGTTGTCTGCGTTTGCTTTGATCATGATGCAGTAGCAGGAGAACACCAGGATGAAAATATGTAATGAGTACCTGCAGAGTAAAACATAGGGAGAAATTAATTGCAAAGCTATTTTTGCATTTTGTCCAATGACCTTGATAAACACAATCATTAGTGTTACCTTTACCATTAAATCTAGCATTGAGAGTGTTTTGTATTTCCCAAGAGTGACCGTGCATTGACCGCCTTAAGGTTAGCTGTCCGTCCTGGCACTCTTCATCAGAATATGATTTATTATTTTCAAAACGCAAGCAATAGAGCCGTGATATTATGGTATGTTTGCGGAGCACTCTCGCCTCCTGTTACAGCAGGGATATCAGGCGATACCCTCTGGGAACAGTGTTTCCCTACTCGGCCCTCGGGTACCCACAGGGGGCCAACGTTTTTTCTCCTTCTCAGCTCCCTGCCATAAAGTCCATATTTTTGCTCCCTTCCAGAGAGGGAGCAAAAACATGCCTCAGAGGAGCAATCCAAAATGACTCTTATTAAATTAAAGCCATAATCTGGCTGTATTTTTGTACAATTTCCTGTAAGGAAATGTGCAACAAATTTTGAGATCTGGACACATTGTTTTGTCTAGCGATATTTCTGTGATTGTGAAAAGAAGGCAGTATTTACCCTAGCCTGGATTTGTTGTGCTTTACAAATGGCTACATAAACGCCGCCGTGAAGTGGATCAGAATAGGAGGCACCGGCTGAGCTCCGCCTGCTTCGGAGTACGAGCTCCAAGGACGGCCGGGAAACTCGCTTCGCAGCTTTCCCAATACCGCCGGAGTCATGTGTGGCTACATTCCCCTCTGACAAGATTAATTCTTTCCCTCCTACATTGTGCGGCCCGGGATAAACACGCTCATTTTGTTTGGCCACAAAGTCGCCATTATCGGGTTACTCCGGAGGGGGGAAGCTTTGCGAGAAGAAAACTCAGAGGAGACGCCAGCGTGCCGTTTGCCAAGACCGGCGGTAACTGGAGGATGACACACCGGGGAGGGTCCGCCGGACACCTGTGAGCAAAGCGTCCCCAGGGGGACACAGACGTCCAGGGTGGGGAGAGGTGCCTTACCAGCCAAAGCAAAATATGATGAAAGACACGCCCAGCAGAGCGGCGACGGCGTGCCGGACCAGGGGGCTGACATGCTGGGGACTCAGGTACAGGCGGAACCAGAAGGCGGCCAGGAGGGCGAGAAACTGACAGGTCAGGAAGTTCACCTGTGAGAATAGAGGGGGGGCGATTATCTGGACTTTAATTAGTAATGGAAAGAGCAACATGAAATCCTAAGACTGCCCCCTATGTGGAATGGACATTTGAGACCGTACTCCTGGATACCACCACAACATCCACATTGTTTGAGATATTGTTTGAAATGCATACCACAAATAGCTGGATGCTTTTGAATACTCTTAGGAAGATATGAATGCAGCCCATTATAAGAGCAGCCGGGGTTCTTCTGTCCACGTTTCATTAATTTACATTCTTTTGGCCCAAACGACATTATGGCCGGAACCATGTGACGAAGAAGCTTAATTTCGTCTGGCCGATCTCCTAACCCAGCATGTTAAAGCAAAGAAAAGCACGAGTAAATCTCTGATATACAGGCCATTAAGTAAAAAAAAAAATATGTTACGTAGGTATAACTGGGCCGTGATTCACGCAGTCAGCCCTACCCGGTGTAGGTAGGCTGCGCACAACTAAATCCACCCTGAAATCAAACAAAATGTAGGCGGCCAGTTACTCTACTTTAATTCATGTCTAAAATGGGAAACCACAACTTTGGAGGAGGCTAGCAGGGTCATAAATACCGAAAACACTAACTGGACTTTAATTGTTTCTAAACGCATTTAAGAGACGAAATGTTTTTTTTATTATAAGAAACTAAGTATTTAATATTATGGTGGGTAGGACAGACTGCTCGCGCTTTCAGACCATTTTGATTTATTTCCCCATACGCCTCATTAGAAGTTGAACAGTTTAAATGGTTAGGGTGCTTGTTAAAATAAAATCTTAAATAAATTAAAGGAGTTGTCCTTTATTTAGCAAGCCGATCAAGCCCTACGATTTTCTGTTTCAATGTGCTTAACTTTACGGCTCTTTACACCAGCGCCAGCAGACCTGCCCAGATTCTAGTTTCCTGGCGTTGTCGCAGGCTGTCACCTGTCAGAAAGTTCCATCTGCATACTGGAGTAAAGATCAAAGCATGAAGGAGCTCATTACAAACATCACGGCAACTGTTGCTTCTGAAACGTGTTGCTCCTTCCCAGAGATAAGGCGTCACCGATCTGCGAGGACCGGTAAAAGATTTATTTAAAATACTACGGGTCATTAAAAGTGCGACCGCTCGCCTACCTGGTCCAAAGGGAACCCCACGACTTCGCTGACACTTTGCAGCCACGTGCAGCCCGTCGTCTTGTACTTAATGCCTGTCTGTTCCATTGCCGATGCATGGGAAAGAAGCGACCGAGGGAGCAGAGCAACTCTACGGTGTCGGGACTATAGGCAGTTGGCCGAGACCGATCCGATCCACGCCGCCCGAATCTTTCATTCATTCGCGAAGCGATGGAAACCCTTCCCCGTCCATCCCTGAAAGTCGGTGCCCATGGCTTGCGGTTTAAATACACTGGGTATGGCGTCCTGCGCCGGGCGAAAAAGCCTGGGAGAGACCGGGAGGGCGCCTGGCACCGCCTTATCGCAGGCGAGGTGGTGCCTAGCAAAGGCGGGGCGCGGACGGACCAGTGCGGCGTCGGTGCAGAATCGTCAAGCCGAGATAACTGCCTTTTCAGGACTGACACTTCACAGCGCTACTCAGACCTCACTTTACCCCCAAGCTGCACCCTAATATTCATTTTAATGGAATCCCTGGCTTTACTGTGCTTTCAGGTCAAAGTAACTTGGGACGAACTGATGACTATTATTGTACAATAACATAAATAAAACTGATACATAAATATGCTAGTACATACAGAGCTAGCAAGTATAAATGCACTGATTCATTAGTCTACACCCCCCCCCCCCCCGACAAACAGCAAGCAGTGGTAATAACTTAAAGTTTGATAACTGATCGAATTTAAGACAGCGCTAAAATCAAATTCTGTTTAACTGACAAGATATTTCGTTCGTGCTATATGGCATTTTATTGTCCCTCTGCTGTTATTATCTCCGTCTGTCTGTTCAGTTGTAGAAACAAGTGGCACAAAAATGCAAGGCTATTTCGTAAATCCTGTGTTTATTTTGAGACAGGTAGGTGTATTATAGTGTCAATGGGTTATCTCGGCCGAGGATCGCTAGCTTAGTTTCTAAGTTAAACACAATGCGGTCCTGGGTGGTCAGGTTAGACCAGCCGACCGATCCAAGAGAAAAAGAAAAAGCAACCACACCTCTGCTGTCCCTCTGATTTGTGTGAAACATAATACGCCCCCCTTGAATTACCAACCTCGCAGAAATTCGGTCTGTCAGAAGCTAATAGTCACCTTTCGGCGCCTGTTTGCGGAGGTCTAAGCGATCTCACTCCTCTGTTTCGGGATGGGTCACCACCATCCCGCTGTCATTCCCCGCAAGCCTGTATGTCAACTGTCAAATTCCAGTTCAACCTACTCATTCCCATTTCCGCCAAATCGTCGCGGCTACGTTTGATGTTGCAAATTGCACTATTGCGTTTGTTGGTTCACTATTCAGCCATATAGGCCTACTGCATCTATACATTATTATTAATAATGTCCTACTACTACTATACTTGCTTTTTAAGCGATGTGTAGCATTGGTGGAGAAAGCACTTTCCGTATATTTTCAATGACGATAAAAATATTGCATTCGATTCTTTCATCGTTGTTCATGTTCACTGATCTTTTATCAGGCTTGCGCCAGTTTCGTTGAAAGCTGACTATTTTAGACGAAATCCGTGTTGAAGGTGGTGATAATGGTGATTCTTCAAATGAATTAAAACGCACTCTGTAGGCTCCCCCACACCTACCATACAAATATCACACTGTTAAATTCTAGGCTTTTCGCAACCCCGGGCGCGCCTGCACAGACGTCTTATTCTTCTTCGTTTTTTTCTGTTAATTGCTGTCATCAAGGAGAATGGTTACCATGCAGGAAGTCGATACCCGTAGGTGAGACAAGAAAGAAACACGTAACGCTGCCTTTGCTTCCAGAACCGGGACAGAGCCTGAGCCTTACAAGGGGCTTACAGGAAATCCAATTCATTGCCTGCTTCTGCTGCTCTATGCTGTAGTGCGCATTTGATAAATAAACTTTGCTTTGATTATACACCAGAAGGAAGGACCAGAAGTAATACCAGCTGAGTCACCATTGGGCCCTTGTGCAAGGCCTCTAACCCCAGCTGCAGGGACCCCGCTTTCTCTATATATGCCACTTTGGATGAAACCGGCCGCCAAATTATTGGATCATGGATGTCTTTTGACGATTGAGCAAAGTACTTACTATCAGCACAAACGTTTTAGCATTCGGCCTGTTTGAATAAGCATGAGAGTTTTTAATTCAGTTCAAGCTCGGGGCTAAGCGTATTTCTCAATGTTTCATTTTGTCACAATAATGAGGAAATTAGTGTTTCACGTTTACTTATATTTTTGTACAACTTCTTAAAACCAGTACAATTAAGTAGATTGAGAGACAGACGCAAGCGTGTAATCTGTAGGGGATGGTTTGAGATATATGCGACGTCTCTCAGTGGGGAATGTGTGTCAAACTCAACTGCAGTTAATCTCAGCTATAGGTTTGTTTTAATGAGTAACACAAAACAAAGCACGTGTTTTTCTGCTGTGCTGGCGGAACTGCATATTTTGAGCGGTCTGTTAAATAAATATAAAGCGTTCCTTACTTTTCACTACAATTGTACCTGACTGCCACCCGCTGACAAGTTTTGAAAGTGCAACTTGATGTTTTATTACTTTTCGGCCTGGGTCCTTTTCCGTCAATGTAGGCTTTAGAAGGTAAACCATTTTTGAAGAAGCCTTGGTTTATTGAAATAAAGACAATCACAAACCACGCCGTAATAAGATTGCATGGAAACCAGTCTCATGTTCCCAAAGACATGCATGAAACACATCTTTCACGACATGGTAGAAATGAAATTTCATTATTAATGAGTCTGAGGCTGGAACTAATCACTCAATTTTCGAGTCCTCAAACCAATCAATCAACACGTCTACACACAATTAGAGTACATGTATAGGCCTATAGAAAGGACCATTTTAACCATTACTATTCTCAGGCCTAATTTGTAAATGGTGACAATGTCATTTACCTTTTGCCATACAATATTTAATTCATAAATATATCACATAATGAAATATTTCATCTTTTCACGATCTAACTACCCTGGTCCTGCATATTCCGGTATATTGGATGGCTTTATGGTAGTGTTTATGCTAATTATAGTTAGGGTGAATTGAAAGCGGAGCCAATAGATGTATTCATGCTAGTTAGTATTACAGCTAAAAGAAGGCGGGGCTGACTTCCGGTTTTCTAATGAGCGTGTTTATGCTAATTAGAGCCTTTCCTGGGAAATTTGAGCTTCGCGGGAGGGACTTTCGTGCGTAATCAGCATTCAACTATGAGTCAGTTCGCTGTGTTGGTTCTTGGGGCAATTTTTGAAAAACCCAGGAGGGTGTAGTGTTAGTTATCTCAATCTAATGCATCTAACAAGTCATATAACATTAAGCTGAAAAATATCGGCATATTAGATCTGCATGTAACACTTGCTGTAGGTATCTCTATTACAGGAAAACACGACTTCGGTTTAAAGAAGAAGCGAAGGGCTCAAATCTATGAAGATGAGAAAACGGATCTCATCAGGCCCCAAAAGAGCGATACTAAAGAATGGTGGGGGAACTAAAGCTGGTAAATGTAGGCCTGTAACTAGGTCGTCACGTCGCGTTAGGTCTGTCCTCTCCAGCTCTGCTCGTAAAGAAATTACCACGCCGACGTCATGCCTTACAAAGCCCGTTTGTGTGTCGGACCGGGCAGCCGGCAGGAGTCACCCGAATCCGGTCTATCCCGATCCTGCACCGGGACCCGTCTTAAGACGCCCGCCGGTAATGAATAGCTGTTTTAATAATGACATTGTCGTTAGGCAGAGGAACTGCTTTGCCATAACTTTTTACTTAACTATAGCCTACTTTGCATACATCCCGGCTTGCAGACTACGCTCTGCGTTTACCTTGAAGTCCTTGATCAGATTTGCTCTTATGAAGGACCTGTTGTTTGTCCAGTATCATAATTGTGAGGGAATGGTATGTGTGAGTTGAAGTCTCATTGTTTTTGAATGGCAATGATTAGATGCGGATTCCGATTACCGTATTTATCGCCATGGTGAAGTTTTCGTGCTGCGGCAGCGAAAATGTCAGAAACACACAGACGCAACACCAAATTACAAATGTATGTGTATATATAATATGTATATAAATATGCAAAATGTACAAATATGCGTGCAAAATAAATGTAAAAGTGTCCCATGTATTGCTTGAGAGGAGGAGGCTCCTTCTCCGCTGAGAGGGTTCGCTATAGATGGGAGCAGGAATGACCTCCTGTAACGATCTTTATTGTAGCGGAACTGTAGGAGTTGGAATTACATTTTCAGAACGTTTATCTAATGTTTTTGTCTGCGTATTGTCTGTGTTGCTATTTTTCCTCCCTACCTGGAATAGTTTATTCATTCACCCCCAAACCCCGGTTTCCCCTGTTGCATACTACACGATGAGCCTCCTACAGGAGGTGTCTTGGTAGTTATTTTAGTAACGCGATGGGAAACACGCTGTAGGATTGAGGTCAGGAGAACACAGAAGCAGGAACTTGTACCTTCTTCCCTCAGTGAGTTGGTACATTGCAGTAAGGAGGGGTGCACTTGCATAATAATGGACGAAGCCCCTGCCTTCCCTCCCCTGCGCTGAACTTGCTGTCATTTGCACCTCATCTCTGTCTTCCTCCTGTATCTTGTAACCTGGCTGAGTATCACCTTTGGGTGCCCCCCCCCCCACCAGTTGCTGTTTGTTAGTAATCTTTCCCGTCCCCTCCCTGGTGAAACATCTCCCTGCTTTGCGTATTAATCGGTGACAGCAATCTGTTCAGTCCCTCCGTCATGTACTGGAGGGAGGTGATGAGACGCTTCCTGTCACATGGTGGGTGACTCTGTTTACGCTGCATTTTCATGAAGTCTGCTGTACTCACTTTAGGCGCTTTAGTCTATCTTTTGTTTCTGTTTTTTTAAGTGCTTTCAGGAATGAGGGAAAAGGACTTGTTCATTCTGAGCACTAACTGACTAATAGCCGAAGAAAACGCAGCGGACTGGACAGCCATGCCCAGAGCGGTAACGACAGATCATCTCAATACAGCATTGAGGCCGGAGTTTTCAGGAAGGACAGAGATGGTGCTTTTACAAATTTTAAATTGGCTTGATTTATTCATGCCGCTTTGTTTGGCTTGGATGCAGGGTTGGTGAATTTCGCTGATGGTTCCTAGTAAGCTTTGTCTGTTCGAGTATAAAATGTTGAATTCAGCTTGAATTGTTTTGACTCTTCACTATAGGCCAAAAACAACAAATCCAAAGAAGTGAAATATGTACCTGCTTTGGAGTTTGGGGCCGGTGGGGGATTATTTTATATGTGGGACTTAACAGATGAGATCCTGAACCTTCCTCAGACATCACCTGCTGGAATTTTAGGGTGAACCTCTGTTTGCAGCCCATGAAGAAAGCACTTGGTCAGATATGTGGGACGTGGACCAAGGGGGGGGACAAAATTAGCCAAATGCCCCTACCCTATTCCCATTAATTCCCCCCACAGGCAAAACGGCGGCTGGAGATAGATGAGTCTGACCGAGAGAGTGGGATTCGCGGGTCCAAACGGCAGAAGGGCGATGTTACAGCTCCAAGTCCTGCGATTGGCTCTGAAGGTGACCAATCACCTGTCATTCAGGCTGTTTTGCAGCAGCATTGCTTTTTAATGTTAGTCAGAGTGTGTGCCAGTCCTTGACATTTACAGAGTGTATTTCTGGGTGAAGCCGTGAGCGTATTTGTCACTAAGGCGGTCATGTCTCCTGCAGCCGTCTCGCCGGTGCGGCTAGGAGGGAGTCGCCATGACGCATCTCTGGGCATTCTGACCCAGAAGTTCTTCCAGATGATGGACCGGTCTGCGGACGGAGAGGTGGATCTGAACCAGGCTGCGGAGACGCTCGAGGTCCCGAAGAGACGCCTGTATGACATCACTAATGTGCTGACGGGCATCCATCTCATTAAGAAGACGCTGAAGAACAAGGTCCAGTGGGTGTGCGTGTCCATGCTGTGGTGTGGGAGTGGGATGGGGGTACAGTCCAGCCCAAGTTTAAAGATGTGGTTTATTAATAAAGGGTGGAGGGCAATCACTGGCCTGGAAGGCCGTGTGCCGTGGTGATCCCACTGTAGCTCTGCCCCCTCCGCCTGTAGTGGCCGCAGAGCACCGGGGGCCCAGGGTGTGCTGAGCCGCTGTCACGCCCTGAGGCGAGAGCTGGGGTTGCTTGTCCAGGAGGAGGCGACGCTGGACCAGCTCATCCAGGGCAGCGTCCGGAGCATCAGGCAGATGGCTGAGAACACCAATCTCCAGAAATATCCTTCAGGGTCTGACCGTCGTTTCCGTCACGTTTCGGTGCCGATCGCCGAGCCGGTGCTGCTGTCTTCAGTGACTCGCGATGCCCGGGCAGATCAGTAAACTGGGCTTTACTGTCACACCATCCGTGTGTGTGTGTGTGTGTGTGTGTGTGTGTTTGTATAAAAATATGTATATACACATATATAATATTTGATAGAAATTAAGAATTGGATCAGTAGTTCTTAATCCTGTACCTTGTGCCCACTCTGACAGAATGTTTTCATTTCAACCCACACTACTTTCATCCTGCCACGTTAATTATTAGCCTAGTAAGGACCATATAAGCATGATTAAGGCTTAGAATGAAAATATTATTGTGGGGGGGGGGGGGTGCCAGAAACAGGACTTTCTTTCTTTTCTTTAATTCTTGTGACATTGGCGTATGTGACCTCCCAGGACATCCGGCTGATCAGAAGCCTTGGAGATCAGACCGTGCTGGTGGTGAAAGCCCCATACGAGACCAAGCTGGAGTTGCCCGCCATGCCTGAGGTGCGTGTGCGTCACAGGGCAGCCCATCGCCGCAGCCCGTGGGATAAAACGCTATGAAATGACGAGATATGGTGATGCCCAGGGGTGGATTAATTGTTTCTGGTGCCCCACTCAAAAATCCACTTAGGGCTCCCCCTGCTGGTACTGAGATGTTTCAGAATCTAAATAAATAGCTAGAGTCGCATCAGATCATAGCCAAGCTAGCTGGTTAGCAGAGCATGCTGTGCTTACTAAACATGGAATGTATCTATTTAATATTTAGTGTAGTGACTGTTTGTGACCAGCAGGGTGCCTCAAACCTCAGGGGCCCCACGCAAAAGCTATGTTTGGGTGGTGGCAAATGCTGCTGATGATGCAATTTCCTCTTAGAGATTTCAGATTCACCTAACCAGCACCAAGGGGCCCATTAATGTGTTTTTGTGCCCCGATGAGATTACGGCCAGCAGCCTCCCTGAGGGTGTCATGAACGGGAAGGCGCCGGCCCCGGAAGGTCAGCTCCCCGGTGCGATCTGCTTCCGTAATCCCTTTTGTGGGTAGTGTGATCCTGGAGTCAGAAAGCATTTTTGCTCATATGTAGGACTTAGGAATTAGTTTTGGTTTGGTACAGGGTTGAACTTAGGATAGTAGCTATATGTAGATATAATACAGCAATATAGATGAATATAATACAGTATACACAAAGGGAATAACTCTGGATTACTTTTCAGCAAAACAAATAGTCTGTAATACGACATAATTCAAACAATCACAACAATGAGTGAGTATAGCCAAGGCTCTTAACATAAATCCTGTGATTATTTGGTTGCGCTCTACTTTTTCTTTAAATGGAATCCTGTAGTTTAAGAACAGCCTGCCACTACCTGTTTTGGGGTGTATATACAGGGTTAAGGGGGTCATGCCCCCCCATGATGTCCTCCATGTTTTCAGAAGTTTCCTCTTGCAGTCAAAAAGTATGGAGCTAAGTGAACTGGTGCACGTGTCACCCATTGTATGACTGTGTGTGTCTGTGTGAGCCCTCTGATGGACTGGCATCCCATCCAGGGTCTCCCACCTCCAGACCTCCCCACTTTTCCTAGGAAAGTGGGGATGGATGGATGGATGGATGGGAAGGTGCACTAAACTGCAACAAAGAAATAGTGTCAATAAAGCTAAACAGGTTACTCATTCTTGTCCAACCTAAAAAGTGAATCAGTTCCGCATGTTTAACAATCTCGTAACTAGTTGGCATCCATTAGTAAGAGTTTGCTACAGTTTGTGTAACAGTGTGTACTCTTTCATCCATCCTACCCTGCAGAGTCAGACTGCTCCCCCCGGCAGATGCAGGGGGGTCCTGGTGGCCCCCCCATCAGCTCCGAAGGGCTGTTCGTCACACTTTCGGCTCCCAACAGCACACAGTACCTCCCCATCTTGGAGGACGACAAGGGGATCAGCGACCTCTTCAACTTCGAGCGACACCCACTGGACAGCCACCTCTGAGAAGGGCGTCTTTCAGGACGCACGCGGGGCAGGGCCAGGTTCTGAGGATGTCCACTTAAGATGCTCCCCCTCTCTCGTGTTTATGGTGTAAACTTGGTCACAGAACTGTTTTTGCTGATTGGGTCTGTGAAGACACATGTTGGGGTGTATGGGGTGTATCCTGAAACAACTTGAGGGCCTGACCAGCCTGCCTCCCCCCTCCTTTGAGATTCTTTTAATCATGAACGGTCTTGGAGTTAGTGTTGCAGCCGGTTCCCAGATGCTCACGTGGGCGTGGCTTAAATGTCACATGACCATAGAGGCGGAGTGATGGCTTTTTGGTAAAAGGAAGATGTACGGTTTGCTTTGGTTGTGGAACCAGTGAGCCAGAGGTCACTACATAACATCTAATGTATATGTGACAGGGCTCAGACTCTATGGGCTCGGAAGGCTGGTATATGCTAGCATTTCACTCATTGAAGTAAAGTCAAATTTCTGTTTTGTTAGGTGAAATGGTCATCTCTCTGGTCTGTGTTGAGGAAACGATGCTCTCGTTTTAATGGATTTTTTTTTTTTGACCCACAGTTGTATGAGTTCAGAGAGATGAAGACGAGTTTATTTGAACTTCTGGCAAGAATGTATGGGTATTTTGTCTTGGACATATGTTGTACCTGTAGATACTAACCATTTGTTAATAAACATCCATCCATCCATTGGTTCTCTGCTGCTTATCTGGGGTCAGGTCGTGGAGGCAACAGTCAAAGCAGGGATGTCTAGACCTCCCTCTCACCAGCCACCTCCTCCAGCTGTTCTCGTGGGTACCAGGGTTTTCCCAGGGCAAAACCATGACCTCAGATATGGTGGTGCCGATTCCCGTTCCCGCCACTTCACACTCGGCGACAAACCAACCTGGTGCATGCTGCATGCCACAGCACGATGAAGCCAACAGGACGACGACATATAAAATGCAAAGACGCAATCCTGAGGTCACTGAACTGGACCCCTTCCGCCTCTTGGTCATACCTAGAAGTTCCGCTTTGTAAAAGTTTCCAGGAACAGAATTGGTGACAAATTGCAGCCTTCAGTCCGACACCCACCCACTTACAACTGGCAATGTGAACCAAACTCTGGTTCCAGGTATAGCGGAGCATGATAGCCTGTAACAATGGACCCCATACCTCACACTCCCAAAGCATCCCCCACTGGACCCCCCAAGGGACATGGTTGTATGCCTTTTCCAAGTCCACAAAACACATGTAGACTCGTTGAGAAAACTCCCATGAACCCTCAGTAGCCTCGTGAGGGTAAAGACCTGATTCATTGTTCCACAACCAGGATGGACTCCACATTGCTCCACCTGCATTCGAGGTTCAACCAGCAGATGGACTCTCCTCTCCAGAATCCCGGCATAGACCTCAGGCAGGCTGAGGTGTGTGATCCTGCTCAGTTTGGTATACATCCTTTGGTAAAGAGTAGGACCACCTCTCTGCCAGTCCAAAGGCACCGTATCCAACGTCCATGCGATGTTGAAGTCATGAAGCCAAGACTAAAAACATCAAGAGTCTTGAACTCCTGGTGAATCTCATCCACCACCAAAGACTTTTTTGACTACTTCAGTGACGTCCCCCCTAATGATGGGTAGGTCTTCCTGAGTTTTCCTGCTCTACATCCATCCAAGGAAGGCATGTTGGAGAGTTTCAGGAAGTCCTCGAAGTTCTCCATGCACATTCCTGATGATATTCCCATTTGAGGTGAACACTGTTCCGTCCCTGCTGTAAACAGTATCGATAAAGCCCTGCTTTTCCATCCTGAGCCACCTAACACTTTGCCAGAATCTTTTCGTGGCTGACTGAAAGTCGACGGCTGCACCAACCTTGTCCCACACTTTCCGTTTTCCAGAGCTGCCAACGCTGTGTTAGCCTGCTGGTACCTGTCAGTTACTTTTGGAGTCTCGGAAGCTAACAGAGATCCTTCTTCCAGGTTTCACTGTCATTACCCATTTGAGCTTTAAAGTCCCGCAGTAGAACAATGGCCTCCCCAGAGAGTCGCCTTCTAACACCTTGCTCAAGTCTCCACAAAGCCCGATTCTCTTAACTGGTGTTTGGCGTGTACACACAGACAACAGTCAGAGCTCATCCCAACCCCTGATCCAATTCAAAGTCAATGCCTGGGGACCCTCGTTCACTGGGGTGAACTATAATGTTCTGGCTCCAAATTGGCGAGCTATGAATACATTCACTCCTTGCTTATTGTCTCTTCTGTGCTTAATTATGATGTAAACAGGCTGAGTATGAATGCTATAAACAAACATCTTTGTAGGGTGGTCTTTGGTCTGGCAATGTTTCTGCAGACTTGGGCTTGGGTAGAGGTGGTTTGGACTTCAGAAGATTGGAAATGGGGCCCTTGGTAAGTTTCAGTTGGCAATTATGGAACATTGGGTAGAAAAAAAATGTAAAGTCACACTAATCACATACTTGGTGTAATACTTATTTTTTTAAATTGTATGATGAGTTTTAAATGTAAAGCATATTTTTCAGGCTTCCATTTTCTCTCAGATTCTGTTCTCTGTATAATATTCGTGGTCCTTCAGCCTGAGTTGTTAAACGGCAAACGCTTGCAATATTAGATGTGTATCTTCAGTCACAGATGAAATCTTATTGCTTTATGCAGTGGTTATAATAAAAGGGCTTGGTTTGTTTGTTTCAAAACTATAAGGTGGATAAAAACGGAAAGGCAGTAAGATATTGAGGTTGCTGGGAACTACGTAAATCCCCCCTGCGCTATTCTTGCGTTATAAGGGCACCGGGAATTCGTGAGGCTTTATTAGTTCTGTATTTGGGTCTGAGCCTTAGGAAATTACCGCTGTGTTTTGGTTGAATCATTTACTAAATGCGGCTGCAGATACGGTCTTGATGTCTGTATATGTGCTAAATATGATGTAATTTCATGGAGTTAAACTAATGGTCTTTAGTTTAATATCGCGCTTGTTTAAGCCATTATTGATGTCGCCCTTGGCGTTTTTGGACAGATGTCTTTGTCGCGGCAACTATGAACCACAGCGATACAAAGATTTACTGTAAAAGGACGCAAATTAATCGGCGTGACAATTTTACAGGGTCATATTATGTGGTTATGGTACCTGAGCAGGAAAACTAGTCGACAGTAATTTTATTCATATTAATATTGGTTTTGTTTCCTGTTGACCATTTTACGGTTTACCTTTACTGTTCTTTGTGTTGAAAGAGGAACCTCTTGTGATAAGAATTGGAAATAATGTCTCTTTCAGGTGAGACGTTGTAAAAACTTTTAATTATATTTAGTCTATATCTACGTTAATCTAATTATAGACTAAATATTATTACCTCAGATTACAACTGCAATTAGGGTTATTGAAAATCTCACTGTTGGTTCGAATCTAGTGGCAGGTGGTGATTTATAAAGGGGGGGGACTACAGTGTGGAACTATAACCAAAAATGTCATTTTTCTTATTTGAGTAGGTCAGCTACTTGTATGTAATTTTTGCTCTCCTTTCATTTTGTAGGAAATGATCTACTGTCCTGCTATACAAGTGATTTGACCATTTTGAACACACACGGCTTATCACAGAACACATTGAAAATTGAACAATAAATAAAAGCCAGATAACTTCATTTGTAATATTTCCAAATGCCAGTGGTGAAAGATCCCTAATAGTTCGTCCTGTCTGGATGAAGCCTTTCAGTCAACCTGCAGAGGAGCCTGACTTCAAGGTGGGTCTGAAATGTCCGACTGCAGGTCTGTCTCTCCAGTTCATGTTGCCTAAGCAACAACAAACTGTATGAAGCTCCCAGTGAAGCGCAGTGTTCAAGAGGGCTTTGAAAACACATCACTGCAACATTTTCACCAATGAGCTTTTGTTTGCACATCACCGCAACATCTTCACCACTGAGCTTTTGTCTACACATCGCTGCAAAATTTTAATCACTCATCTTTTGTTTACACATCACCATAGCATTTTCACCACTGAGCTTTTGTCTACACTTCACCGCAGCATTTTCACTGAAGAGCTTTTGTCTATACATCACTGCAATATTTTCCTCACTGAGCTTTTGTCTACACATCACCGTAGCATTTTCACCAATGAGCTTTCATCTATTCCCCATTTAGATGATGCGTACATGAATGGGAATAGACTTTCAGTGAATTATGGCATCATTGGGCACCTATGGGCTGTATGTATCCTGCTTTCAAAGGAAAAAATAATGTGTATGTCAGGGCTTTGGCCCTCCATTCCAAATCCAGGCCTTGTTTTCCCTTGTTTTCCTTGTTGGCCCTCCATTCCAAATCCAGGCCTTGTTTTCCCTTGTTTTCCTTGTTGGCCCTCCATTCCAAATCCAGGCCTTGTTTTCAGTTCTCCTAGGTAGTTAGTTTAATAATATCACTGTCCCAATCATGAGATTTGAACCAGCGACCTTCTTGCAGTCCTAACCTGCAGAACCACATATCCCCTGACATAGGCTATGTGCATTAATATCCTTACATTGCACATGGGAATGGATGTGCCTGGGTGTATTTCTGTCCAGTGAAACCAGCAAAGTTATTTTATTAACTTAGACACCTGTGAAATATCCAGTTCAGTGAATCTGCTTTCATTGCAATTACCAAAGACTTGTATTATACAAACTGGAGTCTCTATTTGCACCCAGGAAGAAACAGTCAGACGGCATCTATATAGTATTTACATAACACAGTGATGTGTGCTTGTTTGCACATCACTGCACTGGCAGAAGGCACCAAAGTGGGATACAAATATTAAAATTGTAAACACAGTGATGTGTGCTTGTTTGCACATCACTGCATTAGCAGAAGGCACCAAAATGGGATACAAATTTTAAAGGTACATCACACACAAAATGGACCCCTTTTCTACCGATATTTAGCTAGCTGTAGGCAAACTGTGATCTTGCTAACTAGTCTCACAGTGGGGGAGAATTCCCCCCTTATGTACGCATAGCACATGGGGAGGAATTTTAGATTTTCGGCGGTGGGTGGAATTAAACACTGTGTGTACCATTAGCCAAGGAATTTCTAGTAGAATAGCATTGTTTGCTATTGACATCTGGAGGAAATAGCATCTGCCATTATAAATTGAGTTGATAACGCATTTGGCCTCCTCAAATGTTATCAAAATACATTTTTGTAACTTTAATTTTAAATATAAAAAGAAGCAACAGCTGATTGGTCAGAGGGTTAAATTAATACATTTCTTACTAATTAGTTCATTACATGCAACTATATGACATTTTTGTTGACATAAGTGTATATTTTAATATACCTATTTATAAAATTAGCAAATCTAATCAAACATTGCAAAATGTAATACAGATCATACCGATTACAACTATGGCGGCGTAACGAAATACATCTGGTTTGATACAAGGTGTTAAAAAGCGGATAACTTCAGGCACATTTTCAAAACGCGAATTAGAATGAATTTTGACCCGTGCCGCTTTTCGTAGCACGAGGTCAGAGGCTGAATCCAGCATGGAGCCCGTCATCTCAAAACGTATGTAAACGAAGAGTCGAAAAACCTCAGCTTTCCTCTAGCGAGCAACGCACAACAGTGAATACAGGTGAGATGCAAGCCATTTTTGGCTTATAAACACACAGTTTGTGAATTGTTTGTTGTCAGCTATTGCAAAGTACATAATTACATCAGTCCACACGCTGGCTAATTAGAAAGTATTGAGTTGATTAAGTATTTATCTATTAAACACCTTTAGCTATTAAACACATACGTCGATCGCATGTTATCATATAAGCAAAGTCTTCTGCTACTCTCCAGCGTTCCGAGGGCTATGTTTATATATTACCCCACACTCACATAGATCTTCCATTAAGACTACCAAAACAAGCTGATTACGCGCCAGCTGCAGTGAAGTTATACATCCCCCTGAATTTATTTCAAATTAGATTATATTAGTTTATCTTAGATTAGATAAACTTTATTGTTCCCGGGCGGACATTCTGCTGCATACAGAAGTGAGGTGCATAAAGTGAAAACAAACATACAAACACATACTGCAAAATAAGACGACAGATAGTGCACACAATTTCTAAAAAGCACAGAAATTGAATCCTGAAAAACGGACTGTGGAATGTTACGGAAATAAACATTTTTCGAATAATATAAAATGGTTGTAAAGTAGCAGATGGTATATGTGCCTTTTACTAAAGATGGCATGCTTCGTGACATGTTATCACTAGGGGTGTGGAGTGCCGAAGTGCCTGATGGCAGGATGCACGCAAATTCTCCTGTGTTCCTCATAGCATAGCCTTCGTTTGATGACTCCCCTGCAGGCGATGCCGGCTGCCTGCGACTCTCATGTGGACGACATCGAGGACATGGTGTCGGGGCTGGAGCCTACGCCCCATGACCGTCTATCTGCCAGGCGGAGCATTGTGCCCCGGCCACGGCGAAAGAACCAGAAGGAGGCGGCGGAGGAGCTGCAGGTGGACAGGTAAGGAGCCGCTATCGGCTTGTGCCTCATTTATAGTGGGTGCTATTTGTTATTTTTCTTCTCAGCTCTGTTGTTCTCCCTCAGTCTTTAGGAGCCGCTTTCTTGCACATTATTTCTTTGTCCAGGCTGCTCATATCCTGAATTGCATTGAAGACGTAAACATCAACAAAACTGCTGGAGGAAAGCAGTGGTTAGAGATAGCTGAATGTAGCAGATGAATATAATTTATACAGTTTATCTGCATCTGGGTTGCGTTTTTTTTTTCTTGCGTGCGGCTCAGTGGGTTAGGGTCTTGCGTCTGTGATCAGAAGGTTGCCAGTTCAAATCCCCGGGTCAGCAGAATGATCTCACTGTTGGGCCTTTGTGCTCCCAGTTGCTCCAGAGACTGACTGACCCCGCTCACTTGCTTGTACAGTGCTGTGCAAAAAATGCAATGTCTGTTTTTGGCTGTTTAGACTGTGTTCGGAACAGCAGCTGATGTTGCAGCGTCGAGGTGTATGAAACATGCGCGTTACCAAAGCACTTGTTTTTTTTTTTTTTGTCATGTCTGTGTGAGAGGGCAGCAGATAGGGGATGTTATCCTAAATGACACACTGTGAACGTAATGAAAAGAGGGGGAGGCGGCAGGATTTCCTACAAAGCTTCCACTGCAGCATCACCTTGTTCTGCCGTGTGACTCCACCTGGGTGCACACAGACGCTGCAATGTATCAGCCCAGCAGTTAACTTTTTAGGGTCGGAGCTGTTTGGTACATCTGAGATTTGTCTTCCTTTATCGTTTGGATACTTACCTCTCGTACTGTTCGCTGCCCCGTTGCCTTCCTTTACAGTGTCATCCCCGGTACTCAGAAGATCTGGCTGAAAACGTGGGGATGCTCCCACAATAACTCCGACGGCGAGTACATGGCTGGACAGCTGGCTGCCGGTGGCTACACTGTAACGGGTAGGTGCATCCGCCTGCCTGTCTGCTTGCTTAATCAGGATGTGGGCCTGGCGAGCCGTTGTAGAGGGGAGCCAATGACAAATGGAGTTACAATGGCAACCAAAGTTAAATTCCTTCTCATTGGTTACTGTGTTTGCTCCTTCTGGTTGACTTCCCCTTAGTCCCGCCCACTCAATGTGCATCCTAACAGATGTCACGGCTCATGGTTACTTACTTTTTAAGGCTTTAAGAAGCATCTTTTTACAGAGCTGCCTAGGTAAATATCCTCCATACAAAAAGCTGTAAGGCTAACCTGACGTCACTGGTATCTTCGGTGCTGTGATATTTTTGGATTATTTTTGCTGTGTGTGTGTGTGTGTGTGTTTGGCACGTGAAAGTTTTATTGCCCAGGCAGAGAAAAGTGACCATTTTCGAGCGTGGAAATAAAAACCTTATTTAGCTGTTTTGAAATTTTTGATATTTTTTATTTGTTAAATCTGTTTTACTCTCCATTTTTTCACCATGAATACAACCCTAATGTCTGGCGTGGCGTTAAAGTGAACATGACTGACTAACTACACTGCATGGAAACTGCTGTCATGCTCGGTTGGGGACTGAGCCTCTGCCCTGCTGGCTTGGGGCAGCGCCTGTCCCACGTGTTTGTGGGGTCAAAAGCTCTGGGAACAGCAGAGTCTGTACTCCCTGTGTTAATGTGGTTAGTATCTCTGATATAATATGTACTTCATCGCAAACTTTAATTTGTCTGTCTGTCTTGCCTACTTCTCTTTTGTGGGTGGTTTTAATTTGAGTTAAAATACATCAGTCTTTTGCATTCCATAGATAAATACTGCAGTGGCATTTTCGCCTGTTGAAGGCTGTTGTTTTTCTAACCACTAGATGGCGACCTCTGCACACAGACCCTGACCGCTGGGTAACTGCTGAGGTGGGGTGGGGGCGGGAGATCTGCACGGCCGACGCGTTCGTTACACGCTCGGCCTGTGCTCTGGCACGGCTTTGAACCAACCCCAGTCGGGAGGGGGCGTGCCCCACAGTTCGCCGTGGTTAATGAACAGTGGGGAGCTTTTCACAGCTATCCCCGACGAAACACAAGCCCCCCCCCCACCCGCCTGCCTGAAGAGACATCTGGTTCTTATCAGTTCCTCAGTCTGAAAATGAACCCATTGCTCGGACTAATCGGCTAGCGGGGGGGGGCGTATGGATGCTGACCAGACAGCTTCTTAACCTAGGGGATTGAGAGATTGCTCCACACTGAGGCGTCTGGAGGCTTTGCTTGTGTGTCATTAACTGGGGGCATCTCACTCAGGACTCTGGTGAGGAGATGAACAGCGCCCCCACGTGGCTGCCCCGTCCACTTCCTTCAAGTTTGCTTATTCCTCCTTCTGTTTAATTGTGCTTATTTAGCTCAGTAACATTTCAGGAGCCCTGTTTTTGGTCGTATGAAAAGAATGAGATGT
>JAODUD010000134.1:8313926-8326367 GCA_026784285.1 Stomatorhinus walkeri
CTGCTTCCCCGAGGCCGGGTTCTGCACTCCGCTGGATCGCACCATTTCCCGCTGATGGCCCCGGGGCTGCCTTTCATCACGCCGTTTACACGCTCATCACCTGCCCTCGCTCGCTCTGCCCCGTACACGCCTCGCTGTGACTCCCCCCGGCATCGTGGCGGCTCCATCTGCGGTTTCAGCGTATAAGGGGCAGAAAGTTTCTCGAGTTTCTCGAAAGCCCATGGAGAGTTTCTGAACCCAGCACCGATTGCGTGTGGGTGGGGTGGGGTGAGGTGGGGCAGTAGAGGGTAAGTGTTCGCCCGTCTTAGAGAAAACACGGCGAGTCGAGTCCTAGGGAAGGCCTGTGCTCACTGACGACTGCCTGTGAGGTATGACATAAACCACAAACACGCCAATAAGACGACAGGCGTCACCCTCCGTCTCCCCCAAGATGCCAAAATGCCTTTTGCCTGCTGGATTGTACCTTTGGGGGAGCAGCGTGTCACTCAGTGGGTTGGTTCTGTGATGGGAAGGTCACAGGTTCTAATCTCATGCTTGGCAGAGTAGCCACATTGCTGTTGGGCCCTTGATCAAGGTCCTTAACTCCCTGAAAAATGTTCCGGGGGAGCAGAAAAACTCGCTGCTCACACCCCCAGCATCTGTGTGTGTGTGTCTCATAAGAAAAGTAAGATGGCATATTCAAAAATGAAGTATTCCGATGTACCTGTACTCATGCCTGTACAAATAGCAATAAACCACCATTTTCTGTGTACAGCTTGTTTTTTTTTATTTCTGTTTTTATTAAGGGGCAGATTTCAGTTTAAGTACTGTTTTTAAGTACTGCGAGTGCTTTGTACAGAGAATGTGATGTTTACATGCTACATAGCTTGTTATTATTTTCGAAAACTATTTTCAGATCTTTTGAAGACAAATATGAAAAATGTATGTCGTATTGACAACAGCTATTGACCTGGAACCGTGCAGACTGGGGAAAAAAGGGTTTAACGCATAATTTAACGTAATTGCCACGTCTCGCATGCCTCCCTTTACCCAGCTGCGTCACCAAATTTGAATCTGGGGAAGCTCATGTCGTGTTGCTGTCCTCTGTAATGATGGGGTCCATAACACACCATCGACGCTCTCCTTAATTCATATCGTTTTCATATCCGATTCACGGGCTGTGTTAACTTTGTAAAGTCGTTTTGTCCTGAGTGTGGGGATGGGGGTGTCCTTCATTTACGATCTCCTGATTGAAGATGGCTGGCTTTTGAATCGGCGCTGATTTGAATTGCGCAGCTGGGGAGTGTGTGTGTGTGTGTGTGTGTGTGTGTGTCCGTGTCCTGAAGGAGGATGTAATTGCAGTGCTCGGCTGAGAAGCGTGTCACAGATGGGGGCGCTCTTCCAGGGGACTTGGCCTTGGACGTCGGCAAGTGCTTTTCACGCCCAACCCCCCCTGCCCCTCCCCCGGTGGCGCTGAGCTCATTGCCACCTTATTGCCGCCTCGAATTATCACACCTAAGTGCATCTGTTACTATAGTGACAAGCCTTCTCTTAGATGTGTTTCACAGTAAGGGACCAGGCGATTGCTCTCACTGTTTGAGGTATACCTACTGCCTATTAAGGGTCTGTCAAGTGCAATAATTAGTCATCTTTTTAACAGCTGAAGGAGTGTGATGTCATTTGCAGTAATCGGTCTGATTTTTTAAAAATTCGATTGAAATGTGGTTCTGTGTTTGTTGATGATTGATTCTGCTTTTCTTTTTGTTTTACTATAGAGAGCTCTAAAACCTATAGAACTGAAAGGCAACATGCCTTGTGGTCTAATTATTTGTGATGCAGGCGGATGAATTTGGTGTGATGAAAAGCTTCACCAGCCTCCGTCCTGTGTTTCTTGGAGAAGGTTCACAAGTCCTCTGTTTGGCCCTGAGATGTTGAATTCAGAGTAGTTTTAACTTTCTGCTGCAGCTTTACCTGCAGAGATTCTGGAGGTCCTGCACTTACTCGAATTTTGTGCTGTAATTTGGAATATTAACAAGACGAATCCGATGCTGGGATTTTGCACCGTTTCATTCGTCCGTGTTGGTTTGAGGCTAAGCCATTCGCGCTGCCAGTGCAATGCCAGAGAGGTGCTTGAGTTGGACTTGGGCTTGCGTTTCTCCACCCAGCCTGTCAGAGGCGCTAATTCCAGCAATCACATGCCAGATGCTGCATCTTCAGAAATAGCGCAGGGGTTGCAGAAATACCAAAGAGCTACATCCCTCCCCCACCACACTGACCAATTAGAGCAGTTCGTTTGAGCAGCCGAGACACTGGATTGCTCATGGGTTGCACCCTTGCAACTGGAGGGGGTGAGCTGCAAACGTGTGCCTTTACCAGCCCAGCCCAGCCCCCCTCAGCGCCCATAGCCTTCAGATCCTGGAGGGCCCAAGGGAATGCAGAAGTGTCTCCATATGGTCTGTAGAACTTGGACGCAATTTGAACAAATGTCCTTTGTTGCCTAAGAAAAAAAAATCAATTTGCATTTTTCCCAATTAACATAAATTTACAAATTCCACGCCTCAGAACAGTTTGTGCTCTGAATTCGCACTTTCCTCTGGGGCTGGGGGGTGTGTACTCTCCCTAGCGCACGTTCTCCTTTTTACTCCGCTATCAAATCTGTGAGACGGACAGTTTAATGAGCATGTGTTGCCATTTGGATTCGCCACCGCTCCTGCGCACCTGCCCAGATGCCAGCCTGATTAAAACACTGGTTGGGGGCATTCCTTTCCGCTTCCCTTCCCTCAGATGTCCCTACTCCTTCCCAGCCAATGAGCTCAGACCTCTAGACTTGCTCTGTCCCAGCCAGTCACAGTGCGGCTCAGACCCCCAGACTTGCTCCATCCCAGTTAATCATAGTACGGCTCATACCCTCAGTATTGCTCCATCCCAGCCAATCACAGTGTGGATCAGACCGCAAGACTTGCTCCATCCCAGCCAATCACAGTGTGGCTCATGCACTACCATGCTTGACATTTACGGCAAGCCCTTAACTGTAACCACATGTTACACGCACTTACAAACAGGCTAGTGCGTTTCATCGGCTCTTTAAATGTCAGTCGTCCGCTCGGCTAATATTTGTGTGAGTGTGTCAGTCAGAAAGAGATGGTGCCCAGTGGTGAATGGTACGTTTATTTGGGAACAAATGTCCCATTTTGGAGGGCGGAACTCAAGTAGGGGCATGTGAGCTTGAGGGTAAAGAAAAATATCGGCCCAGTTTCCATCAAGTCGTGCTGCCACTAATTAAGAAGCATGAATTTCCCTTCACCAATTATGTCTCAAATTGCGAAAAACTATTCCCTGAGTAGTTAGCAGGAAAGTAGTGTGTCTAGATATTTCTGGACAGGTGTTATCTTCCACTCATCACCGGTTTCCTTTATTCCACTCCCCCCCCCCCCGAATCACAACATAGACTCCTACTCCTACTCACGCATGTGGAGTTTGCAGCAAATTTCCTCTTCTGATGCCTGAGGAGGTCCGGAAGCCACAGGAGAGGGGAGCACGCACATGGGGGGACTTCATGCTGCCAGATGAACCGGTGAATGTTTACCTTAGCAGATTGTCTCGATCCCTCTCATCCCTGATCCTCGCTATGTGTTTTAACCCCGCCCCCAAAAATCTTCCCACTCATTCGCATCATGTCCCTCCTGGTAACCGTGCATCTGTTGTGTAAACGCTCGCATCCGACACCTGCTTTTAGGCAGAGCATACATGGAGCCTCTTCTCCCGAGGAACTCCGGCTTCCCAAAGAAAAAAAAAAAAAGAATAATTCACCCCCTTATGCCCCCCCCCCCCCCATCCCATACTCGCAAATCCAATTCTGGGCTTGTGATATACCCGGTAGCTTTTAATTAAAAAGGGTTTGATCCCCTGCTTGCGCGGCACCTCTGAGTAAATGTAAATGGGAATAGGTGTAAACAGTCAGGAGAGTAAGCGGAAACCCAGAATACCGGAATAGCTCTTTTCCGTTTGAATGGGAAAACAGGGCTTAGGAAAGCAGGTCCGATTTGATCCCTTGTAGTCAAGACTGTTATGAATATATTTGTGATGTTTACTGTCTGTGCTTTTTATTATTTTCCCCTGTTGTGAATGTGCCCATAAGGTTGGTTTCTAAAGTTTCAAGGTGCTTTAGAGTTTCTGCAGTGTTTTTTGCGGGAGGGTTCGGTGCTGCTGGTTTCCTGGCATCAGTCTCCTGGGTTTCCAGGGGTCCAAAAGTGCAGAATTTGCACTGTCGGTATTGAGTTTGTGGTGGAGATTGAGCTGGGGCTGATGCACCCACGGTGTTGAGGTTTATACGCTTGCGATGGACGTTGTCGAAAACTGAGCCTTTTAGGAGGAAATGGAGACGTTCCTTCTCCACGGCAGACCGAGACCTCGAAGTAGCCGGTGATGTGACAGCTCTCTCGCTTCCAAGACGTGCCTGTGGACATTACACGCTTGAGCAAGGCCCTCTTGCTCGTTTCTTCCTGCTCTTGGTTACCTCCCCTTGAGCGGTACCTGGAAATCTGTGCTCCTCTTACAGCATGGCTAGTAATAGACATCCCTGGATCTCCACCTCACAAGCCTGGGTAAACCAGCAGCGTTCAGGCGTAATTAGACCATCTACATAAAGGGCGGTGGAACGAGAGGCTAATTGGGAGATAGATGTCGTCAGGAATGCGTTTCGGCATGGTAGGAACCGTGCTGACCATGCTGCCATTTAACCCCATGCAAATGGCGGTCTTTTCATTACACACCAGCCCGCTCTGGGCTGAATTCACCCAACACGTCAAGTCTCTGTTGCGTACATACGAGTTCCTGTGCATCGTCATTGAGTTACTCTTTTTACATTTAACAATTTACTTTACAAATAAGGTCTGTGGGGGGGTCATTCCCCAAAGGACCTCACCAATCACCCTTGACAAGCCAAATAATGCATCAAAGAGCCTTCATCCTGCCTCAACAGGCCCACCCCACCCCCGCCATGCCCAAACTCTTGTCGTTTTCACTCCTTTATTTGTTTGACTGTTCTTCCTGGTGCAGTTGGGCTGGCGGGGGGCCATGGATTTGGCGGGGAGCCCAGCTTGCTCCCCGTCTGTGAGGAAGCAGACATCGCGGCATGGATCAGGCCGCTGTACGTGGGCCGCTCCCACACTCCTGAGCCGCTCCCCTGCTTTGCCATGACAACCCACTGCGTCTCTCCCGCATATGGCGTTCCGGCCGGGCCGTGAGGGGCTTCGAGACCCAGCAGAAGTCATCCTCAGGATTACCCCGATAGAGATGTCTGGTTGTTATGTGCTGGAAGAGAGAAGATTCGACTACAGGCACCAAAATCCCTGTTAGAGCCTCTCGGTCAAGTCGCGTTTCTGGTGGTGCGTGTTCTGGTTGGATCTATATGTATATCCTGCAGTGTGACCGGCACATGACCGATCGCATGCACCCAACCAAAGGCCACATCCTGATATGAGGCCACTGACAACATTCATTGAGCTAACTCTGACCGTTTTCGGTTCAGTAATCATGTTTTAGCTGTCCTCATTGTGTCCCTGTCTCAGCTGGAATGGAAGACGTGGTTTGCGAAATGAATGCAGAGGTTTCTAGAACCTTGCGCTCCTTCCTCGTTGGTATATGAGGAGGTGATATCTTCAGTCCATCTGCGCACCTCCTCATCCTCTCAGAGTCAACGAGCCGATCCTCCGTGTCAAGACCAAAAGTTTTTTTTTCTTCTTTTTTCTTTCTTCTTTTTTTTCAGAGGGAAGCCTCTCGGTTTGCGGTTGAGGTAATTAGGTGCGGGAAAGCACAGAGCCAGTCTCCATGGGCCTGTCACCTTGCTAATTGGCTTCAGGACATCGAGTGCACGCATCATTGTTTGTGGAAAAAGCAACATTTAAACAGCACTGGCAGGATTTTTATTCCACTGGCGGTAATTTAGCTAAAGCCACTTTAGGACGTGCGATCGTGTTTCCCGAGAGCCTCTGGGATCATATGTAAATCATTAAATGTGGAGGGCGTGTGATCTTGCTAAAGAAAAGCTTTATTATTTTAATTAGTCTATTACCAATTCCTCATGGGTGTGGCTTTGCCGTGCATTTAGGCCCCGCCTACTGTTTCAGCTCAAAATGGCCTCCCTGGGGCGTGGTCTGACCAATCAGATGTTGGAACACCCAGGAATGGGCTTTAAGTGGGCTGCTTCGGAGGGGCTCTGCGTTCCTGGGCACCCAGGTGACATTAGCCCGCAGGGTGGAAGGTTGGATTTGGAATTATTAACAGAAGGGACAGAAACTGTCCCCAGTAATGAATAAATAAAGCTGTGTGGCATCGTCCTTAAACGACCAGTCCCCCGAGGGAGTCTCGAGATTATCGTCTCGAGTTGCGGAATCCAGCGTTGTTGCTCAGGATGGGCTACAGTGGACTTTCTGCGTTTTTATTTTTTTGAAAAGCTTGTGTTTCCCTCACAAATACACACTACACAGAAGGCTTTGGGGGGGGGGGGGTTGCTGTTACTGACAGCCTCTCTGATTAAACGGGCCGCGTTGAAACAGTAAGCCTCCGAACCAGTCGCCGTTAACCGCAGCGCTATGAGCAGGAGTCCTAAGAGGCTTTGGGCAACTCGTTTTCAAAGAAGATGAATCTCCCTTTCAGAGTTCTTTTCTGTTACACACCCCCCGCCCCCCAATTTAGACTTAAAAGGTCAAGGATCTGTAACCGGCTCTTGTTTCTTTAGAATATTAATGACATCAGTCTGAATCGCTGGCATCAATAGGTCAGAGGTTATCGGACGGTAAACATGGCGATAAAGCTAATGTGATTAAAAATGCACGGTACGTCTTGCTTGGTCAATAAGTAAAGATAAATAGTCACGCGGCCGCGATGGAGAGCTACAGAGCTGCTTGGATCTGGGACATAAAGGGGGGTAATTGGATTAGACAGGCTGAAGCCTTTCGTTTGGCCCGGGGTCACAGGATCGAGTTCCTCACGACTCGTATGTAACATCTTCTTCTGAGACTCCATGCCGGGGCCGTCCCGACCTGCCACGTTATAAATAGCTGTTTTTTTTTTGTCAGTTTCAGGACGGAATTGATGTTTCAGTCACGGTAGCTGCCCGCCGCTGTATCGCGTTACGGTAAACCTTTCCACCTGTGTCATTTTGATCGCAGGTTTATTCTGACAGATCACATCAGCCTGTTTTTCTCTAAACTCTTTCCAGTGGTGGGCATGTAGACTGTGTGTGTGTGTAGAGTCGCAGAGGGCTTTTCACAAGCTGGGGTCCTTTGAGATGTTTGGCTGGCATCCTTAAGCTGGGCTGATTAAGGATGAGGTTGCTGGGTTTCTTAACTTGGGACTCTTAAAGGTAAGGTTGGCCAACTTAATGTGTGGTTGGTGGACCTCTTAAAGGTGAGTTTAGTAGCTTCCTTATGTTGAGCATCTTAATGTTGAGGTTGATGGTCTCCTTAAAGTCTCCTTTTTTGAAGGTGCGATTGCCTCCTTATTTGACCTCCAGGTGAGATTGGGGGGCTTCTTGAAGGTGAGGTCAGTGGACTCCTTAAGCTGGGTGTGTTAAAAAATTAGGTTGGTGGCCGAGCGCATCGTGCAGAGTAAGGCTAAGTAGGGTGGGCACGTCGTGGACCGTGTGGTGAGCAAGGCAGAGCGTGTGGTGGAGTGCATGGTGGAGAGAAAGGTGGAGTGTATGGTGGAGAGCAAGGCGGAGCGTATGGTGGAGAGAAAGGTGGAGTGCATGGTGGAGAGAAAGGCAGAGCGTGTGGTGGAGTGCATGGTGGAGAGAAAGGTGGAGTCCATGGTGGAGAGCAAGGCGGAGCGTATGGTGGAGAGAAAGGTGGAGTGCATGGTGGAGAGAAAGACGGAGTGTATGGTGGAGTGCATGGTGCAGAGAAAGGTGGAGTCCATGGTGGAGAGCAAGGCGGAGCGTATGGTGGAGAGCAAGGCGGAGCGTATGGTGGAGAGAAAGGTGGAGTGTATGGTGGAGTGCATGGTGCAGAGAAAGGTGGAGTCCATGGTGGAGAGCACGGTGGAGAGCAAGGCAGAGTGTGTGGTGGAGAGAAAGGCGGAGCGTATGGTGGAGTGCATGGTGGAGAGCAAGGCAGAGTGTGTGGTGGAGAGAAAGGCGGAGCGTTTGGTGGAGTGCATGGTGGAACCCTTGTGGGAGCGCGGGGCCGTGAGCATGGGGGAGTGTATGGCTGAGCTCATGGGGGAGCACATGGCAGTCTTGTGACCTAAGGCCTTGTCGACTGATAGGAAGCGACTCTGCCACACAGTCCATCACACTCTGTCAGTCAAAATAAAAAACAGTTCCCTTGTAGGCTGATATATATCTCCCAGTCAGTATGTACCTGCTTTCGCTATGGATAACTTTGCCTCCATTTGACAGGGGCACTGTACTTTAATTGTCCCCCCCCCCCCTCCCCCAGCTATTTTGTTATCAGTCGCGTGGGAATCGATGGTAAGCGAATGCATGCATGGATAATCAATGGATCATTTCCCTAATTCAATCGGCTGCTGGGCCGATAATCGACGGCCACCCAGAGACCTAACCAGGGTCCCCTGCATGCTAATTGTCCTTCTTTCTTTATATATTTAACACTTATCCATTCAGGCGCCTTATCATCCAGACTGCTGGTTATCTATTATAATCATGGGAATTGGCTTTAGCCCTTTTGGGGGTGGGGGGGGAGGGGGGGTACGCTGTCTGTGATTACAGCAGGTTGTGCGTGTTTTCAGAGGCCTGTCCATTTCAGTGATGGGGGCTGAGGGGGGGGGGAGGTAGACCCCGTCGTTTCCTACAGCAGGTGTCCCTTCTTCTTGCCACAGGGTCCCCGGCATCACTATCGCCACCGACGTCATCTGCGGCTTCCCTGGGGAGACGGACGCCGACTTCCGTGAGACGCTGGCGCTGGTGGAGGAGTACCGATTCCCCTCCCTCTTCATCAACCAGTTCTACCCCCGGCCGGGCACCCCCGCCGCCAGGATGGAGCAGGTTCCTGCCCACGTGGTGAGAGGCGGCGCCGCTTTTAGCCCTGTTCCCATCCCCACCTTCATCCCCCCCTGACCCCCCCGCCCCTGTTTGCGGAGGAGGTATTCACATTTGCTAGTTGTGGGGGTAGGAGGGTGCCTTCTGCATATGACTGGAAATAGGATGTGTGTGTGTGTGTGTTGGGGGGGGGGGGGGTATTTTTACCACAATGAGGTAGAATCTGTTATATTTCAGGTCCTCACAATATAAACCTCAATTTCATAAAAATCTGAATGCAATCAAAAAACTAAAAAAGGCTTGTATTTAGTTTGGCTACGTATGGTTAAGGTTAGGGCTGTCGTTGTTGGGATTAGAGTTTTCCCATAGAAATGAATGGAGAGCCCCCACAGTAATTGGAATATATGCAGTTACGTGTGTGAGGTTCCCCGCGTCTCATTTTGTCACCTGACCGCGCCAGAAAGCACAGCAGACCCTGATGTCACAGTGTTCCTCTCGGCACAAGGGCGGTTTCCTGCAGCTGTGCCCGCCGCTCGGGCTGGGGTCACGTTTAGGGCTTTGCTCCCTGGCAGGAGACTCATAAAAAGCTTCAAGGAGAAGATTGTTCTGCTCTGCTGCGTGTTCAGTGACTGTTTAATAGTTACAAGATGTGTAGAAGAAATTAATGTGGAGACTGGAAGATCTTTGTTGTGATGATGTTTAATAATAATAATAATAATAATAATAATAATATTTATTTGGTGGCAAATATTAGTTGATTCCTTTTTGGAAATATGGTAAGAAACACTTGCTCGGATCAGGATATCGCCTGTTGTCTGTATGACTGTTTATGTGGAGAGAGTTTAAGGCATTAGCACAGAAGCTGGGGAACTATGGACTGCTCCAGTTATGTCAGAATATCAGCCGTTCACAGCCTCCGCCGCTTTCTGGCTCGGCCAGGATTAATGGCCTGAAAGATGCTGTTTCTGTGTCTGTGTCTTCATGGTAATTAATACACGCTTCTCCACCAGCGCCTGAGTGTGGTTTGCCACAAGACAGCTGTAATCCCTTGTCTAATTTCGTTTTAGGATTTTCTTTGTCTGATTTTTTGGAAATGTCTTCTGACTGAGAATAAGCTGGGTCAGATGCCAACAGCACGGAGGTTTAAAATGAATAAGGTTTTTGCTTTTGTGGCCATTGTACTGGTAGCTAGAACAACACAATTCAATCATAGCCTTTCCCTGCTCACTGTGAGATACACAGGACGCTTTTCCACCACACCAGGTACCACTTCAAGAAAATACCTAAAGGTGTTGGATTTCCACTGGCATAAAAAAAGGTACTGCTGCCAATGACATCACGACATGAGGCAGGGTTTTTTGTACTGAATTCAAAAAATGGTGTTTTATATTATCGGGCTGGACGATGTGCGATATTAATACCAACATCACATGTTATGCGCATCCAATTCTTACATCACTAGTCAGCTAGATTAAGATTACTTTCAATTCTGTATGGACATTACAGCGCAGGGAGTTTTGCTAAAACATTTTCACTCTGACATTAAAAAAACACGTAGCTAGCTTTGCAGTTTTAATTATTATTCATTTTAATACATGTTTAAAAATCAGTTTAAAGCTCACCTCCGCTGCTTTTTTATGAACATTGCATGCGTTCTCAGAGAAAATCGTAATCATTTTCATCCTTGCTGTTTAAAACACTCCTAAATGGGTTTGTGAGAAATTTATTAACTCCTTTTGGCTTTATAAATAGCCCAGTATTTTTTACAGCAAAATCAAAATCACTTTGTTTACGGAAAGTCACATCACTAGGACTAAACAAAATACTTTAAAAATTTTTTGTTATGCCATTCCCATCTTTTTCTGGTATCTGTTGTTCCGACCAGATCGCAATTGTTGCTATTATTATTATTGAATTTTTTTTTTGCTTCGTATATCATTGTTTTCTGAGCTTGCAACTTTTTTTAAAGGCCTTACCCAAGCACCCAACAAGGACAGTATATTACTGTGGCTATGGGATTCAAACCAGCAGCTTCCTCGGCACAGGATGGTGCTCAGCGTTTGGACATTTGTGTTGGGTGCATTATTATAGGATGGAGCCCAGAAATATCAGCCACCAAAGCACTTCAGGATCCTCGTTCCCATGGTCCCACCCTCCCACCCGTCGGAGGGACAGCATCTGGCAGTCAGTCACGGATCCAACCTCAGTCTCGCTCTTAGGAAGACAACGGGTCACAGTCATTCTCCACAGTGACATTCATTATGCAATCCAGCTGTTGACAGATGTGCCGCAGATGTGAGCCCATGCCAGAATTTCCTAAGTAGTCAACCTAATTCAAACATTTATCATGGCTAATGATGCTCTAATACTGTGGGAAGGAGGAACCGTCTCCGTGGGATTTATCTTGTTTTCCTGTCCCGCTCCATGTGAGAGATATTTGTTCTTCACTATTTTTGATTTTCAAATGGGGAAAATATGGCAGTGAGATGCAAATAAGCCCATAAATAGCCCTCCGAAATAGTACCTCTGCACAGTGTATGAATACATGTGCTCATTAAGTCAGGTAGATGAACCGCTGGGTGTGTTAAAAAGCAGACCTGTGTAGATCCCCGGAGAGCTCTTTGTTAAAGGTCTGTGGGTATCCCTCGCATCTTTGCATTATCTACATCATCGACGGCTTGACATTGCTGTCTGTAATGATGTTCATTTGTGTCTCATTCTCGTTTTTGATTATTTTTTTATTTATTTTTTTTAAAAAGAAACATTCTGGAGAACTCGGAGACTTGGAGAGAATCCATTATACTTCGGTGGAGATCCTCAGTTTTTTAAGTGAAAACTGTGAGCTTGTTAATTTTGCACGCTGGCCCTTTAAGGTTGTGTCCTTTCACTTTAACCCAAGGCAAACTGTCTTCAGATGTGAGTGAATGATTATCTCCTAATTGAAAATCCATGGGCTTCGTTTATTGAGTTTATCGATTGTTAAGCAGAATTTCTTGGCTTGTTGCTGTGATTATTGAAAGACGTACAGGTTTGAGGGTCAGAGTGTTACTGTACTGTTACTGTCAGACAGTCTTAAAGGAAGATGTACAGGTTTGAGGGTCAGAGTGTTACTGTACTGTTACTGACAGATGACCTTGAAGGAAGACGTACAGGTTTGAGGGTCAGAGTGTTACTGTACTGTTACTGTCAGATGGTCTTCTTAAAGGAAGACGTACAGGTTTGAGGGTCAGAGTGTTACTGTACTGTTACTGTCAGATGGTCTTCTTAAAGGAAGACGTACAGGTTTGAGGGTCAGAGTGTTACTGTACTGTTACTGTCAGATGGTCTTCTTAAAGGAAGACGTACAGGTTTGAGGGTCAGAGTGTTACTGTACTGTTACTGTCAGATGGTCTTCTTAAAGGAAGACGTACAGGTTTGAGGGTCAGAGTGTTACTGTACTGTTACTGTCAGATGGTCTTCTT
>JAODUD010000134.1:8387367-8397958 GCA_026784285.1 Stomatorhinus walkeri
CCCCCACTGCTTCCCTGCTCCGGTGACACCCCCACGGCTTCCCTGCTCCAGTGACACCCCCACTGCTTCCCTGCTCCGGTGACACCCCCACGGCTTCCCTGCTCCAGTGACACCCCCACTGCTTCCCTGCTCCAGTGACACCCCTACCTCTTCCCTGCTCCGGTGACACCCCCACCGCTTCCCTGCTCCAGTGACACCCCCACCGCTTCCCTGCTCCAGTGACACCCCCACCGCTTCCCTGCTCCAGTGACATAGCGCTTGTTTTTGCATCACAAAATAGTAAACAATTAATTTAAATGTGTTATCATCTTTAATCCTTAAATTTTACTTGCACCAGGATAGGTCAGTCCAGAAAATAAATGAATTGTTGAATTCCCATCCTGGATTGTTCCCTGTGCCCATCGCTTCCAGGATAGGGTACACCCCCCTCCCCTCCCAACCCTCAATAGGACAAGCAGTTACAGAAGATGAATGGATGGATGGATGGATGGATGGATGGATGGAAGTATGGAAAGATGAAAATTGTAATAAAGGACACAAAAGAGAGAGGGTGACACAGTAGCCTCACACCTCTGAAACCAGGGTTCGAGTCTCCACCATGGCTACATGGGTGTGGGGTTCACATGTTCTCCCCCTGTTGTCATGGGATTTCCTCTAGATACTCCACAGTCCAAAAACATGCTGAGGCTATTTGGACTTTCCAAAGTAGCCATAGGTGTGAATGGTGTGTGAGTGTGCCCTGCATTCATTGGCTTGGCCCCCACCCTGGGTCGTTCCCTGTCTTGCACCCATAGCCTCCAGGATAGGCTCTGGACCACCTGTTACCCTGAATAGGACAAGCGGTCACAGGAAATGGATCGACGTAAAACATACAGATTAAAAGTGTCCCAACAATAGGATGAGTGCAGACATGGTAATGATATAAAGGAAGTGAGCTACAGCGCTTGCAGGGGGGCTACCCTGCCCCCCTGCATTTCCAATACATCCAGCTCATCCCAGGGAACACAGTGGGCAAGACAGACTCCATCTGAACCAGGAGCTACAATACCACAACAATGCACAATGACTTCACAGAATCCAGGACAAAACTACATCAATCCATTAAGACATCATCAAAATTAGCTGCTTCTGTCAGCACTGATCAGCGTCTTGGTCGAGCGAAAGTCACTATTTTTTTAAAGGCTTGGTTTTGTGAACACCCGACAGCACCCGGGCCAGGAAATATTTTTAGTTTTGAAATTATAGCAAAGCTGGAATAAACAGAAGTTTAAAGTTGCCAAATGATTCCGGAGTCTGCGATTCAGTATTCTCACTTCTGTTTTGACACACAACAGACACCATGCTCCAGACAGTTCTATTTCAGAAGTTTCAGATTTTGGAGTTTTATGTTTTAGTAAAGTGACTATTTTTACAAGAATCATACACACACCGTTCCTGGTACAATAGAGGAAGGTGCTGGACTATAACAACACCAGATGACTCAGTGGGTGAGCAGGCATGTGATTGGCTGGAGTTGGCTTTGCTGTGACATAAGTTCAGCAGCGCCCCCCTTTGGAAAAGCAGAAGGTGCTTTTCTGGGATTTGAGATGCTTTTAATGCATGCCCGTCCAATTGCTTGTCCAGCTCTTCAACCGAAACAGCAGCTGGTAGAGGCTGAAGTTTTTTTCCCAAGGTCAAGGAAATAAACCTTTAAACGAAGATGAGTCCCTTCTCGGGTGAATGCTCAGGGTCTGCTGACCAGGGGAAGTCGACATTTGATGATGTCACAGGCATGTGACACGCATCCACTCTAAAGGAGCATAGATGCAATAGCTAATTTCTACATATATGATGAATACAATATTAAATTTGCTAGCCGAGTGATACTCCATTTCCACACTCATGAATAGATATTTTACTGGAGTAATTCAAGCAGGCACCAGTAGGATATTTTAGGTGCCACGACTCTGTCCCTAAACACCATGGGTATGGAAATGGAGCTGTGAGGATTGAGGTGGCACTATTGTTAAGAACATCTGTGAAAAAACTCACAGTACTTACACAGAGCTCACAGAACTATCAGCAGTGCAGTTACTAGTCACCTGCATGTTTCAGGGGGGCTATTTGTAATTTCACATCTGTGTTTACTTTCTGGCATCTGCAAAAATGCAAGCAACTGTTTGCCTTTTCACACTGAACCTCTGAACCTGACCTGCAGGACCACATGCATGTGTGCTGAATGATCAAAAACATAAAAATCATGTTAGTTACCAGAAATGTTTGTCACAAGCAGGGCACCACATGATTGTGCACAGTAACAACTGAATGAAGGCAGACACACAAGCATACATAGTAATGTATTTAAACACACACACACACACACTAACAATATAGATGTTGTAATGTATTTTCATAAAAAATGCACATGTGCATTGGATTCATAAAAAAAAATTATACACACAATACTAATTTAAATAAAATGTTTACAGTGACACATTTAAATGCCACTATACATACACATGTGTATTTACACAATATCCAAACATTTTGTTTGCAAAATATACACACATTTATTAAATTAAATTAAACACGCATAAAGCACATGTATGCATATAAACAGAAATATTTAGAGACACACGTATATTCAAATGATTATCATCCCCCCGCCCCCCACCCACTACTCTGCAAAAACTACGTGTCACTTTCAGATGGGCGTCAGGTCGCCGGGGACGCGCGGGGCTGCAGTACGCCTAAGTACACAAAGCAAAATGGTTTGTGTCGATGTAAGAAGAAGACAAGAGGGAGAAAGAAAAAAAATCAATAACAGCATAAAATTGATTTAGTGCATGTCATAAAACATAAGTAAGTGGCGCGAGATGGAGAAAACCGGTCTCAATTTAATCTTCACAAAAGCTTCACTGTACTGATGAAGTGATCTGGGAGAGAGATACAATAAAATCCAAAGACGGACACTTAATTGTCATATTAAAGACTCTCTTTACTGCTTGCTGGAGTAGAAGGTTAGATCCCATTAATCATATGGATAAGGGCCGCGGGAATCAAATCACAATTAAAATCTGTTCAATATTGTCTCTAATATGTTTCCCGAGCATTAATTTTTTCCATCGATTCTCCACCCCATAAATCAGGAATGTTGCCGCGCATGTAATAGTTTATGGGGAAAGGATTATGGTTTTATGAAGTTAATGCCGCAGAACGATCTAATTTATACCGACTGAAGCCTTGGGTCCATACCGTATTTCTCACAAGGGGAGGGATGGCGAGGCGAGTAACGTATACCGACGGAGACAGCTGGTCATGCTGCTTGTAATAAAATGGCCGTAAGGACGAATATTATGGGTCTCCGCGCAGAAAAGCGCGCCATCAAAACGGGATGAAACCTAATAACCACGATTGATTTAAAATAATTAATAATAATAACAATAGTTATTATTATATTAATATATTATTATTACATTGCGATACCTTTTTTATTTAACTGTTTTTCCCCCCTCACATCAGTTTTGAAGCATGACATTATGAAATTATTGAGTGTTTTGAGTACCTGTCTTACCGGTGATAATTTCACGGAGAAATCAGCAGAGGTATAATACCTGCTTTGAGAATACGGTGCTTGTATTACCACCTGCGTGGAAAATAAAAGACAGTGGTCCTCGGTGCCATTTAGTGGGATACCTCTTCTGCGGAGCGGTGTACAAGCGGGGGACCTAGCAGGTAGCAGGAGGCCCACACAGGCAGGACAGATGAAGGGCCAACGAGCCAAAGCCTTCCCACCGGCGCTGGCCTGGACTGCCAGCTGTCATAGCTCATTTTCAGGGGCTGAAGGGGAGTCATTGCTTGGGCATCAAAGCGTCATCAGGAAAAGTGGCCCTGACAGCAGCCAGAAAGGGAGATGGATCGCCTGGCTTTTGTGGTAGAAGTGTTCCCCGGGCGGCTGGGACGCGCCCCCCCCCCCCCAGAGCAGAGGCAATCGCCCTGCCGCTCTTCTGGGTCAGCGCCCTGGGGAGACATTGGGTGTGACTCCTGTCACCCCGACCACACACCCTCCACCCCCAATGTTTTTGGGGAGGCTGGGACAATCCTGTCTGGGTTGTAAAAAAAACTTTCCCTTCAACACTTATTTATGATTAATCACATGAACCGATGAGCTTTAACATTAATACTGATAAAGGTCACATTTTTCTTTATAATTCCTCTGAGTCTATTTATTAATTATATCAAATTATGTTTAGATCTGAACTTTAAGACCGCTGACATGGTGACTTAAAGTGCAAATGATTCCAGTGGTTGTGTTTTAGCTCTGCTGCCACTCTTCTACATCCATCCATCCATCCATCCATCCAACCATTTCCTGTGTCCGCTTGTGTTATGCAGGGCTTTGGAGCCTATCCCGGAAGGTACATTGGAAAGCAGGGAATAACCCAGGATGGGGCACCAACCCATCACAGAGCTCAGCTACACTTTTTCATAAAAAACACAAACTATAGCTATATTCTAACAATAACTAACACATGCACACACAGTCGGCTAAATACACAAGCACTAAGTTCCACTGCACACAGCCATCAATACTGGCCAGACTCAAACTGCTTCAGGATGACAGACAGTTCCCATCCCCGATATCCTGGTAAGCAGCCATGCCCTCAGTGGCCAATCAGACTGCTCGCTGTGTGATGCCCCACCCACTTCCACAAAAGGCAGATGCTGCAGGGGCCAATGGGGTTTAAGAGCAGTTTGCATTATGTGTTGTCATAATGTTGCCCCCCCCCCCCACCAAGGTAGGATGGTGGCTATCATGAGAGTGGCTGGCAGGTCACGGTGATCCATTTGACCAAGTGAACCATGTACTCCTTCCTTTATATGTTATATTTACATGGCGGGGGGGGGGGGGCATGTTTGAAGGAAGAGTTCCTGTCTGAAGGTGTCGTCTCTGAACGGTTACGCAAGCTTTCTGCAAGTTTCTGGGGGCAAGAGGCCTATAGCCTGGGTGCTGACTGACTGAAGACTTTATCATGGTGCCTCAATGGTTTTTTTTTTTTGTTAAACCTGCATGATGTCTAGAATTCTTCTGTAGTGTGTAGTGTGCTTTTCTCAGGCAGGAAAAAAAAAAAACTAGAAGCGGGTTAAAATGCAGTACAGTGACCCCAAGATGATATCGGTAAGGTGACGGTGTGTCATGCAGTTAATATTATCAATATTGATGATTATGTTCAGCTTTTCAGCCTTCAAAGGGTCAGAAGGTATGTTTATACTCACATGTAGCCTGAGCTGGTTTAAGCACGTCACCAGCCTGTGTTTGCATTAAGCTTTACGAATTATATATGGTTATGTGCCGTGAGACTCACCCCGGTCGACACCCCGCCTTTTCGCAGTATGATGTAAGACGACAGAAGTCAGTTGCCGTATTTTACACGTGCGGATATCTTTACTACATCACTGAGCTTCCCTGTACGCCTGGGCGACGGCAGATAAATTCACATGACAGCTGTGAAACGCTCCCATAATCAGCGACACGAGATGATTTTCTGCTCCCGACAAGCCCCCGTATTGAGTATGATAACAGTTACTCTGTCTTCATCGGCGGCTCGGAGTATAATATCAATCCGCCTGATGACCCAGCAAACTCAGCATAGCACCTCTGTATCAATCTTCATAGAGGACTGCCTGTTGTCTAACAAAAGGCCCAGAATGAGATCATTCAATCACCGCTGCAGCCTTGGTCTTCACTTGCCCAAGTGGCTTTAACTCCTTGTCAGTACCCACCCCCCTTGGCAAAGATTGTCTAAGGAATGATAAAAATCACTGTACCTGATCATAACCCCATTTGAAATGATTTAAAAGTGGATCTGTCAACTGAAAAATATATATTTGGGGAAAATGCCTGGCGGCATGAAAGGATGTGAACACTAAATCCCTGTCTCTCTCTCGCGCGCGCTGCGAATGCTATTTTAATTTTCATCTCCATTCACAAAGTTACGCAGACGGACGAATCATTGTTACGTCACTATCCGCGGGATTTTCCCGCAGATAATCATTTTAACCATTGCTGATCTCATTCTTTTCTCAGTCCGCTGAATCCACCGTATTGTATATATTCCAAACGTTTTAACAGCAACTGCCGTCTTTATTAGTGTTTGTCGTAAACCTCACTTACAGAAAAGCGGTTCATTATAGCAACTTTACTATTCCTCAGTAACAGACACGTAGGCCTATAGATTTACTCAAAGCTTCATTATAATTTCATGACATCACACTTGTTCGGCTCCATTCACGTGCTGATTATTGATTGTAATTAGGAAGCGATTTAATATTCTGCCTGAACGCCATGGTTCTTAAGGACACAGGATGTTTTTTGCTCTCGCAGACACTGTTTTATTTAATAGAAACCGTGAGGTCTTTCTTGTCTGTGTGAGATATTGTTCAATCAACAGGCAAAGTTTAACGTGTCAGTTTTGATATATCCGGTCGTGGCTGTAGGTGGTTTTGTGATGTCTAATGTTCTGTGAAGATGGGCTTTTCATATACTTTATTGTCCCCCCCTCCCCCGTCGCCTTTTGCTACAGAAAAATCCTTCCCCTTCCAGGACGTTTGCAGTTTTGCGAAATAAAACCACAGGGTAAACAGAAAAAAAGGAAAGAAGAGGAAAAAAATGTGATAAAATTTAACCCCTTTAAAAGAGCGTCGTCCTCCGAGGCGGTGGACATTTAAGATGTGAGATTGGAGAGCGCAGATCACAGACTTCGTAATTGGTTCCTCTAAATCTGCTGAGCTTTGGGGAAAAAAGAAAGGGAAAAAGTCCGATCGGATCGGTCAAGAAATAAAGAAAAAAAACAATTTTATGTTCATGTTCATAGCGAACCATCACTAGTTGACAGGGTGATTTCCAGTTTACTATAAGACCCAATCAGACAGACCGTACATGACATGTGGCCCCTTAATTGGCAATTGCTTTTCGGTAATGGTTAACATTTTTCCTTACTTGATGACATCTCTACGGTTACTTGTCTCCACGAAGCGCCTGCAAGATTTGCATGGAAAAAATATCCACAATCTAACATTCTTCTTAGCTTATAATTAGTTCAGAACTGGAGTACCTAACACATTGTATGAAGATATAGCTGGAGCGTGGAAACAGCATCTGTGAGTGTCACTGGTCATGATTAATTAATCACGAAATAATCCGACCATGTTTAGTAATAATTTAGATTTAGCACAATGCTAATTTAACACCAGTACCATCGTGTAAACGCAACTGAATATCAGAAACGAAAGTGCCTGCTTCCATCTGCCCGTCTGTAGCAAACAAACCGTCGAGATCCAAAGTAACACGACTTAAAGGTCTCTATATTATGACTCTCCAGAACATTATAAGCCAAGGGAAAACGAATGAATGATATTAGATTTAAGAAGCAGGCCTACAGAATCAACAAATAAAGTAAATTTACGCCTCTAAACTCTCCCAAGTATATGCACACACAATAATATACTTTGATATGATATTTCCCTACTATTAGGCTACTAGAGCTTACTATAATTACTATTCATCAAGCGGCGATATCTCTACGTGAAGAGATGAGAAAAGAAACGCGATTTAGTTTAAACAGTAAAAATAACCAGGCGCGCCAATGCCGTCTCGCTGATCGCGACAAATGCTTGCACACCCGGAGACGCCGCTAGACGAGCGGTCCCCCACCTCATCCCCAGTCCCTCTAATGGGCTCGCTGTCTTTGCTGCACTGCATGCATCTCATCCCCCTCCATCCCAAACTAGAAAAAGACATATGCAGGCGCAGCGCCGCTTCGCATCGCCTTTCAGCAATATGCCCCTCTCTCCCAGTCCACATAAACTGGGAATGATGCCGCTAAAAAGCCCGACTGTGACGATCCTTATGGGATCCCTTATAACAGAAAAGCGGTTGACTGCGATCGGCCTCGCTATTCGGTTTTTCAAAGTGTCGCATTTAGCGGCGCGGTATTGGCTCATTTTTCATATGCGCCGTTACCTTGTCAGGGTGTCATAGCCGCTGCATGCAGCTGTTAGATCAGTCTACACGTATAAATCATCTGGCATCCGACGCACTCATTTCATTTGCGCTGCTCCCTCCCGCCTGCCAGCCTATTAATTGGAAAATCCTCTGTTTACATACTGGACTTCTCTTTCTTTTTTGTTTTTTATTAACATGGATATTCCGTATGATTTCCCAGGCAGCCTGTTGCCTGCCTGTCGAAGCACTTTGTCATTTATCATCGTATGCTATATTTGTCAATCTGTTGAATTCTTTGAATAAAAAAACTCTCTTAGAAAATTACTTTGCATACATAAACGGGGGTGTCGCCGCAGCCGTAACGCCATAGCGCTTCTACCCCGGTGCCTGCGTTATTGTTTTTCATCTGTGAAATAAGGTAGCAGGTACTTAATGTACCAAAAACAATTTGTACAGACATTATTTTACCAATTGAAAGCGTGCACGGCTCACTGAGGTACCTCTTATCTAACTGTGGCTAATACATTCTCATGCTGTGCTCCAATGCCTTCATTTTACAGCTGACGAGATCGCCAGCTCCATGCTGAGGCAGAAATGGGACCCTAGTCTCTTCGGTCCGCAGAGGAGTGCGCGTAGGTAAGTGTGCAGAACAAATGCTGAAAAAAGTCCTTTAAAAAGTTGAGGCTTAGCCCCTCACTTTCTTGCACATTATTTTTTTACGTAAAATGTTTCATTAATATTTGCAGTGGCACTCTAAATGGAAGCTTTCGTTGTTTTTCCTTTTCTTTTTCCCCTCCAATAATTTTCCCTGTTTGCCAGATTCGGAATGAAATGGTGAAGGAAGGAAGCTCCGTCTGCGTTAGCGGCGCGCCTGCTTTCGCCGCATCGTCGCCGTGTGGGCGCGCGTCCCCGCGGCTCCGCGCCGCCTCTGGTCAATACGGCCCCGCTGCAGAAAGTCAGGCGCGCCGCTTTGTGATTTCCCGTCCCCCAGACCTGGTGAAAAATCCAATTTGAGCACCCCCCCGAGGGACACAAAAGCCAGATCAAAACAGTCACAATGACTGTGCGTCAAAAAGAAAAAAGGAAGGGGGGGGGGGGGCTCTCGGTCACATGACATACGCAGCTGACCGGCATGAATTATCAGCCAATCACTTATATGTCGGCAGGTCCCGTATTTGAATTTGACATATATGAATATCTGAGCTCAAATGGATGTGTGGATTAAAATGGCACGTGCCAGAAAACACACATGATCTGAACCACAATTTAGCATTAATCTGTGGGCCTGCTTTAACAATGTTTATTTATGTGTACTGCCACTGATGACAGAAAAGTAATGCGCATTCCTGTCTTAAATAGAAACAGCGCTAAATTCCTGGGATTTTTGGCTGCCGTTATTAAACCAGACAGCTGTACCATTTGATTTTCTTTTTTTAAAAGCACAACTTGCCCAGTTTACGGTCCCTTCAGTAGTGATCTGTATTGCAGAGGGGTAAATTGTAATCTTCTGCAGTATTTTTCCTTTGTGATCACACCTGCATTTTTATTTTTATTATTTATATCAACTTTTCTTCGCTGTGCTGAGTGATAGCTAAATTTGTATGTTGAGTATTTAACATATTGCCCTTACCTGCTATTTACCATTACTTGTTGCCTGGATTTTTAGAAAATAAATATTGTATACAAATATTAGGCTGGAACTGCATGACATTCATATATTTCCCTGTATTTTTTGAGGGCTGTGTGTCTTGACTGTCAGTCCTGTCACGTTTTTATGTTGAGCAGAACCAGATTCTGTCAATCCCACATCCAGGGTAAACGTAACACGGAAATAAAGCAGATTACAATTCTTATTCCAGATCTGATTCCTCGTCTGACTGCTGGTAGGAAGCTCTTAAACTCAGGTGCTCATTAAAAAAAGAGACGCAGTCCAAGGTTAACAAGATCTCTCTGGTTCAAAGGTGTCTAAGATCTGGGGGTAGTTAGCAGAACACGGATCAGCCCTCCGTCTGCCATTGCCTAATTAAGCATACCGCACTTTTATTTTAGAGGTCGTTTATTAAGTGATGGAGAATTAGGAGAACTTTTAAGCAGTGGAGGCTGAAGTGAGCTGGTCATTGACAGGCTCGCTGTGGTCTCATGGACAGCGTCTGAAAGCTGAGAGCTGCACGTTGTGCTTCAGGATTGTCGAGATGTTCTTCTTTGATTAGAAGTTACTGATCGCTTAGTGTCACGACAGCTTCCTCAGAAATGTTCCGATTGCACTATTTTCCCAGTGGGAGCTGCAGACTATCGGTCGCTCACTCATATAGCGGATTCAAGAGAACAGCGTACAAAAGTTCAAGAGTGGCGCCCCCCCACCCTTAAAGCTTCACTGCCCCCCCAAGTCGAGATACTCGAGTCCTCGATGCTAATGCCCACCCGCCGCCTGCTGTGACCCGCGGCATGTTCTAGAAAGCGGTCCTCTCATTTTTACTCCCGCTCTTGCCGCCTGGACTTTATCGCGGGAGTTTGCCAAGCTTTCAGATCACCAACCCCCACCCCCCCGCTGTGATATCCTCGCATAGCCACCTCGAGGGCCAGCTGGGGGGGGGGGGGGGGGGGGGG
>JAODUD010000134.1:8449691-8471545 GCA_026784285.1 Stomatorhinus walkeri
TCTCTAAGATCACACCTTTAAATGCTGAATCACGGCCTCCAGTACATTGTGACAGTTTCTCTAAGATCACACCTTTAAAAGCCGTATTACCACCTCCAGTGCATCATTATAGATCATGCTATAAAATCTACATCTCGGCCTCTGGTGCATCTTGCTGCCGGTTTTCTCTAAGAAAGTTGCTCAGTAAGTTCAATCTCTGTGCCCGGGACTGGAAGATCACTGGTTCGAGCCCCAGCCTCAGCTGAAAAGTCACATGTCTATGGGCCCCTGAGCAAGGCCCTTAAGCCCCAGCTCCATGGGGGCCACGACTGGCTGACCCTGCACTGTAGCCCCCAAGCTGTGGAAAGCAAGAAGGGGTAGGTGAAGAGAACAAATGTAATGTACCGGCACTCATACCTATGTAAATGGCATAAAAAGGATTTATCATTAAAAGATTATACGTTCAAAATCATCTGCATATTGCATGATAATGGCTCTGAGTAACGGCAAAGCCCAAATTCCCAGAAGCCGGGGTCTCCCCCAGGGTGCCGCTCATTGTCTGTCTGACAGGCTCTGCTGCACCTCTCTCCATCTCTCTCATTGACACACGTATTGATACTACTTGGGAAGTGACCACGACTCTTGTTCTGCTTTCATTCTTTCATTCTCTGTCACCATCAATGATCGCGCTCTCTGGATAGCGCAATTGAGAGGGGAAATAACCACTTTCCACAGCCTTAACTGAGAGAAGAGGGACAGACACACACAAGTAGAGATTAAGCTTTCACTGGTCTAGGACAGAGATGGCCTGAATGTTGGCCAAGTTCGTATGTCAGTAAATAATACTGCTTGTACTCTGCCCACTAGCATCCCACATACTCTATCAAATATTATAGCAGAGCTTTCAGAATATATATGCACACATCCTAAAGAATTTTACCTTTCCGAAAATTCCTGGATCACTTAAGAGCTACTTGTGTCTGGACCAAATGATTCATTAATCTATTTCCAAGTTTATCTCCACTGAAATGTCAGCATCAAGCTGAGTGTGATGCAATTTGGCTGGAACTGATAACAGACAAACAGTTGTTCCAAATGTATAGTTTAAGGTCTGACATCTCACACCATACAGTACTGTATAGCGGCCTGGCTTGTCTTTCTTGTCAATAGGACAGAAAACGGCATTAATCACAGCAGAGATACTACTAATGTACACTCCACATGCCACACAGACTCTATTTGGACACAGAGAGTTTAGAGTGGTTAAAGAAACTCAAGTTGTGAGTTAATATTAACCTTAAAGGTTCAAAGTTCAAGTGCACATTAATAAAATTCGCATTTCATGCTAACTAGAGGAGTTTCTGAAGCTAAACGCTCGTGGAAGAAACATTGGACGTGTGCAAATTCAATCCTTCAAATTACGCAGTCTGTGAGGGTGTAGCCTGTGTAGACCGCATCCCTCAAAGGTCAAACAGAAAGCGTCAAGTGGGTCGGTCTGCCCTACGAATAATTTCCTGTTTGCGTCACCAGCTGTTCTGACCCAAACCTTTGAGTCAAGAAGCATGGCTCCTATTGCCTAACCAGGACACACCTCCTTTGACGAAGCCTTGGAAATGGCACAGCTTTGTCACACTGCTTTAGAAATGGCACAGCCTTGTCACGCTGCTGTGACACACTCGGTGTTCAAACACAGCCTCAGAAGGATGCAGCCCTTGAGTTTGAGAACGCTAGGAAGATTTCAAAAGTTTATTTCCATGGTCAAAATGTTGAAGGGACAGCATTAATTTCTATTTTCATTCTATTGGAATCGGCACCAATGTAACTTACAACAATTTTAGCTTTTCCCACATTTGTTATGTGAATATCGATTAGTCCAAGAAGAACTTTTCCAGTACAACAGCTGAAGTCACCTGATCTGAAATGGCCTGGTGCTGTTGTCCTACCCCTCCTAGGAATCTCACTGCAGCAGTTTGCACACATTTCCACAGGCCTAAGGGAAGTGGCCTTGGGTTCTATGTGGACTGATCATGTCACCATGTCATGATACCACCAAGAGAACATCCAACAGAACACCCGTCTTCCAAAAGCATGGTCTGAATTAAATGCTTCATCAGAGATCAGTGTCAGAGTGAAGCAACATGACCTGGCCAACCAGTTTCCTGTCTCCTTCAGATTAACATTGCAGAATCAAGGTCCACCTTCCACTACTCGTTTGTGTCAATTTCTTGCTTGCAACTTAAGTGAAACAGGATGATGTCATGCTGCCTGAATGTCACATTTAAATGTGAGCTGCTGTTCCAAGGAGGCAGATGGAGTGAATGGACCAAACCACAGAAACATCTCCTCTCTGCCTGAAGGTCCTAATGGTGTCTCCATGAATGTAGTTTCAATAGAGCTGGGAGCACTTTGGTCTCCTCTCATCTCTAACATCACCTGGGGATTTAAGATGGAATCTCTGAAATACAACACTTGATTTCTGAAGGAAAAGAGAAGGAAACCTTGAAAATAAGTCGCCCGCAATTAACCTTCAGCCTTTCGATCAGTCAGAGGGACAAAAAAAAAAAACACGTAATGCTTTAAATCCTGTATGTACCGTGATTTGATTCCCCTTTATTTCAGGAGGTCTGATGTGCTTTGATAGGAAAACCTCCACTGAATAGAAACTGGTCTGATATGGTATGGAGCCCTTCATATACAGGGCAAAGTACAATCACCTGGAAGCGAATCACTGTTTGAACACATAACAGCCAAATCTGTCTCATTCTGAACAAACACAGACTACAGTGACCACTCAGGATGGTGAACCACCATGTCATACCTAATGCTCCAAATTGTACTATCATTCTTACAAATGGTCCCATACAGTTCTGAGTTAAAAAATATATTCTGCTCACACAGTTTTTGGCAGTGCTCAGTTTAAAGAAATCTGAGCATTGTGGCCATAAATATGTGGGAAAATTACTGTATTAAATTTAGTCTTTGTTTGTACTCATCTGTGCCACATTGAGAAACATAATAAATCATTTTTATTAAAAGTAATCATTCATTTTGAGTATAACTGAAAAAAACAGTACGAGACCATAGCATATACGGCATGCATGTTACATTTTATTCACCAACAACCTGGCAAATTTAAATCTGTTTTTAAACTGGGAAGCCCTGTTCTTTAATATTTATGAATGACTTGTTTTCTAAGCTTGATTTATAATTGCATCCATGTCTGTTCCCATTTACACCTACACACCCCTGTGGGTTTTCCAAGATATATAAATATACTCATTTAAATCAATTGCCCATTCATTTTTATAAAATAAGCACTATGTACAACATTTTGTGCAGAGATATTTCACCAACAAAATAAATAACCCATTGAAAGGGACCTTGCTTTAGTGCCGGTGGGATGTTGAGAATATGAAATGTGCCTTCGCCTTCCATTCAGTGTAACCCCCACACAGATAACAGGGACTCGCTTTGGAAATATGCTGTTTTGTGTATACAATGATTGGGTCATGTGGAACTTTTCCTAACTAAACAACTAAAACGGGGCTTATAATGTAAGATGGGTTTAATTCATCTCGATAAAGGGGGAAAAAATGATAAGCGGGTGGATTAAATTGAATGTAATATCTGGCTAAGTCCCTTGGTAATCTCTGCCAGTATCGGAGTCCTGATTGGGGATGATCTGCGAATAGGGAAAGATGAACAAATCAGCTTTCTGGTTTATTATTTCTGTCAGATTATGGATCTGGGGTGGTCAGTTTTGGTGCTGTTCAATTGTAAGAGACCCATTTATCTCGGTATGGGGCGGCATTGTGAGTGGCGCTGTGTCCCCGTACATTGTGGGTTCCAAAGGTGTGCCTGTAAATGCCCATGATGTGATTGCCCCGGTAGGGGCTGGCACCTTTGCCTGCTTGCCCTGTGCTGCCAGGAGTTGACTCAAAGCCCCCTGCATCTCTGGCTGGCATCGGCGGGTGAAAGATAGCTGGTGAGATTATTTCAGCACTTAGAAGTTTGGTACTTTCTTCAGCTCAGCCCATGGGGGGGTTGAAAACTGCACCCCTGGCCCCCACAGGAAATCAAAATGTCTGAAAAGGGAGCTGAGGGCTAGACGAGGGATGGAAATTTGTCATTTATTGCTGTACATCTGTGAACTTTCCCAGTTTCCATGTCACTACAACCACTGACTTGTACTTAGTAGTGTGTTTAAATGAAGTAGTCGTAGGGGTGGGGGTTGGGGGGGACTGTAAACCTCTGCGTGGTCGGTCATAACATATCATCTTTGCTGCTGCAGGGGAACAGCGTTATTAGTGTATTCCAGTTCATCGAACGGCCGGCTTCACCAATATATCATGTTTCAGAGTGATTATCCCGTCGGCCAGCCTCCAATTGCCGTTATAATATTACTCAATTTATATTCTGAAGAAGGCCTCTGGGAGCAGGGAGCCTGGCCCTCTAACCCAATCACAATATTTAAAGGCCAGCAAAGAGCTTTTTAATGCGCCTCGTAGATAACCATTTAAAGCGGAGCGCTGCAGCGCAACACGACCTCAACAGGCCGCCCCTCGCATGGGAGGAATGAATACGGTAATAAGATAAAATGGAGTGGAAAAACAAGAGTATGAGAGATGAAGGGCATGGAGATAAAAAGGTACAGCGGAATGGACCGACGGCAGCCAATCAGAATGGACTGTTGGTTTTTTAATGTGAAGGTATTTTAAAGGATTGCAAAAAAAAAGTGCCAAACATATGACGCTGGAATTTCCTTATTGTAATGGATACTGAACACATATACATATGTTTATAATCTGGCATTAGTAAGGTGGGTTTTGGTATCTACATTGCGCAGTGGTCTGTAAAATCAGCAGTTTATTTTATGGTTTACATCCAGGGCAGAGAATTATGGCGCGTGGAGATACCGTTTAAAATACAATATAATATTGGAATAAGTAAAGCTCGTAAATGAAACGTTTCTTTTGAGATAGTCAGAATATGGTGTCGCCTATTCAAACGGTCATGTGTAATCTTTTAAAATTAACTATCCATATTTTATTGGCTTCCACTTATATCTAACGCTTGACTTTTCCATGTCACTTCTGCAATCGGCGGATTTCATGTCAAGCGCGCAATTCGATCAAATCGCTTTAAATTTAAAACGTTTTACCCGACGGAGGAATCATAGGTAAAATAAATGAGCTCGATGAGCGGACGCTTAAACAGTTCAGCAATCCATCATAATGAATTATGTGGTCTGACACAGTTCAAAACTCGTGATTAAGCATTTAGTGGTGAGTCAATTCGCTCTTCTGAAGATTTTAATTAGCAAATGAAGCCCATAAGAATGAGTGATTAATGTCACAATTATTCATCAGGACAGCCTGTTCCGTGCATACATGGGGAAAATAACTGGAGTGAATGAAAAACATGGAACAAATACGAAAATCATTTCATTACTGCTAATGAGACGTCAGTAACAGGATCTGTCACCCCAACGACGGTATTTAACGTTATTATTCCTGATCCTGAATGGACACCTTAAACACTAGGTCGACTATCTATGTCCTTCGGGTCGTTTTCTAACTCACGTGAACCTTAATCTGCTGTAATTGTCCCGGTAATTGCATACAAGCTTAAATACATTGGACACCGCGGGAATATTATTAAAAGCGTCTTTGCGTCTCCCCACACCTTTGCTGCAGGCGACGCACACAGGAAAATGGAGGCTTTTATTTAAATGGTCTGCGTACATTTGTGTATCTACTCTTGCAGGGTCGCGTTAATATAGACTGGCGCTACGAGGCGTTTCGGACACGGCTGGGAGCTGAAGAGCTCAGTTAGTGATATAGAAGCATGATTGCGTGTGGTCCTGACCGCAAGGGCTGTCACTTCATGCTTAGGGAAAGCTGGGTCCTGAGCCGGCTCTGCTCCGAATCTAAAGGCGTCTTTGAAACCGCAGCTGTTCCCTATATATTCTACAGGCACAAACCTTTGTGAACATCTGTTAAACTAATTCGTTAGATGACAAATCGGGCAAAGTAAGCTTTAAGATCGGAATTGCTGTTAGGTCTTAACAAAGGTACATACAAGTGAGGGAATTTTGGGAATGGACCAGAAGGTCAGGCAGCAGCCCTGCATGAGCTAGGGGTTTGGGGCTTTAGGTCTAATTGTGATATGATTTCTCTGCTGGACATGGGGTTTGAGCCCACAACCTTCTGAGTAGATGCACAGATTTCTAAATAACTGAACTGCATAACATTTCCCGTGTTTTAAGCTTCTACTAATAAATAAAAAGTAAAATGTGGAACAAACAGGCCCTGGATCAGTCCTTTTGCATATGTCCACTTTGTTAAGAACGTTCTGCGTTAGATTGTTGCTGTTCTCTCTGCCACTGAGGACAGACTCCCAATTACAGGGTGTAAATAAACTGGCCGCAAATACTCGTGGCTGTGTGTGTCTGTCGGCTCCAGCCTTCTGGCCTCGGTGTGGAACAGAGGTGCGCAGCTTTCACAGCTCATGCGGCTCACGCGGCTCTCGCAGCTCACATAGCTTATACAGGTCACACGGCTCACGTAGCTCACACAGCTCATACAGGTCACACGGCTCACGTAGCTCTCACAGCTCACATAGCTCATACAGCTCACGCGGCTCTCACAGCTCACATAGCTCATACAGCTCACACGGCTCACATAGCTCATACAGCTCACGCGGCTCTCGCAGCTCACATAGCTCATACAGCTCACGCAGCTCTCACAGCTCATACAGCTCACGCGGCTCTCATGGCTCACGCAGCTCATACAGCTCACACGGCTCACATAGCTCATACAGCTCACGCAGCTCTCACAGCTCACGCGGCTCTCACGGCTCACGCAGCTCATACAGCTCACGCTGCTCTCATGGCTCACACAGCTCACACGGCTCACGCAGCTCATACAGCTCACACGGCTCACACAGCTCATGCAGCTCATACAGCTCACGCGGCTCTCACAGCTCATACAGCTCACGCGGCTCTCATGGCTCACACAGCTCATACAGCTCACACGGCTCACGCAGCTCATACAGCTCACGCGGCTCACACAGCTCACGCAGCTCATACAGCTCACGCAGCTCATACAGCTCACGCAGCTCTCACAGCTCATACAGCTCACGCGGCTCTCATGGCTCACAAAGCTCACACGGCTCACGCAGCTCATACAGCTCACGCGGCTCACGCAGCTCATACAGCTCACGCAGCTCATACAGCTCACGCGGCTCTCACAGCTCACATAGCTCATACAGCTCACGCGGCTCTCACGGCTCACGCAGCTCATACAGCTCACTCGGCTCTCATGGCTCACACAGCTCATACAGCTCACACGGCTCACACAGCTCATGCAGCTCATACACATCACGCAGCTCATACAGCTCACAAGGCTCACGCAACTCATACAACTCACGCGGCTTTCACAGCTCACGCGGCTCTCACGGCTCACGCAGCTCATACAGCTCACGCGGCTCTCACAGCTCATACAGCTCACGCGGCTCTCACAGCTCATACAGGTCACGCAGCTCTCACTTCTCACGCAGCTCTCACGGCTCACGCAGCTCTCACGGCTCACGCAGCTCTCACGGCTCACGCAGCTCTCACGGCTCATGCAGCTCTCACAGCTCTCAATGACGCAGGGCAGCACTTGCTGTAGGCACTTGAGGAAGGCAAATTGGTTATGAAAAGGTTGCCAGTTCAAATTTCTAAGGTGGTTTGCTGTCATACATTTGAGTCGGGCACTTAACCCAGATTGCCTTTGTAAAAAAAAGCCTCGTATACATGTCTAAGTGTCACGTTACAGGCTCTGTCGGTCACACTGGGTGAGGTAGCTTGCTTATCATTTATGTTACATGATGTCTCAAGTGTTTTACCTGCATGCAGGTTACATCTAGCCTCCAGCGCTTAGCTGCCGAATCACTGGGCTCCTTGTGAGTGAACCTGGAGTCATGATTGGATGACAGACCAGAAGCGTCAGGGAAGCCATTGCCTTAGGAATCTGAATCTTTACCACCCAATGGCAAACTTTGGGCTTCTCCATTGTTCGCTTTATTGCAGAATATGATCAAAGATAAAGGCTTACAGTCATGCCAATGTACTGGCTGCTTTCTCAGGAAGGTGGAGGACTTCAGCACAGCAGTCCTGGGCAAGAGGCCGTAAGGCTCAGCCAGTCGTGGAGACAAGGCTGCCCAAGTCTGGGGGCTGGATGTGCCCTCTGAAACATTCAAACACCTAGCATCCTGGCGCCTAGGGACTCGTGCCCTTCATACTGGATCACATGGGTGGTCAGAAACTTAAATCAATCATTTTCAAATGGATTCTCCCTTTTGGACTGTTCTGGTGGTTTTTCCGAATCGGTACAATAACAGCACCTAGACGCCTGTTAGGTGTTTAAGTGGAATTAATGGCGGACTCCCAGTATGCCTGCATGTGTTCCAGGAGTTGAATAAATCATCACACAGTTGATATACAGGCTCATTGATAAACACCGAATGCCTTATAGATGAGCACAATTACACGGTCTTTAGCCACCACGTCTGCTTGCAAAGCGGCCCAATTAGAAATGAAAATTGTGACGGATAATGGTGAAGGACCAGCCCCGTGCACGGAGATTGCTGTCATTTGTATCCGTTGGAGCTCCACGTGGCCGTGCTGCCCGGCCGAGGGCTGGTGGGAATCTGCTGGACCCAGAGACACGAGGCCGGTGTGTGTGTCTTTGTCGATGTCAAGTGAGAATGGGGGGCGGGGGGGTCAGAGGTGAATCCAAAGCAAAGGAAAACAGAGGAACATTTCACTTCCCTCCCGCTAGCCCTAAATAATGTTCCGAGGCCCAAGTTATTAACCTCTTAAAGTCGGACAGCAACGAGGGGACAAGGAGTGACGGCCCAGCCCATCGCTACGGTCAAGGGACAGATAAGATAATAAAAGCTCCCCCCCCCTCGCACGAAGCACGCCCCTGGGATGAGGACGGAAGGAGAGAGAGAGAGAAAGGGAGCACAGCGAGCCGACACAATCGATAGGCAGACGGGTACGTGAGGGGTGGTCGCGGCGGTGGGGGGGTGCCGTTTTGTACCTGTTTTATTTCTGACAGATAAGTATGATGCGTATTCTGGGTAACAACTTTCTGAGAGAGCGCTGGTTCATGGAGGGTTCACCCATTACACTGCCCCCATGCAGGCTGGGGGGCTAACCAGCCTGATAAGCGGGAGCCGTTTCTACACAGCTTCAATGATTTTCACATCAAGGCTGCCTGATGCAGCGCCCCGCCGTCCACCAATCCTTCTCCGATATCGATCCCCCCCTAAATGAGCCTCCCACACTCTCCACCATGAGCAATAATTAAAAAAAGCACTGCATTGATTTTAACTAATATTATGAGAGATCTGGAGGTGCACATGCTTGCAGAACTGGGGGGGGGGGGGGGCTCTCACCTGTCATCTGAGGCCAAAACGAAGCCCCCGCATTGAACTCTGGGCGTTAGGGGATGGAGAGAAGACCAGGGTGCAGGTGGGGGGTGTGCAGTGCACATGGAATTGAACACATCAAAACTTGCATCAGTGTGGTTGTACTGCAATCCCAGTAAGTTTTCAAAAAGAGATCTCTTGCATGTGTCGCATGAATAATGAATAACGGCAAAAAAATAATTGGGGGGGGGTACTTAGTTCTTGTTATGTTCCATGTTTATCCTCATTTCCTCAAATGAAATACTCACGGTTGCTAATGATACACTTATTTTATTCTATTTATTTAGTGTTACATTTCTGAAATCAAAGCTCTGAACTTAATTATTCTATGTTTTTTCCTTGTTTTGTTCGTGTCTTTTACTTCTGTCTTAAAATCTCTATGCAGAATTTTCTTTTCGTGATCTTCATAATAATCATACGCCAGTCATTTTAACGTCCAACGTTTAACGTTTTTACATAAACAGTGTGGTTCAGGAAGGAGCTTTTCTCCTCTGACGTCCGGCAGAAGTGCAGCACGCCTGCAAACGTGTGTGATCAGATGATGGACCACTTCCAACTGGAGCCCCCTCAGCCCCTAACGTAGAGGGTGCTGTGGGGAACCACCAACCCCAGAGCCACCCCCACGCACCCCGACACTGAAGGGCCACATGGATGCTCAGGTCGTCCATAATGCATCTGCTCTGAGACCCAAGGAAAAAAGTGTCCTTCAATTTTAGTTTATTTGTCTTTGGAGGAAATAAGACATCTTACAATTTAGATTTTTTCAAATTTATTTTTATTTTAAATTTCACAGCATGTCCTCTTTAGTACACACCAGAAATAAATATAACATCAGTGAAAAGATAGTTGCAAAAATAAAATGTCCACTACAATGGACATAAATGAATGGGTGGGGTCTCAGGAGGTTACAATTAACATCTGGCAGCGCAAATAAGATGACTGAATGCCGCAGAGGCTGCTGTGAGAAGAGTTGCAGTGGTGGTACTTATTAGGAGTGTGTCCAACTCCAAGGCAACTGTGGCACCAGGATGCTGTAGGGTCACATCCCTCTCCAAGTGCCGATCTTTTTAAGAAAAGAATGTGTGCAGGTGTCGCTTTGTATAAATATCTTCTACCTATTACTTTTGAATTTGTGCCTAAAAAGGTTATTAAGAAATAAACTGTATTGTAAACGTTACTCCATATTCATGCTTAGTTCATAACGGAAGCCTAATGGAAATAGGCTATACTGTGGCATATATACCAAATTAAATTTTAAAAAATCTAAATAATAAAACGTATTACATTACATTAACTTACGTAGTAAATGGTATTTAGGGTACTTTTTAGGGTACGTAATTTTTCTAAGGAAACTGGCGAGTTGCAGCCACCCTGACAAAGCCGAGCCAGCGGCGCGCTCTCTGTTGTCAGTCCCGGCGGCGCGGCGCGCTCCTCCGGCCTCTCCTTAACGCGCAGTAATTAAAGAGCGCCGTGGTGCGGCTCTGCTCTCCGGGCAGCTTTCAGAGATTCGGATTCCGCTTCGTATTACACGCCTGTTATCTGTGGCAGGCACTCGAGGGCAGTTGGCTGAAGCTGCCCACCCAGAATGCTGCTGACAAGTGGAGAAGATGGAAGCCTGGCACTGTTACAATGGCAAATAACTACGGAAGTAATATTATTATTATTATTATTATTATTATTATTATTTTATTGTTTCTAATGTTTAGCCTAGTAATCATGTTTTACTGTAAACCTTTCTAAAATGTATATTCTAATGAATGGACTGGAATTAATTAATTGCAATACAAATAATCTGGAAAATATTAAAATTGATAATAAAAATTCAGATATTGGTTTTCTTCCTATAGCGTATATAGGCTATTATATAATTCAACCGATTGTGTGGGATATGACACAAAATGTATACATTTACTTATATTTTAATGTGTATTTTAATATAGTAACTCCGAAGCCAGCCTGTTGAGGTTACACTAAGTTTTGTCCAGTACTGAGTAAGCGGCACTTTGGAATCCCGTCTTTGACGCACAAGCAGAGGTCGTCTTTCCTTAAACGAGCGGTCGACCGCGGGGACTCGAGCTTCAAATGCGACACTTCGGTCCCATATAAAGTGCCGTTCAGGCCACGCGGGTGATTAAAAGTCGGATAGTAATTCCCAGCCAAAGACACCCCTGAGCGCTCCGCTGCCGTCCTTCGCCTCTGGTGACAGTCAGCATATGTTCCGACTTCTGACGGGACATGAGGTCTCGTCAAGGTCGTTTCTGACCGCTGTCAATCGTCCCACAAGAATGGTTATCGGTATTTTAGTGGCATGTATGTTAAGGACACAGACGGGGTTTTACCTGAATGATTCAGCCCCCCCCCCCCTTCCACGCAGAATAACATCGACGTACGTAGTTAATATTGCCTATTTTCAGAAAGTACTGGATAAAAGTCAGGAATTGTCTTTCCAGTTTTTGTCATTTATTTGTTTATATTGCCATACAAAACAGGAGATTTCTTTTTACGGATAAAACAAGCATACTATCTATGGATCATCGTGTGTGTGTGTGTGTGTGCATGTGTGTGTATTCATTATCCATTCGCGATGTCAGACAGCTAGGTAGCCTACTCTGTAATCTGAGTATGTGCCAGGAAATTTTAGGTATTATAGCCTAATACAATAGGCCTACTAAATTAACACACAGCTAATTAAACAGTTTAAACAGGATAATCCGACCATCCAATAGGCCTATACAACATAACAATATACAAAATACAGGCATTATTTAATCGTTTATTTTATACGTTGCGTATATTTTGCATCGATACGTTGTTGTGAGCCGGTATAGCGTGGGAGGGTCACGCACAATCGCTGCGCTTGGCTTTTTCTGTCTTCCACCAGCTTCTCATCAAAGCACGCAGCGCCGGTGTTCTCCTTCATTAGGGATACGTCCGAACAAGTCACCAGCGAGCGTGCACACGCGACATAGCTACGCACTGACGTGCGCGCTCATATACACACGCGCACACAGGTAGGCGTTGACGTGCGCGCTCTCTTACATGCACGAAATCCCGAAATGCCCCCACCAAAATGTGGGCCTATGTATTGGATTTAATGAACATTATTCAGAATCCACCTGGTTCACCTAGATAGGTGAAATGTATGAGCATTATGAAATGTAGTACAAGAAGATGATTCACTTACAGTTTTGAAACGTCTTACTAGCTAGATTTAATATTAATTATATTAAATATTTGAGAAAGTGATGCAAATTAAATTTAGATTTTATTACAACAGGAGAATGAAAAACATAATTGGTAGGATATTCTAGACTTTAAGCCTGTATGTCATTACTCTCCATGTTCGGAATTGGCGCATGACTTTGTACAACACCATAAAATATGATATACGTTTTAAAAAATGTAGCGGAATGAGAATAACATGGTCCATAGAGTCTAGCCGATAATAGATCGCGCAGTCACATGACCTGCCGTCAACCGCGCCTAAAAGTCCACGGTCCAACACGTCAGGGAAAACCGGAGCACCCATTTACATGAAATTAGATTAGGCTCAGGAATTGTTTGAATGATGTTTTTTATTTGAACTTAAACTAGGCTGGAGTCCTTTTATTGAAGGGCAAATTGATCAGTGGTGAACTCTATGCAGTATGTAAAAGTGTTCCGGGCGGTCACGCATATTACGAGCGTTTTCGGGGGTCGCACTGCCATCTAGTGGCGGTATAACCGCCCCGGCATCTCCACCCTGATTTTACACGCTTTCTTCATTTAAAAATGAGTCGGTAATATTGATATTGTGTCTGTGTGACACAGCTCGGTTATCAATCATATGTTGAGCCCAGAAAAAACACAAAACTATTAATAGCAGTAACAACTGCAATAATATATTATCGATAAATTCTAATGCCAATTTCTTGTAGGAAATTTTTAACACAACTTTTTAAAATATTAGGCATATTAATACATAACAAATCAAATATAATTTGTAAAATTTATGGGTAATTACTAAAAATGAACATAACAGTTCTGGTCATGTGTTGTTTTTGTGCTGCTTGTCAATGATTTAATTCACTTGAGTAGAAATAAAAGCATAAAATCTTCTCAAAAGTCTGCAGTAAATTGCAGACAGAAATAAAATAATGAAGTGCAAAAATAGACCTACACATGAACAAAATGCTGTATTATTTCAGTGACTATTTAGTATGCTGATTTATCAACAAATTTATTTTTGAATTACCTGTGGTTAGTTAGCTTTGGCATTGCCTGGAAAAGTACTGTGCTTCAATTCAGTCTTTTTATGAGTGCATGTTTTCACGAAAAAGATGTGCACTTTTTGGTTCAAGTGCACTGGCTGCAGTAATAAACCACTTTCATAACAATGAGCATTAAATAGAGACTGATTCAAATTTATGTCAAATATAATCAAATCTTTAGTCATAAAAGCAAAAGACAGCCTCATTTAAAGCTTTCAGAGAAATGTTAAGAGCATTTTCTTTCCCCCGATTTCCGTAATTAAAGGGTCTGTACTGAAATGTAATCTTAATGTTCCACTATTACTGCTGTTGGAAAAAATCCATTAAATGCTGTTATTTGACTTCTGCCTGAACTTCTGCGTAGTACTTAAGATAAAACCGGAAAACATTCATAATCAGAGTAAATCGATTTGATAGCACTGTCAGGATTTGTTTGAATGATTGTGACAGACGCACAGAGTGCAGTACCACTAATCTCATTAATTAAATATAAGCCTGCAGCATAATGTCCAGCCCCTACATCTTATGTGGCGGCATTTCCTCATTAATCCTCTTCATAAATGTTCTATCCATGTGTTCAGTTGCTGTGATATTCAAACATCTGCAGATATGTTGCAGATAATGTGCATTGCATTCCATAGGCCTGCAATCAGTGCACTGAGTCGAAATTCATGTTAGGCTCACGGTGGAAAGTACACATCAACAAATGGTTTATAAGTGATTTTGAAAGTATTGATTTGGGAAATAAATGCCAATTTCATAGTATCTCAATGGAATTTTATGATCTTTCATCCTGAAGTTGTTCCACTGGAGAACAAGGTGGATTTCTGGTGCCTGTAATGACGGTGACCTGCATCAGGATGCTGTGATTAGGTACTGAAGCCATACCTAACCTCTCTCGCTATTACGGCCAGACTTTACTGCTGCTCCCATACTGTCAAAATATCGTCACCGTTATTATACTGTCATACAGGCTTATCTGGGGTTTCTACATTGTATATTGTGAGCATGTTTAATGATTGAGGTCTATATACTTACTACTGCTTTTATATATGAAAAAAAATGCTTCAAGAAAAAATAAATGTCACTTTTCCTGTGTGTGAATAATCTTGCATTATCTTGCTCACAGCTATGATCTGTATTGTCCCAACATTTTTGAACACAGAAGTAAAATGCAACCAGACGGGTGACATCTATCAGCTTTCCTTTGGATAAGGGAGCGAAAGTGACTACTGGATAATGGCTGAAAATTTTGGCCCTCGACCCTGAGGGAGAATCGTTTGATCAAAACAGTCAGGATCGGCTATGAAAACTGATGGTTTTTAGAGCCCAATTGTTATCACTCAGTTAGCCTCCATTCAGTCTCATTACAATCTTCTTTTACTATAGTAACACTTTATTTTTGAATAATGCCGACTCTTTTCTATTCCAAAGTTATCCATCCATTTTCTGTAACCACTTGTCCTATTCAGGGTTGCGTAGCCTATCCCAGAGGTTACAACCACAAGGCTGGGAATAACCCAGGATGGGGCGCCAACCCATTGCAGGGCACACACACACACCAGTCACTCACACACCAGTCACTCGCACACAGTTTACAACTATGGGCAATTTGGTAACTCCAATTAGCCTCAATATGTTTTTAGACCGTGGGGGGAACATCCACGATGACATGGGGAGAACATGCAAGCTCCACACACATGGAACCCTGGTCCCAGAGGTGTGAGGCAGCAGTTCTAAGCACTGTGTCACTGTACCACACCTGACCTGGTGTCATGTGATCTGCAAAGAGCGTTGGGCATCTTGAAAAGCACTATATCAATGCAACAACTAAATATACAGCTCTGGAAATTAAGACACCACTCTATCTACATTTTTAAATGGTGGTTTAATCCTGATCCTGCCGGCAGACAGCTACACTGCACTCAGAGTTAAAACCAGCCAGATCGAAGCAGCAATATACTCTGTAGCGCCCCCTCCTGGAGGCCCATAGTCCCAGGCCCAGAAGCCTATCCACAAATTCCGTTGCTTTGTAGTAAGGTTGGGGGGGGCACCCTAGCAACAAAGCAAATGGTTTGGACACTCCCTCCCCCAAGGCAGTTCCCAGGTGAACCCCCCCCCCCCCCGCCCAGGGGGCCCGCTTAACAATAGTCAATAAGGAGACCGGCAGCCCTCTTCTCATAGCAGGGATTCAGTTTAATGCGGAGGGAGGTGTCATCATCACAGTCATCTCATTATCCCAGAATGAAGCATTATTCTGTGCCAACCACACCCCAGAAAGTTACACCCCAGAAAGTTACCCAGGGCCAAGAGAGTCTCCAGTAGCCACATCCAACATCTCAAATGCTTGAAAATTACTACTAATCATTTAATTAATTGCACAAAAATAAAAATGTCATTACGATGCTCAGAAGACTCTTGAATTTATGCAGCACGGTAAATATATCATATGGTAACTGTACGGCCTGTTTAAACAGTTCACAGCGAGGAATTAGCAGTTAATGGAATCAGGCCAAATCAAAGTCATTTCCCCTTTAAGCTGATGGCGGCCCCAATTAATCCGGGGGGCCCTCCCCACGGAGGCCCCCTTGTGTTTAAGGGGCTGTCCCGCATAGTACCAGGGGCATATTAACAGCTGACGTCGTTGACCCTGTTGCCGATTAGCTGGCGTTACCACCTGGTAACATGGCTCCGCAGCCTGTCGCCCGCTCACGCTGTACTTTACAGATATCAGTCGCTATCCACAGCCTGGATCAGTCCCCAGGCAATATGCTAACAGCCTCCTCTACAAGCCAATTTACAAGGATATGGTGGTGTTTACATTAGCCCTCTCGGAAAGCGTGAAAAGAGCGGCAGGAGAGCCGCGGAATGGGAATGAGCTGAATATGAATAATTCAGCCTTCCCTGTGGCTATTAGCGCATTTCCTTGAATAAAGTGATAATAGGTTATCATCTGTGAAATGGAAATTGTATCCGGTCTCCGGTTACACCAGAGGAAATTAATTTCACAGCACATCTGCTGAAACCTGACCGCTGAATGCTAAGTGCGGGAAAATGCAGCCGTTCGACTCCACCACCTTCATAATTAGATTAGCGTGTCTGTTCACAAGCTTGAATCCTAAGTCTAGTCAAAAGAATTAGCGTTCCTTATTGTGGACACCTAATATTTATAATAACGACATGTCGAAGGCAATTAGGTAAAGTTAAAAAGGCATTATGTTAGCTTATTATATTGAACAGACGCAGCACTTAGTGGAGCATGTTTGTGCTGCTTGCCTGGGCAAATACTGAGGCGGGGCGGCGGGGGGGGGTGACAGTATTATCTTTAAACGTTATGAATTAATACCCCCATCCCTGTGACTCGTTGCAGTTCTTCGCCCTAAGGGCTTTTATGGCCTGGTCTTAACGAAGCAGATTCAACCCAAAAGAACAATCAGGAGTTTAACGATAAAGGACAACCCCCCCAACCCTGCACCCACTCACGCCCCCTTTTGGCGCACAGATAAAGCAGCCAAAATAAATCAATTTGTAAATTGAAAACGTCCGGTTGGACAACACATGGCCTCCACAGTGACGATGGTTATGACTGATGGCAATCGACCGGAGGCCAAAAGCGGGGAGAAAAGTGACGCCGGCACTAAGGGGGATGTGGACCCGTTACCATTTTTTTATTTAAAGATGAATTTTTGTTTTGTTGTTTACTTGTGGACAGCTGTAAAGGATAAGAGATTGTCGGACGGTATCTGAAATGGAGATCTGTATTCCCAAGCCGTATCTCGCGTCAGGGGCTGGGATTGGCCTCCCGTCTGCCACCGTGCCTCCGGGTGGAATCCGCCTCGGCCGGCTGCCTCCTGTTGGCCGGCGCTCCCTTCGGCATGCCGAGCCGTGAGTCCGCCAGCCAGCGCCTAGGTTACAGATAGAGAGCATCGCTTGGCAGCGGCCGCCGGCCCGGTGGAGCGTTCGCTGCTCGCTGCGATGTCGGGGCTCGGTGGGCATGGCTTTCGCTTCTGATACCGGGCCGCAATAGCTGCCAGATGTGCGACCTGCCTGATGTGCGACCAGCCACCCCTTGATGCATGTCAACTGCCAACGTCACGTCAGCTATAACATCAGATTCATGCACCTAAAACCTGTTTTCGGAAAATCAAATTCTAAATAATTCCTCTCCCTGCAAAGGTAACATCACGCATACAGGGGTGGGATAAGGCATAGGCTATCCTAGGTTATGGCCTGGCCTGCTGCCCCAGTAAAGATCAGGCCCCCATCCTGTCTAACTGTTAGATAAATCAGCAACACCTGGCTGCTGATGTCGCCCCATATAAGTTTATCCATCCCTACATAGATCCCATTTCTTATCTATCTGTTCTTGCTTCTCATGCACTGTTATATTAGGTGGTTTAAAATTAATTACTGGAGATCATTCCCGTTATTTAGACTGCGGAGCGTGACCTAAAGTGGAAGCATGGCAAGTTGCCTTGTGGTTTATTTGACAATAGTTTGGTTTCACCACAAACTGCGAGGATTTGGAATCCATTCCAATTAGAGAGGAACTTGCCTTTTTTCAATGATTATTCTCCTTTTAGCACACTTAAACATACAAATATTGTGATAAATATCTATTGATGAGCTCTCTCCGTCCGCTGGCTAATTTTTCACCCTAATCTAGCCCTCTGTCTTCCGCTGATGCGACACATTACGGCTGGTTTTTGTTTCCTCTACGGACAGGGTATACGTCTTGCTTATCTGGGCACCAACGACCGAGCGAGGATTTACATGTGAATAATGAGAGTGTTTTAGAGATACAAATTCCTAATGCGGGGCCGAAAGAGACTTAATATCACCCTGCCAAAGTCGGTGCTCTTTCATTTAAATCTCGGCATAAGCACCTGGTAATCAATTCGCTTCCGCTTCCCAATGGAAAATCTGCGCTCTGGATCCCACTGTGTTTCGCTTCATGCCGTTACTTGATAGTTCATTCCGTCGTGCAGGGGAACTGTGTGACTTTACTTCTACTCAAGCATTTGAGTTTGAAGTGTGCTTAACAGAATGGGAACCTGACCCTGTTACTCATTTTGCTGCCTTAATTATCCGTTATTATTGACTTAGTGTAGCAAACGTTACATATTTTGAGTGACGGTCAAAGCTAATAACTTGTCTGCATGATGTGTTTATGTAAAGCTAGATATGTATGAGCTCAGCCACAGACTTGGACCAATAAGAACATTAGCAGTATAACAATGGTCTGCTTTCATTCACTGGGGGCTTCCAGCTCAAATCAAGGGTTGTCCTACAGACCTGTCTTGACCCCCACTGTGATGTTCTGGGCATGCATTCCATTGGGTGGGGCTAAAGGACCGTCTTCCTCTTCATTTGCTCACTTTAAAGTGATGCCTACCAGACGTCTGGGTACCTATGGAACTGAGTGTAAAACTGAACAAACCATACATCACTTTATGACATTGGCTGTCAAAGGCTTCATCTTGTAAAGACCTAACTGGGTTTTATTGACTGTGAGAAGCAAGGCGGAGGGACACTCTGGGTCAGACCCCAATCAAACTACTCCTTCTAACGTGATGGCTAAGCACCACCTTCCTGAACCTGGGACTTTCTATCAGTAATTAATTTCAGGTAACAGTCTCATCTTCAACCCCATGGCTGTGAGCTTTCTGAGTACCAAGTTTCCAACTCCCTCTTCAGTATCAAACCCCACGCGTCAGTCAAAGCTCAGACTGATCCTCACATCTTAAAAGCAATTCTCCCCCCCCCAAAAAAAATCGTAATCACGGTCTGGATCTCTTCCGTTATTTTTCTTTCATACTCCGTGTCAACACGGGCTGGGGGCCGCGGACGCGGCGAGACGCTGTTTCGGCTGAGCTGCAGCTGATACGCTGGCAAGCCTGGGGGGATATGCGCTAAACGAGTACTTCCCCTCTGTCAACAGGAGACTTTATTGCTTTAAAGTAATAAATCATAAAAGTTCTCTCTCCCCTGGACCCGTTAGATACGAAAGCTGGGAATCAAATCAATTTAAAGATTCTGTACAGAGGCCCCAGTGTATAGAACAAACAGGCATGTCAAACCATTTCAGCACGGATTCACTGTAAATAGATTATCTCTTTTCTGGGTGCATGTGGGTGTGGGGATGGGATATTTCCAACTGCATTAACCATCCCATTCCCCTTTCCCCCCATCTGAGGTCCGCAGCTCTGGTCAAAGCCCCGCTGCTCTCTCCAGTCCCCCAAGTGATACGGATGAGCGACGTGACACTTGTCACTGAACTCCTGAAGCAATGAACTTCACCCAGTGCCCTCATGCCCCGTCCCAAAACTCTCGCTACACTGCTGTTCATGCCATTATCACTGCTATTCTCCCACAATACTCCTGTCCGCTGCCCTGCAACCACAGCTCAAGCAGTTCACTGTCTTCCTTGGAACATGTGACAGTAAAACTCAACACTTGAAAATGTTTAGCTCCGTGGAGGCTGGGAAGAGAGACTCACCTCATACGCTGCCGAATAATGCACAATCCCCCCCAGATCCCGCACATTTAAATAAAACCGATAAGCGTCGTATTGCAAATTATATTTTAATCTGGTCTCAGCTGGGCTCGGGAGCGTGGTGGAGTATGTTGCGGAGCGTGGTGGAGTATGTTGCGGAGAAGATTAAAAATAAACGGGGACGTAAATGAGAGGCACGTTGAGCGCCGGGCGTGGAATGTGGCGCTTTGTGCTTCATTTTCATTAAAATGTGCAGTTTGCACTCCAGTAGGCTGGCTGGGCTGCCGCTTCCTCGCCAGAGTCACAGTCCGCTAGAAAATGAATATTTCAGAAGTTGTCATGGGCCGCCTGGCACAGAGCTGAGGCCGGGACGTCTTGGCAGGCGATCTATCACGCCGCTAAGTGTCACCGTTAGATTATCCCCGCTGTTATGACAGCAACATTATTCATCAGGATTACTGCCCCTGAGAACGCGGCCTGTGCAAGCGCCGCCGCTGTCGCCTGCCCCTTATCGATTGCCAGGCCGTTCCATTACCAAAAGAGGCCATCTGCGTGACAATCCGCCCCATGCGTGGCGATGGCAGCCGGGCGTGTGCGTGCGTGCGTGCGTGCGTGTGTGCTAACAGGGCTGAGATAAGCAGCCATTGTACTGAATATCTAAAGAATTAAGTTTTTTTTTTTTTAAAGTTCCAGACCTGCAGAGAACAAGGGGTACCGTGAACCGGCAAAGCTGAAATGGAGATGGAACAAGCTCTGCTGTGCATGACTTCATTTAGATGTTGAGGCCCACATGTAGATAGCTGCTACATACGCAGAGGCGATTATGATCTGTGTCCTCGGAGTTCTGTGTGTATATGCAAGATAAACCTGGGAACAGTGAGCACATTATAGCCAGTATACACAGCACTCTACGATCCATATAAAGCAGCAACCACAGTCATATTAAAAGAAAATATTTTAATGACTGAATTAACCTGATATTTTGTACAGGAGACCTGTTAATGTGCAGGAGAGTTTAAATTAAGCTAGACATGGGTGTGTACGATTTTATTTTCATACTTCACAGCCGTCTTTGTATGGCAGGAGTCGCAGAGAAGATGAAGATGCTGTGCTATCGAGGGGATCCCCTCACATTCACTGAAAGTGCATCAGTTCCATTACTGGTTCATTTCCCACCTTCTAATTAACCTGAGCTCTGCGATGAGACGCAGTCTTTTAAGCCAGCGTTTGTCTTCCTTTAATTGAACTACTTTTTTACACTTCTTGGGGTAACAGGTTCAAAATGAACCAGAGGGGGTGACCTGGGAGGCTGGATGTAGGGGGGGGGCAGGGTGGTGAGGACCCAGAAGCCGAAGCCGCCTTGTTTTATTTATTTGATATCATTCATGTTGATACGTGATGTGGTGGCCACTCGGGGGTGTCCCAGACACGCGGGGACATGGCTAAATGAAGGATCGCTCTGCAAGCCGCTTAATTAAGGCAAGTGGAGATCTCTGCCCCCCCCCCCACAGGGAGTATTGTATGGCTGCTCCAGACACATATAATTAACCCCACGTGCAGCGCCTGACTGGGGTAACCAGGGGGTCCGGCATTGACCAAAGACCTGGCGCTGCCGTGGAACCCCCCCCCACCACCCGCCCCCCCCCCCC
>JAODUD010000134.1:8489841-8502397 GCA_026784285.1 Stomatorhinus walkeri
AACAATAGTGGTCCTAAAATCGAACCCTGTGGTACCCCACTATGAACGCAGGCCCACTGTGACATTGTGCCTCTTATGGCAACTCGCTGCTTCCTATCTGTTGTCTGTTATTAGGACGGGAAATCTGCAGTGATCATCCTGAGCAGGTTCATTTACAATCCGACTACAACTGCATCTGCCAGTCTTAGAAACTCTGATTTCCTTGGAAAACGCTTTCACATTTCTCTGCCTGGCACTGGGCCAAGAATTTCACCCCTAGCACCGCAATGTGACTGCTCTCAGCCATCGTGGATAATTATGATGGATCAGAGAACCCGCAGAATAGGACAAGGGGACAGAAATGGAACTCCTGACTGTGATATTCAGCCGACTGGGGCTACTTTAATTTAATTTGATTTAATTTAAGTAATAAGTAACTTTAATAAGTAATTCACATGTCCTAACAGTGAATTTGGTGTAGCAGTACAGTGTGCTGGCTTGGCTGTGTTCAGCTGAACATCGACAATTGACCCAAACCATTGGTTGTGGAGCAGAATTTTATCAAAGCAACCCATTAAAGTTTCATTAACAGGATGTCAAAAGCCTTATAACACCATACACTGATTTCACAAAAAGCAACATGATGAAATTCAGGAGAATTAATATCCAAAATAAAATTAATTTTATCAATTTTTTAAATAACCCTCGATTGTTTAAATGTTACTCACTCACTATGTCTGTTGGCACTGTGTCTCATAGAGGGCGCAAGATATCTACAGCTGTCTGCCTGCGACCCTCAACATGCCGTTATTGGTTTGTCCCACAAAGTGGAAAAAAAGTGGTTTCCCTGGAATCACAAGCTGAAATCACGGCAGGATTTCCCCCTCCTTTTATTAAAACAAATAGCCATGTTGTAAGACATAAAGAAGTAATAGAAGATTTTTTTTTTAAAAGTTTAAATGGCTTAACACACCAGTTTATATTCTTTGTTTGCAGGAGGGGCGCCGTAAGGGGGAGGGAAAGTTAGGACGATTCCAAAGGGCCCCTGAGTGACAGCGGACGACCTAGAAAAATTAGAAAATAATTGGACTGGTCTGGACTGGGGGGGCAATATGATAAGCATTCATGGGGCCTTAAATGTCCAGCAATGCCCCTGGTTTACACCGTTACTCCACTCATTCTATTTTTGTCTTTTCCCCCTTTCTTTTGCCTTTCCCCTTTTCAGCAGTTCATCCCCCTAGCCACAAGTGGGTGCCAGACTCAGCTGCAGCCATTACTACCTTGCCTGTGACAGGGTAGCGGTGCGATGAGCTGGGTTTCCAGGGCTCATTTTGATGACATCATCAGCGCTGTCTGCTCTCGGTCACCTCCCGGGAGAGCTGCCACGCACCGCCGACCACAGCGGGGCCGGCTGCCTGTGGTCCTCCTTTACATGCACCCCATGGGAAGAGCTTGACAACTTCATCTTCACCTCCTTGTTTTAATTCACCATGTCTGGAAGTATTCTGTTTGCTGTGTTAAAAGGCTTTCCCTCTGTATTGGTTCCCTGCAGTATACCAGCACAAGACCTGCCTTACAGGAGGCCAAAGAAACTCACCATTGTACTTTTTTGTCATCAAAAAGTGGGTGACATCTTTGAGGCAAAATATCCCTTTTACTTTATTTTTTTTTAATTCTTATTTTAAATACCAGCAGTGGCCTAATGGATTAATTAATCTTTTGAAAGAAAGTAACTGTAAGGTCAGAATTCCTTATAAGGAGGAGATCTCTTCACCCATGGGCCGCAACAAATTTCCTGGTACTGAAAGCCGTGCATGGGGCAGGGATTTGTGTTTTAACAGCTATCCCCTGTAATAAGTGACTAAACAGCATACAATTCAAAACAGAAAATCATAAGCAACTGCCTCTTCAGCACAACCCAGTGGGTGATTATTTAACTGAATTTGAGGAATTTGAATATAACAACCAACAGTGAAAGATTTTTGAGACGTGGTTTTTGATGGGCCTCGTCTACAGATATGTTGTGTTCCTTAAAACCTACAATGCAGTGCTATATTTTCACTAATAATTTCTATTCTAGCTTCTCAAGTGGAAACACTGTATTTTTTGTATTTTTAATTTTATTCTTAAAATTTGATGCTGTAATAAGTTTCAGCTACTGAGTACTTTAGTAATGTTTCTTAAACGGAGCAAACCGGTCCCGTTAGAGAAAGCTGATAAACGGCTCAATCCTGCCACCTACTGGATAACATGAATTACCTCATGATGTTAAAACTCATTGCCAAAGATTAATAGAAAATGTTTTCTCATAATAAATCGCTTAAATTGAAGGGTTCTATTCCTTTAATTTAGCTATAATATAGAAATTTCATGCAGTTAAAATAACTATGACTATGTATGTAATATAGGACATATACTCAAGGATTGACATAATTGGTACGCAAGTACGCATTCACCTTTATAGCGATACGTGCGGTAAACGATTGTTGTAACAGCGTGAATACTGAAGTATTTATGTGCGTTTGCGCCAATGTGACGGGAAATTATCGTGCATTTAACCTCTATACCGCAAATGAAGTACTAGGGTCACAATACGCCTAAACTAAGGCAGCTTTAGCATAATCTTACTGTCATGTGATATGAGGGAAATTGCATTATATTTTGCATGTACTGTCATTCTTCCTTTCTTGAGTATTGGGATATTTAAGAGTTGAGTTGTTTTCTAAATTTGTTGGCATAATTAGATCAAAACATCGATTCTCCTTAAGTAGCTTGCGATATTTCTGCTGGGATACTCTCTATTCTGCTGGCCTCCTTTTCACCAGTGATGTCAGAGCTAATCTGACCTCTTTTCTATTACTGAAGCCTCCTTAATGTATCTGGCCCTATGAAACATATCTCGGTTTATGTTGTCTTGGCTGTAGTCGCCCTCTATGTACACCTTTCATCTCCACTGCATCTCCATTATGCTGTATATTTGTGCCAGTCAGTGTCCTTCAGCATGCTGAATCAAGGCAGAAACTTCCTTTTATCTCACGGATTATCTGAAAAACAGCCCCTGTTTTTCCACATCCATTTCATTCTTCAATGACTTTGTAGATGTTGTCGCAATTTTGGTCGTTCTCTCTCCTGGAATTCACGATTCAACACTTTAAAGAGATCTTTATCATTGGTTGGCTTCTATTCTTTGTGACTTTCACTGTGCTTTCTGTAATCCGCTTTCTGACTGGATTCTTCTCGGATTCCTCTTGGATGAGTCCTTCCAATTCTGCCCCTAGTTCCTCTGATTCTCCATCTAGTGATTAAGTCTTGCAGCTGCTTTTCAGTCCCACTTGAAACTTGAACATAGGTAGTTCCACTATTTGCTCTTGGCAATGTCTTTGATATTTGAATACAACTCTTTCGGTGTTTGGCACTCAGATTATGCTCTTTGATATCTGTCAGCTCCAAGCAGTGGTGTGTGGGTGTATAGGTGAATCTGCTGATTCGTACACCAGCTATTTTACTGGTGCCACTGGTAAGATGTGCTATTCATCCTCTCATGTCTACCTTCCAGTGACCAGAAATGCAGTGTTTGTCTGTTTGACTGTGATGTTGAAGAGGTGTTCAAGAAATCAGATTGATAGCACACGGCCATTCTTAGCACTGTATCCAGTTACAGCCTTACCAGCGAGTGCTTTGTGATTCTGGAAGGTTCCGTTGTCCATTTCCTGAGTTGTTCAGTCATGTTTTTGTCTGAACATGTTGTAGTCTAGACGAGATGTCGACTCATAAGCCTTCCATTTCAACTTTTAGGACGTCCACTTTTCACTGCTTCGTGCTCTGTATGTTTAATGTTCCAATGACAGTTATTTCTTCTGTCTTTGCCAGCTGTGCCACTATCAAGAGTTGAAAAGCATGGATGACATAATTCTTGGTTTACCTGAAGCATGCAGCCCCCCTAGCCTGATAAGGCACCATACGATGGGGGTCATTTCTTATTGGGTCAATTGGTTTTAAAACAAAATCCAGCACTGACTGAAGGTTTTTTTAAACTGACGCTTTTCCCCGAAAGTGCGTCATAATTGATATTGCCACTAGATGGCGGCCCAACACAGGCTTGAACTTTGAAATGTTCTCACGTTAACTTTCAGTCTTTCGATCCACCCTTCTTCGTGTCCGCATATGCCTCGTGCGCTGCTTATTTTACTACCATCAGCCTTATGCATAATGGTTAATCAAGCCAGCTCATGTGGGTTTGCTATGTTTCTTAGCCTCGGATAACTCAGATAAAAATAAGTAACACTGTTGGAAAAAGGGTATGCATGTGTCCAGATTTATGAATGTTCAGCATGAGAGCCCCGATTGGCTAACAGTCCCCCAGTCAAAACACAATCAGATTGTTAAACTGAGAGCTGCATTCCAATATCTTCCCTGAAACTCCAACTAGCATGAATGAGCTGAACAGTTAAGGAGCAGACGAATGGAACCCGAGCTTGAGAAAGACCAGTCATACAGGGATGGGTGGGTGACAGCATCGGGAATAGGATGTGTGTTTGAATTTGTGAATATGCAGTGTCAGTATCCTGATTGGCTATCAGTCACACAATCAAAACATGATCAGATTGTTAAATTGAGAGCTGCATTCAGATAAGAACCCAGAAAGTCCAGCCGGCATGACCTGATGACTGTGAAGATCACACTTATCAAAGTTTCACACAGCTGGTTATAACAGATGGCAGCGAAATCTGACATTTGAGCGGAGCAGGATTTCCACCTGATGTGCTCATTCTGGACAACGTAAATTGGCTCATAGCCAGGTTGCTGCAGTAATTAATGGTTTCAGGTTTAGTCTATGAAAGGAAAAGGCTTGTCCTTTGCTTGCTCCACTGTTGCTAGTTGACCTCTATGCTGATGCCTGGCTTTATTCTGATTTGATTACTTTCTCCTGCGCTTTGGTAAATGACCACATACTACTCTTTGTATGTTCTTTGGAAAACACTTTAAAAGGAGCCACAGAATTGGACTCCTGGAGCTACAATTAATGGAGGTACCATTAAGAATGACAGACTTAATAAAAGGTGTCTTGAGAAATCTAAATATAGCTTGACAGCTAACAAATTAGCTGGCCACTTTTCTTGGAAGTATGCGATAAGAAGTCGCAATATAAAGTTCTCACAACTAACTTGTGTTTTTCATTACTACTCAACCATTAGTTGGTGTATGGCTCTGTGAGCTCCCTGCTCATGCTCAGAAGGTTGCTGGTTCAGGTCCCAGGCCTGGCCAAGTGATGTCACAGCCAGAACCTTAAGTAATGCCCTCAACCCCAACTGCTTCACTGTTCCTGTGTGATTCTCACTTGTCCATCATATTGAACACATGCATTTGCTGACTAAATGTGTAATTTTACCCTTTTTTCAATTGCTAAGAAATTGAACTGTGACTGCATGTACATGCAGAATACTTTGTTTCTTATATATAAATATTATTGTAGTTATTTAGATGTGAATGTATTTGTAATAGTTTTAATAACAATATGTAAGCATGTACAAAATGGCCTGTAAAAACGTAACGTTTTGATGGTGGGGGATTTTGCGTGAATAAGGAATCCATGAATTTTGAAGCATTTAGTCATTTTGTATGAAATGCATTTTGTATGAAAGCAATGAGAAATGATTGACAGTTTAGCCCACATAAACTGATGTTATGGCAACTGTATAAAGAGTTTTGAGAAAGTGACTTCAGTATTGCAGAATGTATCTAAGCAATTATAGGAACTGTAATTGGAATTCAGTAATCTAAGGAACATATGTAAAATCACATCAGGATCAGATCAAGGCTGACACATTATACACCTGGACATTAAGTTATTTGTCTTATTTGAATTATACTTTGCCCTGCGATAGACTGGCATGCTGCACAGGGTGTACCCAAGCCTCACACTGCCTGGGATATGCTATTGGTCCACCAGCGCCCTGACCAGGAGAGCATGTTAGAAGTGGTTGTGCATGGATCACCAGGGGTGGGGAACCTGATCCATGGAGGGCTAGTGTGGGTTTTTGGGATGGCCTCTCAGTCAGCCAATAAAAAAGCGGTGGTTCTCAGCTCCAGTCCTGGGGATCCACAGTTATTGGCTGATTGAGAGGTCATCACAAAAACCCGCACCGGTGCCAGGGGATCCACAGGGGTGGATAAGGTTGCCCACCCCTGTGATACACTATAACGCAGTGTGGCAGAGAGCAGGTTATGCAGTGTGGGAGACACAGTGCACTGTGACGGAGGGCAGGCTACATAGTGTGGATGACACCACGCAGTGTTACAGAAAGCAGTGTGCCCAGATCGCCCAGCACAGGTGACATTTTGCCTGCTACATTCAGAGCTGGTAATGTGCAAAGCTCTTTCTCAGGAACGTCCCTGTTTATAGGCGCAGTGCGCCGCTCCTGTCGCCAAAGTCCCACAGACACTGTACGCATTTCTAGAAGGTGCCATGTCAAGACACCCTGGTCAAACTACGACAGTTATATTATTAGGTGGTTGCTAGGCAACAGTAAAGCCAAAATGTGAATAGTGATAATGTGAACCATTTAGTCCGATTCCTCTGTGTGTAAAATAAAGAGTTGTTCAAAGTTTAACTGCTAAAAATTGAATGTATTCCACTATAGCTTGAACAGTGTTTCCATGTTTGTCTTTCCTCAGGTTGATTGGCTAGGATGACCTGTGTCCTTCCAGTTTAATGTACTGATAGATCCTGAGAAGATTTTTTGATGTTCTATAGAAGAGCACAACATTTGTAAAATAATCAAAGTAAATCCCAGTACTTCCGGTATGGAATGAAGAATTTAAAAACAAGTTTTAGACGAGCTTTCGGAAGGCCAACTGCAATCTGGCATGCTGCTCTGCCCCCCCAACCCCCCCCACCCCCCCCATGTCTCTAAACCTGCAAATGCCTGTGATTCCGTGTTACTGTGGGGCCTCTGTAGCCTTTGGAATAGCCATGGCTGAGTAATCGACTTCTAAATAAGGATGTAATTCAATCAGTTTGCTGTATTAGGTTTGGCTTGGACTGGGGAGGGGGGGGGGGGTACGTAAAATGTAGGTAGACATAATTTAAAAGAATGTTTCCTCCTTAATGGTATGATCCTCATTAAGAACAGCTCTGGCAAGTTTCTTAAAAGTTTATTGCCTCCAAAGTGACTGTCATTGGCCACGGAAGAGGGACCTGAGGTCAGCTGATTAGTTAGAAATATATCTTTCTGATGTCTTTGAAGAGAAGCTCAGCTCCACTTGTGTTTTTTTTTAAAAAGAAAATGTGGCTGATGATGTGAAAGGTGCCAGTGAAGCAGAGGCTTAATGTGGTGAAGCAGAGGCTGATCTTCAGCTCAGTCGTATGTAATACCGCAACTGTGGATCACTGAGAGCCTTCCGGATGATGCTCAGGGCTGGGAGAATGTTTATTGTGCACTGGAGAGCCTTTGATCTGTCTGGCTTTTCATGAAGCATTACGTAATTGATTTCCTAAACCGAATTCACCAGGGAAAGCACATTGTTGTCTTTAAAAATGAATTGCTGGTAAACTATACTGTATCATCTGGGCATCCAAGAGCCCAATAACAGTTATAAAAATGTATAGTATTCGCTAATAATGAGAAATCTAATAATACTAAAGACAACAGGAATAGAAAAATAGGTCTATGTGTAAAACCAGACCAGGTACAACAGAATGTATTTGAAAAACACAAGATTTACTTTGCATTTATGTTGTTTAGTAATCATATCAGGGTTAGAAAAAACATTACAGAAACATAATTTAGACAAGCTTTGATTTATCAAGCTCTAACCCTGACCAACAACATTTAACAGAAAAGCAGGTGTCCACAATGGCCTTGTGGTCAACTTTTCCAAAATGACTCAGCATTAATACCACAAAGGCATCGTTTCACCCATCGGCACTTTCATGATCTCCATGGCGACCATGAGTGGCCACGGAACACGGAATGCGCACATTAGCAGATGCAAAATTAATTCTCATGCTGTTCATTAGTGTAGAGTGTAATCTCCCTTTCGAGATCGTGCATCTGCCCCTACCGTAATATCAGACAACACATTCTGCTGTTCATTTATGAAAAGACTGCAGTCATGTAGTGATTTAGCAACTCAACACTATATGCTCATTAGATCCAGGACAAAGTCCCAAGAGGCCACAAAAAAGATGGGCTATTCACACATGCATGGATGGCACAGTTTGGCCATGTTGAGTGTGAGCGACTTCATCTCAGTAATATATTCATACTGCCTAGTTCTCCAAACCTCTCCACCAATCACGGTACATTTGCCTTTTTATTAACTATCAATCCCAGAAAGCAGGCAAAGGCGTTTGAGAGCACCGTCTGTCAGCTGTAATGTTTGATGAAGGGCTCCACTTTGTTCAATGGGATTCATTTACTGACAGATTTTGCATCAGTAGTTCCTTGAATCTTAAAATAGACATGGGAGGGAAAACTTTAGATTTATTTAGCTGTGAAGATGGAGCCGCTGATGTGGTGTGGGAGGCCAGGACTTGCAGTCGAATGATTGCCCTTGCGGTTGACTCTGGGGTTCCTGCTGATCTCATCTCGGCCTTGGCATCTAACCCGAGTGACTCCTGTAAAAAGGGCAGAATAAATGGCTCAACCATAGAGTTGTAAGCAAGGTGCATCTCCTCTTAAAGCCCTTTGCTGGGCAGTTACAAAACCAATAAATGCTTCCTTTGTGTGGGAGATATTTTCTTTTGATCTAGCTTTTATGTCAATATCAAGATAGAAATCCAGCAAAACTCATGCGATTTCCACAGCCTTGTGAAGCGGGGTGCTCGTTTATCCCAACTCGTAATAACGGTGGCAGAAAAGGAATAGTGATTCGATATATTTCAGCCCAGCTGCTAAGAGCTCATCTCGGCAGACAGTCCTCAGATGTACGATGATGACAGACTTGCCAGTACACTGCAAGAGTGAGTAACTCCATTAATAAACACAAGTTTTTTTTTTTACACTGAACCCTGTAGTTAATTTAAGTGTCTGGGAATTTTTTCATAGCAGTTATAAAGACTTTGATTTTATGGAAAATATGGAGACACAACATTAATATTGTTCACTAAGAGGATGAAAGCATCCAAAGATCAATGGTTGATCGAAAGTTTTCGCCTCGTCTTGATGCTAACCGGGCATGGCAGTTGCTCAGGGGTACCCCAGCTCTGGAACTGCGTTCTGCCTCAAGGTCCGTGTCTGCAGTTTGCACGCTCTCCCTGTGTTTGTATGGGTTTTCACGGAGTACTCGGGTTTTCTCCTGCCATCTAAAGACACATATTCAGTGTATTGGTGTCCCTAAGTGGCGTATGCCTGAAATGCACTGCCACCCTATCGAAGGCCAGTGATCATTTATATCGGCTGGAGTCTTGTTATGAGTTGGTGCAGTTTTAGAAAACCCAGATTTCAATCGGCTGAAGTAATACAACTTTCATTATCTGTCTCTGATATTCTCCAAGAACAATATTTTTCTCTGTTTCTGCTGCCTCTTGAAAAAACAGGAGATAGAAAAGCAAAAAAAACACGCACGCATACCGGCACCTTTAGTGAAGCACGTGCCTCTCGCCGTTCTGCTCTGACTTTAAGAGGCTGATGTGGTCAAGATCCCTGGCGTTGGTGTTGAAGATCAGAAATTCAGTCTCTTCATGACTTTTTTTTCCCAGCCTCATTCTCTGTTGAATACTGTAGAAATGGGCAGGGATAAAGATCTGTGTGACTTTGACAAGGGCCAGATCAGTAGGTCAGGGCATCTCCAGGATGGCAAGGCTGGTGGGCTTACCCCAGCCATAGTGAGGACCTTCTGAGAGTGTTTTGCGGAGGGAAAAACTTCAAACTGCTGACACACGAACAATCAACAGATATGAACGTAATCGCAAATAAGGGTGAAATATGTCAGTATGACGTGGTCTGTCAATTGTTATGGTAGCCGAGAATGATGTAGATCTGAATTGACATGTTTATCAGATTTATTTAACGTGTATTTAAACATGACGTGCTTCCCTCAGCACTTATCCTGGTCAGGATTATGCGGTGGGGGGTGTTGGGGCCCTGGAACAAGGCGGGGGTACATTTTGGACAGGATGCCAGTCCATTGAAGGACATTTTCAGTTCTGTGCTAAAGTCTTAGGCAGTCAATGGAAATGTTTAAAGCTATTTATCTGGGTAGTAAGTGTTTATAGAATATATGCTAATTAAGAATAACACAATACGAATTAACAGGAATTTCTTTCGTTCTCTAGAAAGTTATTGGTATCTTGTTGGATGGCTAGATGAACACCACATCAGGTCCCAAACCTCTCCTCAGGGGCCAAACCTCTCCTCAGGGGCCAAATCTCTCCTCAGGGGCACCCTGGAAAATCCATGCATTCCTTAGATTTCACCGCCAGCTCACATAAATAATTAATTAATTAATTTAAAGGAGTGACTGATGTATTGATTAGCCAGGCAAGGTGTGCTAGGGCTCAGTTAAAAAAAAACACTGGTATACTGGATACTGGAAATATGGGGGTGACCATAGCAGAGGTTCTGAAATGGCTAAACTAACACACTTTGACAGGCATGATAGCATAATTTTACACCAGCATGAAGATCATTTAAACATAATTTTCTTTGACTGCCTAAGACTTCTGCACAGTGCTGTATATCCACACTAAAACACTACTGGCCGTTTATACACACCAATTAGCCTAACTGCACGTATTTAAGGCTGTGGGAACAAACTAGTGTTAAACGGGGAGATCGTGCAAACTGCACACACACACACACACACACAATGGAGGCCAGATGTAGATCCCCACCCCGGGCGGTGCAAGGAAATAGTGCTACCCATATAGCCACTATGCTGCCTGCGTGAACACCCCCAGGGCAAAACAACTGGCATACCTCAAGCTGAAGTAGTCAACTGAGCTCAAGCCAAGATCAGACAAGAGAAGAGCATAAGTGCCCCAGGAACAAAGAAACACTCAAGAATGAAATGTAACCAAACCGCTCAGGTTCACTTTGGGTTTCATGTAGGCACAACCACGAGCGACCTTCCCTTGATGTGCTCTGCCGGGATTGTAGAAGGAAGGCAATACAAACGCAACAGTATACCTGAACACAGCATGGACAGTGCTGTCAGAAAAGTACCCTGAGCATCCGCTACCGATGAGGGCTAACAAACAGAGGGTATTCTCAGATATGCAGCAAGCTGAGTGCAAGCTGGGCGCTAGTGCAGTGGTTTATAAGCTGGGCGCTAGTGCAGTGGTTTATAAGCTGGGCGCTAGTGCAGTGGTTTATAAGCTACCTGCCGCAGTAGCAGGCAGTCTGTCTGGGAGGATCACGGACTCAGACTGAATGTGGACAAAGCGGCAACAATCAAGCCAAAGTCTTTACCAGCTGGAGCAAGTTTCTCAGTGCAATGTCCAACACTGATGCTCAGTGAGAAAGCAGGCCACCGGCTGACAGTTCAGCACCATGTCAAATCCTCCTCCATGAAATTTCCCCCAATATGCAAGTGTTGGTCATTTAACGTGTCTTTGAAGGACTGAGAGTATTTCCAGGCTGCCATTGCATAAACATTCATACTAGCCTCACACCCATTGCGCTTGGGAATAGGATGACCGTGTCTGCCATGAAGGACAAACTGAAGGCTGCACTACTGCACTCTTGATGGAGGGGGCATCACTTCTGAACTAATAAAACCAACAGAATTGGTGAGCAATCTGGTCTTCGTGGGAAAGAAAATCGGCACCTTTCCTGTTTGCTCCGGGTATTATTTTTCCATTCCTGCAACTAATGACCACACTAGGTGAGAAGGATGGATGCTGGGATGATGGACGAGCTCTGTGCTTCAAGAAGATACCGATTTCAGAGCCTTTCGTTTCATGCAAATGAACTAGTGAAGCGTTTAAACTGTGTAAATTAAACGCATTAGCGGCGAAACATTGAAAGTGTTCTTTCCTTGGCTAACAACGTTAGCATGAGCATGATGATATACAATCGGTTGTAGACAGAAGTGCTTGTTCATTTGAATGTGAACAGATAAGAGATAAGGGATCTGCTATATGGTGAGTGAAGCACCGGGGACACGTTATGAAGGAATGCACCATTATGCCATGCAGACGAATCTCCAATGGCAGCCTGACTGCTGTACTGCACATCAGCCCTTCCAGTGACTGACAGGCACCTCGGTGACTCCTGGGTGTCCAGCTCCACACAGACGGCGCTGCAGTTACGATGGCACATAGCAGCAGCATCCCAGATGTAAGATCACACCTGGGACTGATTACAAAACTTAAAGCCCAGGGAGGGCCTGAGACAAGACCAGCCTGGTACCAAAGGGGGGTTAGTGACCCCCACATACTTAAACACCCACACACACACACACACACACCACACACACACACACACAGATAAGGGAGGGCCTGAGACAAGGCCAGCCTGGTACCAAAGGGGGGTTAGTGACCCCCACACACTTAAACACACACACACACACAGATAAGGGAGGCCAACACTTCAACTTTTATTACCTAAAGATTTAGGGACCTCAGGGACAG
>JAODUD010000134.1:8502497-8514988 GCA_026784285.1 Stomatorhinus walkeri
TGGTGGAGAATTTAATTAATTGAACATATTGGTGGAGATATTAAACTTATATTGAGCTAATAATTTTTCCTACACAGATATAAGCAAGCATCGTAAATGTTAACATCAACCAAATCTAAAGTGGCATCACTGAAATCCACAAGAGAAAATTGAAGTACGTGTTGATGTTTCTATTATCCAGGTTCAGCCAAGAGCACTGCTGTATTATCCAGGTTCAGACAAGAGCACTGCTGTATTATCCAGGTTCAGACAAGAGCACTGCTGTATTATCCGGGTTCAGACAACAGCACTGCTGTATTATCCGGGTTCAGACAAGAGCACTGCTGTATTATCCAGGTTCAGCCAAGAGCACTGCTGTATTATCCAGCTTCAGACAAGAGCACTGCTATATTATCCAGGTTCAGCCAAGAGCACTGCTGTATTATCCGGGTTCAGACAACAGCACTGCTGTATTATTCAGGTTCAGACAAGAGCACTGCTGTATTATCCAGGTTCAGACAAGAGCACTGCTGTATTATCCGGGTTCAGCCAAGAGCACTGCTGTATTATCCGGGTTCAGACAAGAGCACTGCTGTATTATCCGGGTTCCGACAAGAGCACTGCTGTATTATCTGGGTTCAGACAACAGCACTGCTGTATTATCCAGGTTCAGACAACAGCACTGCTGTATTATCCAGGTTCAGCCAAGAGCACTGCTGTATTATCCGGGTTCAGACAACAACACTGCTGTATTATCCGGGTTCAGCCAAGAGCACTGCTGTATTACCCAGGTTCAGCCAAGAGTACTGCTGTATTATCCAGGTTCAGACAAGAGCACTGCTGTATTATCCGGGTTCAGACAACAGCACTGCTGTATTATCCAGGTTCAGCCAAGAGCACTGCTGTATTATCCGGGTTCAAACAACAGCACTGCTGTATTATCCAGGTTCAGCCAAGAGCACTGCTGTATTATCCAGGTTCAGACAAGAGCACTGCTGTATCATCCTGGTTCAGCCAAGAGCACTGCTGTATTATCCAGAGTTCAATGAGGTGTGGTTATAATGATGGAATTTTGCTCTCTCTGCCAAGAAAACAATAAAAAAAACGTATCACCAAACACCAAGTGCCTTAGATGAAAATAGTAGCACCTGTCTTTCATTTCAAAGCACATGCATATCTGGTAAGTGTTGACTTATAGACTTATATTCAAAACAGCCAAAAGGTCCACAATATGTCAAATGAAACCACAGAAATGCTCACAGCCAAGCTGAAATCCATCTTTTCCAGATATGGAGAAACCTACACAGCTGTTTCAGACTGTGTGCTGTTCACTAATAGTAAAATCATGCAGCCATGCTATATCTACCTTAGAATATTGAGTGAAAACCAAATTAAGGTCAAGAGAGCAAACAGGTGTTGATGTATACACATTAAACATGAGAAGCACGTATGACGATTAAAACAGGGAAACCAGTACTTCCAGTGGTGGTGATTGAAAGTATATGAACACAGAAAAAGGATGGAGCTCTGCAAAAGCAGTGAGGTGTAGAGAATCAACTAAAGTATAAATGTAACTTGAACAGAAGTGTTTCTCAACCCGGCTCCCAGGCGCGCCGTATTTTTGTTCCCTGCCAGACACTCCGTGTTTTTGTTCCCTGCCAGACACTTCCGTGTTTTTGTTCCCTGCCAGACACTCCGTGTTTTTGTTCCCTGCCAGACACTCCGTTCTTGCTCCCTGCCAGGCGCTCTGTGTTTTTGCTCTCTCCCAGTTCCCTGCCAGATGGTCCGTGTTTTTGCTCCCTCCCAGCTCCCTGCCAGAAGATCCATGTTTTTGCTCCCTGCCAGATGCTCTGTGTTTTTGCTCCCTCCCAGTTCCCTGCCAGATGCTCTGTGTTTTTGTTCCCTGCCAGATGTTCCATTTTTTGTTCCCTGCTAGACGCTCTGTGTTTTTGCTCCCTCCCAGTTCCCTGCCAGATGCTCTGTGTTTTTGCTCCCTGCCAGACGCTCTGTGTTTTTGCTCCCTGCCCGACTCTCCGTGTTTTTGTTCCCTGCCAGATGTTCCGTTTTTTGTTCCCTGCTAGATGCTCAGTGTTTTTGCTCCCTCCCAGCTCCCTGCCAGACAGTCCACAGTCTTGCTCCTACTGGGAGCTGGGAGGGACCAAAAACACGGACTGTCTGGGGGTTCCCCGAGGACCAGGTGGTTTAGAAGATCATGAAAAGGCAGACATCATTCTGTGTAATTTTAGGTCATTAAATTAATTCAGGGTTTTATGGAAGCACCTACCTGCCTACCTCCTACCTCTTGTGGTTCCTTTACTGAACTCATACAGGAAACTAAAGTCCCTTGTTTAGTAAAGACATGTCACGCCGCCATAACATTGCATGGACGGTCAATATGGTGATCTCTGATGAAGGAACATGGCCCTATATCCGACTTACATGTGAAATGCAAAGTGTCAAATATTTGAAAAGAAACAAGAGACCAGGTCCAAGCTAATTTTGCCCTGTTATTTTAAATTGAGTTAGACTGATTAGTTAATAGTTAAATTAACTAGTGTTATTATTATCATTGGCTTCTCGACTTTGTAGATCTTCACTATCATGAAGTTTTATGCACATGGTTTAAAAGTCATCCCCTGCATCCATCTCAGTCCTGTCCTCATGTGACTTCTCAGAACATGACTATGAATGCTGATTCTGTAATGTACGCTCCTGGGCAAAGAAATGGGCCAGACCCAAATTACACAACATTAAGCTTTGGCCCAGTTTTTGCCCAGGAGTGTAAATGCAATCACTGTGCATATCGAGACCGTTCTTTTTAAATAAATGTCTATTAAATCACAGGTCGGTAAAGCCAGTTTTAAGCACGTCAGTTCTAAATACCTTAATTAGTGGGCACTTGGTGAGTTACGGCCCAATTAATTAGTCCATTTGACAGCTGAGCTAGAGTGGGTCAAGTGTTAACTACAGTTGGCAGTGCTGACTGATTAAATATGTATCCCATAATACTCTGCTTCATTCAGGGTGTTTCTGCTAGTCTGCTGTTCCCTAACAAAGCAGAAGAACCCCAGGTCTCCTGAAATTCCCTCTTTTTATGTCTGTAACCCTGTATGGAGCCTGCATCTACAATAGCCCATTACACCAGTACCATGAAGAGCTTTGTGGTAACTTTCTAAGGGTCTAAGATCATCAGCGGCGAGAGTGGTCATTTTGAGGACAATGACAGTATTTCACGTGACACGTGGCTGCAGCATTAGGTGAGGCGCGATTTCCTTCCTCTGGATCACAACTTGATCAGCCTGGTTAGACAGTCAACAGATGGAGTCGTCATGTGTGGTTAAGAGAAACTGACAGTAGACTGCAAGTCTTTTTGGTGAAAGTGAACAAACAGTGAGCTAATCTGTTTAGATGCTGGCTGTGTCTTTATCTGATAGTCGATTCAAACTGAATCTCAAAATGTTTCCGGGGCTCCAGATAAATATTCATACCGTGTGCTCTAACCCAAAGCTTTCTGAAAACCATCTGTGTGTGTATGTCTCAAAGGAGAGTAAGATGTGAAATATGTGAAATCTAAAGAATTCAAATATAATTGTACTTGTGCATATGGCAAATAAAGCTCCATTCATTCATTTTAAAAAAAAAAAACCTTTTCCAGGAATTTACCCTTGATTATGGAATATAGTTTCAGTCGTTTCCATAGCAACATTTGTGTGCAATGAATGGTTAGGTACACTAAAAAAGCATTCTGTTTGCAATGTCTTTATTTTTAATTTAAATAGTTTATTAGTTTTAGTAGTAAGATATTGCAGTTATATAGTTAGCATTTAACTTTACCCAGTACTCTTGTGAAATATGTACACAGATTCATTAAATTGTATGGAAAGCATCAGCAAGCCTGAGATTGTCGTCCTTGCACCTCCAGAGGTATTTTCACTTCTCTCTTCTACTGTCTTACTATTTCTTTTCTTTTCGTTTCTTTACCTCTGTCCTCATGGTGTGCGTTTGTGCACATGTCTGTGAATCACACTCTTATGGGATGGAATAGTGTCTGACTGCCCAAAGCTCAGAGTCAGCTCTGCTCTTGCGACATCAGGGAGCAAACAAAACACCAGAGCCTTTCGTGAAGAGGTGAGGTAGCCCGTCATCGGAAAGGTGTCGAAGAATCACTCAAAGCAGGAAAGACTAGCTCTCCTCAGTTAATAAATGTGAAGGGGGGCAGGCTTTGATTTAAACAAAAAATAGAAGAATGACATTCTAAATGGTCTCAGAGTATGTGCTGTCTAAAAGCATATGTAACACTTTGGAATAAATGTTTATTAAATAGGGGAAATATTTTAAAATGTCAAGGCATGTCAGACTACCTCAAAAACGGCTGAGAGGCCTCAGACTTCAGATAGTTAAAGGACCCATTTTATAGATTCTGAATCCGTGGTTTTTCTTTTCCATTAGACCGTCACTTGGTGCTGGGAACAAGCCACAAGTCTTGAGGCAGCTTCGTGCAAGACATAGGGCGTCGCTTCGGTTAAGCACTTGATGTGAGCATTCACAGAGCTGAGCTTTGGACCGACAGATTACAGGTCGCATTACAAGCCAGCGGGAGAGGTGACGTTCGGGTGCGATTGCAGCCGGGAAAGGAGAAAGCAGGTGGAGCTGTGAACTTTGAGCGAAGCCGATAAGGACACCAGATAAGTGAAATATTGCTTTTATAACACGTCAGTCACACATCTTGTGTGTGGCTGTAGATACCTTATATTAACTAGTGGGTCTTACATGGCATAGGGGCTGTTGAATGGCGTAGGCATTTGACCCAGTCAGTCTTTCAGGTGTTAAGGTCGTCAAATTATCATGCAAAGTTTCTGCTTTAAAAATCCAGAACTTGTTGTCGGGCCCTTGATTGACCTGAATTGCTTTATGGATCCAGTCGTATTAATGGGTGAATTTGGAACGAAAAGCTTAGAAACCAATATATTGGTGGGGGGGGTGCAGCTAGGACAACACAGTTGAGGATCTGTAAGGAATCTCCAAGGTTTGGTGGTTCAGATCTCTGGAGACTGTGTTCTTGTACCTTTAAGCATATTTGCGTACATCAGAAGCCATCAGCCAGTTATAATGATGTTCAGTATTTTGCTGCCTTGTGATACTTTGCCTGTACTGAAGTATACTATACTGTACTGAAGTATACTATACTGAACTCGACAGAGGTGAAAAGTTCAGGGCCAGAGAGCACAAAGCCAGACCAAGGTTTAGTTTCAACCAAGCAGTTGAGTACTAAATCCTTGGTCTGGATTTACACGTCCTCGACCTCAGCTTTCCGCCTCGGCCTGTAATGAATTACTTATGTGAGTACCCTCCCTGATTCATTTTAACTGTTGCAAATAACGTATCGAGTTATTTGTAAAATAAAATAAAGAAACTCTGAGTTATAGGTGATATTCATGGGATGGAGCTGTAATTCTCTCCCCCCTTAGCTATGCAACCATAGCCGGACATCAGCACAGGGTGTCACGGTCTGCCGCAGCCTGTGGACATTGCTGTGAGGAAGTGTGAGCTAAATGAATGGAGTCTGAATACAAATATAACTTTCTTTTAATGTTTCGGTGCTGCATGGCCTAATAGCTTTCAGGTACAATGTGCAGGGCTTGGGATGAAGCGCCTTATCTAGACAGGCTCGGTCAGGGACATACCATAAGTGCTTTTCACTCTGAGTAAATTTTTTTTTTCTAATTTTCTGTCTTTATTTCCCGTTTTAAAACTTTGTTAGTCTGTTCTGTATCGTCTGTATGATTGAGATGTTTTGATGAACCAAGATCAGAATTTTTTCATTTTTCCCCCTGCACTGTAATTTTGATTTGATTGGCACCCCTCCCATATATTTACCATAAACCATAATATAATATAATTACAATAATTTAGTTCAATTGAATATATTTTAATATCTTTCTGAAGCACTTAAACAAGAATCTATCAGCACTGTCGCTTAATAATACTGTGTATAACAGTTTAGAGTAAAAAATGAATATGAATGAATTGAACAAATGCTGAAAACATCATAGAAACAAAAGGGATTTTATGTGGGAAGAAAATAAGCCCCCAGGACTCGAAAGTCAGCTGCCTGTCCAGCGCCACAGGGCACAAAATGAGTGTCTCTTTAGCTTGAATTATGCACTGCTACATGTAATGTTTTTTACTCTTATTTTTATTATGCTGTAACAGAAGGTGGACATAATTTGATATGACAATGCAACATACTGGTCAATGCAACAATTTAACATAATAGTATCATATAAAATATAATGCTCTTAAGAATATGTGAAATAATAAGTCTGCAGAATTTGATGGATTTCCTCCATGACCACTTTTGGCAAACTGCTTCACCCCAAGTCGTACAAATGAAACTTAAACAGAATCCTTTTATTGCACCACATATGGCAACAGGCCTCATCTCAGTATTACTGAAGGCTGATTGAGACCCAGTAACATGCCCCAGTTAATGGCTGTTAAAACATATTAACGCTGACATGATCAGTTGAGAACTAGCAACTGGAAATGAGACTCACTCCATGTGCAATCTACCTGGTCCAAACAGCATTTATTAAAATAAGACATTCATTAAATTATGTGTGTATATTCAGCATAATTAACATGACAAATCAAAAAATATAAAACAATTATAGTATCATTCGTTGCAGAAACAGCATTTGTTAAAGCACATTGGGGGTTTCTATTCACAGTTCTCAATATATTTGATGGGGAATCATTCACTCATTGGATAAAAGTACTGTGCAGCTCCCCGATGGCCACAGTCATCACTAATGGGATAAGATGACAGGGGTTCAGGCAGGGACGCCTTCAGCTGCTCAGGCCATCAGCGTTTACTATTTCCTTGGAACCATTAGCCACAGCAATTTGAAAAATCCTGAACTTCAAAGGCATTACAACCACCGACCGACACAACAACATATGGTACTAGATGTGCTGCTTTACTTACTGGAACCATCAAAATGACTACACACATGTGAGAAGACATCAATCGGAAGTGGTGCTGAGTAAAAAGTTTAGACTGTATTTTGGGGTAGATCTGTGTTCATCAGGCCACTGTCATTAAAGACTGATAACATGAATTAAAACAGATAGATGGATGGATGATGGATGGATAGATAGATAGATAGATAGATAGATAGATAGATAGATAGATAGATAGATAGATAGATAGATAGATAGATAGATTGGATTTCATAAAAACCCATAGTGGATACCTGGCCAGAAATATATTGGTGTGGAGCTCTGGTAGCAGGGTCCCTCTCATTAAAATTAAAAATGACCGGGGGGGGTGGGATTCTAACCTGTAATTTTACTACCTGCCCACATGCCTGTGTCAGGCTTAGTTATAAGCACTAATCATGTTTACCACTCTGAGCAGAAGGGGAATATAAAAATGTGTTTCCTTTTCGATATGAATTATTTGTCATTACCATTCATAAATTGTACATCTGCCCATAGCAAAATGTTTCTGGGCAGTAAGGGTGGACCTGAGCGAAGTTCGCGTGCAGCAGGTGAGGCTGGCTGAAGGGTAATTATGATTTTGAGCAGCATGATTATTACAATAACCACTGCAGATGTGCGAAATTAGCTGTAATTGCATGCCCCCTCTGCAAGCACTGAACGTCAGCAAGAAGTTTAGGACATTATTTCGGGTGGGGTTAAGGGTGGGGGTGATGGAGCATCTGGGACACAGTCCACTCTGTTGGCTTTACAGGTCAACAAACTGTCACTGACACACACACACACACACACACACACTACACTGACCATGGGCAGCTAAGGTAAAAATGTTTGTTTGAATGCCTTACAGTTGGGGCTGAGTATCCAAACAGGTACCAATTAGAAACTAAAGTTCAGTCTGACTGGGAGGATGATAGAGCCCAAGCACTACTGAAACTTCAGCAAGAGTTACGATGCTGAAAGCCGGGCCACACTTCCATTTACCTCGGTTAGGATGACCTAGAGAGGATCATCTTTAAATGCTAGTGGCAGTTTGTAGGTCAGTGGATTTGGCTGCTGTCGTCATCATCAGAAGGGCACCAGTTTGAATCCCATGGCCAAAGGCATGTTGAGCCTTTGAGCAGGACCCTTCATCCAAATTGTTTCAGGGTCTGTTTGACTGGTTGTTTTCAGAACCTTCTAAATAAATAAATGCAATCTTACCTCAACAGCTGACAGCAACGTCCAGCAGTGCCAGTACTTCCTCAGACGTATGAGGAAGGTCCAGATGTCCCCAGAAGGGATGATATGTTTTTACAGATTCCGGCACGGTATCTGCTCAGCCCAGTACCACAGAGCACTGCAGGGGAGGCTGTTAGTGAGGCACCCGCCACAGCAGCCCAGGACAGACACAGCACACAGCCTTATAAATGCAGAGTGTGTCATAAGGACTCCCGCCGTTCTTAACGCTCGCTTTTCTCCTGCTCCCTGCCTTAGGCAGCCGTCCAATAGCTGCCAGGGGGGGTCATTTACCCTCAGGCTCCCCAGTAAACACTAACTGCACACCAGCTGCCACAACACTTGAACCTCTGACACTTTAACCTCAAAAACTCCTCTCACGGGGAAACTCTGACTGTTTGTCTGTGGAGGTGTCATCCCCTGTTATTCATTGTTTATTACTTATCATTACCTGCTGTACTCATATATGTGTGTATTAGTATTTATTTAGTATAATATTAATTTGACATGGCAGTCTGCACAATGCAAGTAATAATTTCATTGTTTTTTTGCACCTTAGTATAATATTTATTTGACATGGCAGTCTGCAGAATGCAAGTAATAATTTCATTGTTCTTTGCACCTTAGTATAGTATTTATTTGACATGGCAGTCTGCAGGATGCAAGTAATAATTTCATTGTTCTTTGCACCTTAGTATAGTATTTATTTGACATGGCAAGTAATAATTTCATTGTTCTTTGCACCTTAGTATAGTATTTATTTGACATGACAGTCTGCAGGATGCAAGTAATAATTTCATTGTGCTTTGAACACAGGTCAATAAAGAAGCTTGATTGATTTTTCATGAGTGTTACTGATGGTTCACCGAGCATGTGAGTGTGCCACAGTTGGGCTGGGGTAGGATGGCACGTGACTCTGAGAAGCATTATAGTAACTGACCTAATTGTGTATTCTCTCGCAGCATGTTATTGGCTGTTAAAAGGACCCTACGGATGAGGATCACCGAATCATCAACACGCTGAGTCAGTCACGTGTATATTTCACAGAACACGCTTCCCAGAGTGCACAACAGAAGTGTAAACTAAGTGAAAACAAAAAATAGATAAAACAGAGGAAAACTGATTACTGAACCATATTATCTTCTGTTCAATTTTGGCGATTTCTCAGCTACACTAGTTCTACAGTTTAAACAGTGGACCCAAAGAAATCAAACTGCTTGTCTAACACAAACGAACTGAAAAAGAAAATGTCACTGTCAGTCTTAGTCTCATGTTGCCAACAACCATTCCTTCAGAGATAGAAGAGGTGTGTGTTTTTAACATGGGATAGTATGATACCCCAGGCTGCTAAGATGTTAAAGCACCAAAATCTGAACTAAAAGCACTTTATGGAGCTGAAGAATCCACCTTGATGATCTTTATGACATGGGAGAGTGTGTCTGACAGCATATTATGTTAGGTGAAGTCAGTTGCAAAAATAAGATTATTTTGCTTGTGTGTTCATCTCTCCCCATTCATGAAAAAGAAAGTCTATAAACAAATCATGGTTTAATATAGGATAGTTCATCATTGATTTATACTGACTATCTCCCTGGGATGGAAACATTTAGTATTTAGTGAGTCAGAATTGATTCTTGAGTCAAAACATTGCAGTCCAAATCAAGTCTTGAGTCATTCAAGTCATGTCCAAGTCTTTCCATTATTTTTGCTGTCAAGTCATCAGATTTGTGACTCAAGTCCAAGTCTCGTTGGGAGTCAGTAACTTGAGTCCCTACCTATGACAGTTTTTTTACCTTTAGTGATTAAAACTTGGTGTAGCAAAATCTACAGTATGTCATAGGATACATGCTTTATAGTAGTGTTGTAGTCAAGACCGCCTATCCGAGACCAAGACATTGCCAAGACCAGAGGGTATCAAGACTAAGACACACTAAAGCGAGACCAAGACCAAGACCAAGACTGGTCGGGACCAAGACTAAGACCGAAAACAGACTAGGGCTAGAATCGACTTCACATTACTCAGATAAAGTGTAGAGAAAAAAGGCATTACTGTAAAGTGTCATTACTCATTAAATCAAATTCATGTTATCTTTTCAATTATATTGTCCATATTTTTCTCATTTAAAATATCCCAGATTTATCAAAATTACAAGGCCTGATGAAAAATAATATTCTCAGCAATCCTCTCCTATAACCATTTTATCAGACCTCGTCAAGAGAAAGAGATGGGATGTACCAGAAAGATGTTCATATTAAGTTTCTTTTACCAGGGACAGAGTCCTCGAGTAAGCTATGAATATGGCTATGTAATGATACGTTGGTTTGAACTGAAGAGAATGAGCCTCCAGATTGTCTTGCACCTCCAAGACCATGCTTTCTAATAAATGTAAAATACCTAATTTATTTGAATTATAACTATGCTATAGACTTCGCGGACATTTTCGGACAATTCTTTGCCAACTTCATTATGATGCGATGTGTATGATGTGTGTAGACTGTGAAGCACTGGCAATGTCCGTTGAGAAAGTGTATACAATGTAACGTTTTTAAAATAGATGTATCTGACTGGTTGCATTTGAATTGAGGTGTGTAATTAATAATGATACTGTGCTGTGAGGATGTGCTGTTTTCTCTTTTTTCCCCATCCCATCAAGACCGCTATGTCCCAGACCGAGTCAAGACCGAGACCAAATAGAGTCGAGACCAAGACAAGAGCAAGACCACATTTAAATTGGTTTTGAGACCGGTCTCAAGAACTACAGCACTACTTTGCTGTGTCTATATTGTCAGAAAGAGACTGGGCTAATATGACACAAATGTAAATGCCAAAAACATGGAGCTACATTTGTAGACAAGGAATTTATGCATTAAGGCTGAACAGGGAAAATGATTATGTGCGAGATGATCATGGGTCAGATTGACAAACGGTTTGCAGGATTTACTAAAGATGCACAGTGAAAAATTAGCGGTAATTTTGCGACTGGCCACATATTGCATGTGCATTTGTAGGAGTTCCCCTTCAAAGCGCAAAATTTGTGGGAGGAGAGAATTTCAATGAATCACCCAATGCAATTTACTAAGGTCTGTGATAGGCAATTTATTGCAAATCGCGCCATTATTTAAGGCAGAGAGACTGTCATGCTGTGTTACATAGTGGTATCGCATTAAAAATTTACAGTAATTAGTTTTGTTGGTTTATACTTTGGATTGCTATATGTCATATATGTCATATACTGTAGATTTAAACATTGAAACGTTTTCCAGGAAACTGAAGTACCTCCATCAGTGAACTGTCATTTCACATTCACACACAGCTCTGCCCACGGGCAGCCAATGTAAAAATGTTTTGCTTGCACAAGTTGTGTATTTTGTTTTTCTACAAAGGGCTAACCTTGGAGACAATGTTAAAATGGAGCCGAGAGAGACGCGTTTCTGAATATAATAAAGCACATAAAGTAGAACATGAAGTGTTTGTTTAGTGAGCATGGCCGACCCAATCAGAAACCCTCCATAGACGATTTCCATTGTCCTGATATAGAAGATGAGAAACAAAACAAAACAAAGAAGTATCATTTTTAAAGCATGTTTTGCTCCACTCTCTGGCCTGTTGATATTTTTTCACAATTTGTTATTGGTCTCACCTGAACCACAGGTGTGAAAGGTTAGATGTGTGTACAAGCCTCACAATAGGGACATACTTATGACTGAATTTAATGAGCGTTACTGATACTTCACAGAGTGCATGAGGGTGTTATAGCTGAGTGGGGCAAGTGGGGGTGGAGGAGGGGGGGAGGGGCGGTCATGGGGCTGGTGCCTAATGATGAATGTGCTTCTGCACCATTGTGGTAATGTAGCAGGTTGTTAGCTGCTTAAAACTAGCTGGGTAGATCTTTGATTGGGCATTTAAAATTTTAATTTGATGGAAACTGCAAGGCCTTTAATTCCATTAATGACTCTGTACTGTGTTTTATGCCCTGCATTCCTTTCCCCTCGTTCTCTCCTCTGTGTGGCTTTAATGAGCCACACCTGTTACTTGTTGAATCTGTCCTCTCATTACAGCCCTCATGTGGATCATCCCAGGTGCCTCTCATCTGCTCCCTCATCAGTGGTGTATATAGTGCCTCCCTGTCTTGGGCTCCCCAGTCTGGTCACCTATGTGTACTTCCTAGTTAAACCCTGTGTTCTAGTCTAATCTTGTCTTTTGACCCATCATGGTCCCTTCCCTTCCCTTCCCTTCCCTTCCCTTCCCTTCCCTTCCCTTCCCTTCCCTTCCCTTCCCTTCCCTTCCCTTC
>JAODUD010000134.1:8528396-8543396 GCA_026784285.1 Stomatorhinus walkeri
TGCCTGAAAGCTTTGTAGGCTGATACATATATTGCAGCCCCAACAGACAAAGTTTAGACAGTCACCCAAAATCCATGACATGGCTCAACCATGACCCACAATTTGGCAGGATAGGTAAATAAATAACTCATTAGGCAAAAGCAAAGGCTTTGCGAGTCTGTTGTCAGAGTTGTCCTGCAGCTTGAATAAATCTGAAATACAGAACAGTACCATCAGCACCTTTACTGGAAACATTCTCTCTCATCTACCACAGAGTGGTTCTGAGGCTAAGGATCTATACTGGCAGTCAGAAGGTTGTTGGTTTGAATCCTGTTAATGCTGGGAGTGATCATGCTTCATTGGGCCCTGCAGCAGGGCCCTTAACCTGCAATTGCTCTGTTGTGTGTATGATGTGAATCTACATCCAGCCCTGCAAGGAGGTCCTTCTACTTATGGGGTATATTTGGGTGTTGGTGGCAGGTCTGGCACTCCAGCCACTTGCTGAAATATCACCTGCCAGGTTCTTATCCCTGAGGTGGCTAATTGTGTGGTGAGTGTGGCAATGTGCTGTAATCAGTACATGGCCCTTACCTCTCTCTTTTCCACATAAAGGAGAACAGGTAAAACATTCAAGCATCCATCTGAATGTTTACAAGTGCTTCATTTTCAACCCAAGAAGTTATTTGCTAGCATAGGGGTTCCCTTCAAAAAAGCTTCCTTCATAGTTTTTTTATTTTAATTGGGATTTTCCCCCATTCAGGATGGTGGTGTCTGAATTTGTCCAGGATAAAGGTAAGGTAAACATCTCAAGTTAGGACATAAGGACAAATTGTACAAAAATAGCTGTAAGGAAGACTGGGCTTAAGGGCTTTCGTTAGCACACGTTCCCACAGGTGCATATATTGCTGTAAGTGTAAAACCCCAAATTCACATAATTATGCTTTATAATTGAGTTCAAAATGTGTTCTGAAGAAAAATCTGAAAACAAGTTAGCCCTGAGAAAAAGTTAGTCTTTTGCTAGAATTCTGTGGGAAATCCAAGGCTGGGATCTTTTATTTGAATTGAAATGAATTCCCTGAATTAATAAACCAGACAAAAAGTGGAGAGCAGAGGAAACAGATAGTACCTGAAATAAATTAGGTATTATCTCAAACCTGTTTGAAAAAGGATACTTAAAAATGATAAAACAAATACCCCTCCATAAACTTCAATGTCCAAGAACATTGAATATCAAAAGCTTAATGATCGTGCACAAATGTGCAGTTTTTATTGTATAGTTGTGGGTCTAATTGTTATTATACAGTATAGTAGCTTAGTGTAGTATATTCCATACTTCATACGTTTTCTGTATGTGCCTAATTTATGCAGTTTATATGGTTAGGACACGTTGTGCGCAATTTCTAACGAGTTGGTAGTTTTCGCAAAGTGAAAAGTGAGTACAGAGACATGACATTCTACACCACAGGTGCTGTAACCTTCTCCCAAAGTCCAGAACCCTATTTGCCCTCATGTTTGTCAACTACATTGTGTAGCACAATTTAAAACACTGTTAAAACTCATCTCATTGGGTTTCCTCAGAATCGACCTGCTTGACGTTTTGTTTTGTTATGTCAGATTTTATTGGTTTTGTTTTATTTAGATTTTATTGCTTCTATAGGTGTTATTCTATTGTTATTGAAAGGCACCTTTAAATATAATGTATTATTATTATTATTATTATTAATATTAATAGAGAAAAGTCAAGGGGCAAAGTCAAGTCACTTTATTGTCATTCCATAAACCTGAAATTAAACTGCAATCCATAGGAGCATCAAAGATCTAGAACAAAGAATATTTGAAATATAAACACTGGACAAAAATACAGGGAGTGAGATAAAAAAAAACATTAAGAAGAGTACATATCAATAACAACAATGACTCAGGATAAATAGTAGCTGTCTGTCATGCTATGTCAAATTTGAAAATATTTTGACAAAGTGGCACATTTCCTTTGGCTCCAGAGAAGCCATTGCTTCTGCACACACCACCATTTTGACACATTACACTGAAACATAACATTTATAAATATTCATATTCTTAGGAAGTCATAGTAAATATATTTTGTGGCCTCACCACTCATAAGGTAAAACGTGAGTACAGCATTAGGTTTGGAGGCCTTAGCTATGGACACTGGCTTTAGTAACATGGAATGTTTCATCTCTGCTGGAAACGGAGTCCAAGCTAAAGGTATCTGTGGAAGAAGAATTGAAAGTTAGGTGGGGTGGGGTGCATTATGGGATTGTTGTTCTGTCTTAGGCCATAGGCAAGAAGATATTGTTAGTTCTTGCGGATGTGTGAACTGCACTCGAGTGGAGAACATGCTGACCTGGCATGGTTAGGGAGAACTGTCAGACCAGCAGCCAGACAGGACACATCTGGGGGAAGAGTAAAGGGAAAATCAGGAATCTAAGAGGAGCCCTGTTAAAGAAGGCCTTGTAAGGGAATGGTGGAAGAGTTTATCAATGGTGCTCCTCTGCTTGCTAATGAAGAAAAATGTACCTTACCGATATTTGTAGTTCAGAGTTAAATTCTTTGGAAAAGGACAAGGTACAGAGAGAATATTTTTATCTTCCACAAATCGACTAGATATAATTAGTCTTACCTCCAGTGACAGTGGTGTCTCATGGACCTACAGGTGGACACCTGTGTTTAGGGAATTTTCCAAGCTGAAGAAGAAATTCTTTACCACAGTTCTTTCACAGAGGGTCCCCTTAGGCTGCAGAAAGTTATTCATCGGCTAGAAAGGTTGCAGTGATGTCAGAAAAGGAGCTGAAAGCTTGGGAATAGCCTTATTCCCCATGGGCGAATTCTCCTTTTGCCTCCACCAACTAGCTCTCTGTAGGTGATCTTGGCAGTGATGGGCAGCCAGCTGTTGCAGTGCCCAGGGAGCCGGGGGTTTAGGGCCTGGCGGAACGAGCCGTGGATTTGCCGAGGCCGGACTTAAGACACAGAGGTTTAACCCACATGCTACCCTCAAGGCAGACAGACTTCAGCCTGACATAGCAGTGTGAGAGCTCATAGGTACACGTCAAGCCTGTGGGCCAGCAGCAGGTACTGTAGAGGATACTGCAGGTACTGTAGCGGATACTGCAGGTACTGTAGAAGATACTGCAGGAATAAGAGTTACCAGGGCTGCTGCTGAGTGCTGTTCCATTCCTGTATGCATCTAGTCACTGGACATATTTCAGGGACTGTATCTGCCAGTTGACTCCAGAGTGTTTTGGCTGGGGGAACTCAAATGGAAAACTTTGGAAGAAAAAACACAAAATTTGCCGTGGGAGTCCCCCCCCCAAGTTGGCAAAATTTACACCAATTGTTTCTGGTCAGTGAAATGTGAAATCTACCTAGGGACCCCCCCCCCCACCCCTGTGGACCTCAGCTTCATGTGGCTGATGAAATTTAGGCCTTGGGTGAAAAATAATCATGTACCCCTGATCCGGGGTTCACCCAGACTGCCCAGGCAGCACGGCGCAGTGTTACTGCTGCACTGCAATAATCATGTACCCCTGATCCGGGGGTCGCCCAGACTCCCCAGGCAGCACGGCGCAGTGTTAATGCTGCACTGCAATAATCATGTACCCCTGATCTGGGGGTCGGCCAGACTGCCCAGGCAGCACGGCGCAGTGTTACTGGTGCACTGCAATAATCATGTACCCCTGATCCGGGGATGCCAAGACTGCCCAGGCAGCACGGCGCAGTGTTACTGGTGCACTGCAATTTGTTTCATTATTTTTTTCTAACAAAGAAATAATTTCAGGACAGATTTAAGTGTCAAGCTGCAGTGTGGACGACGCCTTACTGCAGATTTTCCTTTCAGGAATTATTCTGCAGCCTGGTCCAGTTTAGCATACAGATGCGCTAATTAACATAAAATCCTTGTAAGGAGCTCATGAACATGCATATATATATATATTTATTACAACCATGACAAAAGAGAAATTTACGATTTCTGCGTTATTTACAATGGCGTCTCCACAGTCACGTACATTTAAAAAACAGCTGGACAGAAAAAAGAGCATCATTCCATATGGCCCCCCCAGATTTTACAAAATTAATAAGCATTCCTTCATGGTTATGATGTTTGAACCATCAAAGAGATCTGATTACTCAAAGTGATTGCCATGCTTTGCATACACAAATCCAAAGCCACTTTGATAATGATATATGTTTCTTTTAAAAGAAAGCTGGCTGCATGTTTTATTTTTGATCCTGCTATTTTTTCTTGAGTATATAAGTTGAGCTGAAGTGAACAGCATAGCATCTGGACCAATATAAATACCAGCTGCAAGATTAAAATACGAATAAAAATATTTCCAGGTTCCTTTAAAGTTGTTAATAATGCCTTTTAACTTCTCAGTTAATGGCAGCGTTAATGAGATTTGAAAAGGCATGCTGGATTATATTTAGATGGTAATTCCTTTCACAGGATCAGAATTTAGAAGCTGCTGATCAGCTGCTGGTTCACAGTTTTACTCCAGGTTTGATAAGTTTCTTAGCTCTTCTTTCTCGCCCCCAGATCCACTAGCAGTCTTCTGCCCCTGTGACCAGAACATCCAGTCAGACATTGGTACAGTTGGTGGAAGGTGGAGTGTCCACCTTGCTCCGTATCTCCTTGATGTCATTCAGCGGAGACTCACTGGTGACCTGACAGCGGAACACCTGCTTATACGCCTTCCGGAAGTTCTCCGACAGGAAGGCGTAGATGATGGGGTTGACCGAGGAGTTGCTGTAGGCCAGGCAGTGTGCCGCCACGCGGAACAGGAAGGATGCCTGGTTCAGAGGGAAGGAGCCAAACTCCACCCAGAGGTGGACGATGTGGTGCGGCAGCCAGGACAGGCAGAAGACCACCACCACCACCAGGACGGTCTGGGCGGTCTGTGGGGGCACAAGGCAGAAGGAGGCACTCACTACCAGCAGGCAGAGGGGCTGGGGTCCGAGTCCCAACCCCGGCTCTGCGTGGATGGAGGGATGGACGGATACAAGTCAATATTATAACACAAAAAATCTTTATTGCAGTTCCTCTGAAAAGGAACTTGCCGTGTTCATGTTGGCTGTACACAGTTGTAGAGCAAAAGCAACCGTCCAACTGAGCTATGAGCTGATTGGAAGGATGAAACCTGACCCTGAGGGGACAGGACCAGACCGGGCCGTCTGCCTCTGCTGCCTGGCCGACCTGAGCGTAGCTAAGCAGCCAAGATAACAAAGTGAACATGATGGAAGTGACTGAGACAGCCAGGGACAGGGAAAAGAGACTGGACTTCCTCCAGACGCTGACAAGGAGAGTGTGGTTTGCTTGTGTTCATTTTTAGCTTTTAGTTAACTTGAGTTTTATCTGAAATACATGATTCAATTAATGTGAACCGTGTCAGCTTTGTCTTTTATAATGAACTTGTTAACTATTTCAATTAGTCAGCACATAAAAATGGAGCAGGTTTTTATGAGGTAATGAAAGCTTTAATCCCATACTAATATATATAAATATAAAGGACAAACAGAGACTGAACTGAGACTCAAGTCTTTAACTCTGTGACTCTGTCTGAGTCACTGAGTTCATCATTTGACTCACAGGAATAACAAATTAAATTAAGGTGAATTTAGAGTTCCCTAAGAGACATCGGTGGTTTTAAACAATGACCAATGAGCTATTTGAATGCTCTGAATAGCATAAGCAGGGAACACATCTGTCAGAAGAATATACATTATTAGAAAGGGAATAAAATCAGATAGAAAAGGGAATTGTTGTCATATATACCTATTTCTCAACTTGTCGTAAATTCCTTTTGCTTTTCTCCATGATACGTTTCTCTTATCTTTACTTAGGATACCTAAACCATTAAATCCTCACTGCTAAACCTGAAGTGTATCACTTAGAATGTGCTGGGAATGTTTTTCTGCTATCTCGCATATTCCAGAAGGCCAGATCTGACCCTCAACTTGTGTGTCCTGCGAGAATTGCCAGCTTCCAGCATTAAACCCTGCACTTGACACTGAAAGATCCCAAATCCAGCAGGATGTGTGCTTTCTAGGTTGTGTTTAATAAGCATCAGAGCGCAGGGATGCAGATTTAAAAGGAAAACACTGGAAACAGTGTTGGTCGTGCAGCTGTGTCACTGGAAACAGTGCTGGTCTTGCAGCTGTGTCATTTACGCCGAGCCAGTCCTGTGGTATCTGGCTTTTCAGATAAATACGGCAGCATATGGGTTTCTTCACAGAGAGTGACAAATCACAATGTGCCAGAGGTTGGTGGCTCCATCTCACCCCGTCTCACCCACGCCGGCCTGTGCTTCCCTGGGACTCCACAGTGCGCCAGTGAGACCGTAAGAGTCCCGCCCCGAGGTGATATAGGAAACACATTATGGTGGGAGTCCGATTGCCAGAAAGGAGGCGTGGGCCATGTCACTGGGGGATTTATTCCTATATGTGGCCTTATATGGGTCCAAATTCTGTCTGGAAGGTGTCCAAAAACAGGGGTTTTAAACAGTTACCAAGGCAACATCTCTATGTGTACAGACCAAGCTGCATAATCCCTGAGTAACTTTCAAGTTTCTTCTTAAAACAAAAAAGTTGTCAATCCAGAGGGAACCTTGGAAAGTTGTGGGGGGGGCACCAAAGCCTGTCATGCAGGAGCTGCTGACTGATGCAGAAATCTGGGTGGCACCATAGCAACAGTGCAGCTTTCAGCATGCGGTCTGTTTTTTGTCAGGACTTTGTCTCCCAGGTGGCAGCTGAACGCTTACCCACCCCGAATGTGATGTCATACAATAGACATTTTACTCCAGTCTACTACCTGCTTGGGAAACTGGCGGGTTTTCATAATACCTGCATGGTGTCAGAACTGCAGGGTGTGATATTACAACTAGTCCTCATGAAGCCATAAGTAAATCTGTATAAGTCAGTCAGCTGGTCTTATACTTCACAGTAGCACCTACAAAGGTGTGGGGGTGATGCTGTGCCTGACCAAAGCCCCACCTTTAAAACAGCTTTCCTGCCCAGAGATCTGCCAAAGAGCTGCTGTGACCATTCATTCCCCTTCTTTTGTATGGGTTCGTTTCATAAAGCATTTTGGTGAATGTTTGCTGTGTCGAGCTACTGTGTTTTTGTACTATGCAAAAATATTTTCAGTGACCACTCACCCCCCCCCCCCCCCAATCCAGAGTAAGGAATGATGCTATGTAAAGCAGGGAATGCCTATCAGACAGGACACCAGTCCGTCACACTCAGAAATGTCTTTGTGATGCTGTACCAGATCGCCGAGAGGAAACCCAGACAGGCATGAAATGAACACTAAATTTTAACACGAAACACTGGACGTTTGGGGTGAGTCATTGTGTTACACTGCAAGAAACCAAACTGAAAATAAAACATACAAAACATGCTGTATATTTCACAGCAGGGAAATGTTTTAACCCTCCTGATTTGAAAATAGAGTTTGTTAAATTGGATACAGGATGTTCCTTCCTGTTAAGAAAGCAGTAGTGAAGGTGGGTAAAATTAATTTTGAATGAGTATAAAATGCATTTGGTCAGTACTTTACTGGAAAGAATAGCTCATAAAGAAAAATCAGTCTTCAGACATTTTGGGTGATTCCCTCTTACCTGAATAATCTATTAAGTCGATCAGCTATCATAAGACATTTTCCTTCTAAATTTCGCTATTACATTTTCAAAATTAATACTACTGTCCATCTTATATTCATCGTATAACCGATAATCCTGGGTAGAGTGGCAGAGAGTTCTGGGTTCTGTTCCAGGCAGTAAAAGGCACCGAGCTGATGTACACCCTGGGGGGGGGGGGGGTGCCAGTCCATTGCAGGGCACATGCACAAACGGACACGTAATTTAGAGAAGTTAATAAGCCGAACCGCATTTGTTTGGACTATAGGAGGAAATCACACAGAGTGAGGAGGTGGAATTCGACCGTCCTGGAGGGGCCGGCAACGTCGCAACAATGAAATGATGAAGCATGTTAATCGGCAAAGCAAATCAAATCAAAGCTCTCCAATGGAAACTGTGCTGCAGGTTCCGTGAGCAAAGAGCTCTCTCACACTCACATCGCTAGGGCAGATTTCTGTTCAGGTTTGTTTGACTGTGGCAAGAGTAACATTTATGCACCCTGTAAGCATATATTCGTCAGACCTCAATGTCACTGCAAAATGCATGCATTTCCGATGGAGCTATTCGTTTATTATTTGGAAAAAAAACACTTCAACTTTGTATAGCAAATATTACAAACAAAGGTACTCATTGAGTCTCTTTCAAAACATAAATTTTGTTCAGTTATGTAAATGCAAATTAGCATTAACTGCATGATAGAGGGTGGTCCTAGTAATTGACTGTATGTGACAAATAAAACTTGAAACCTGGAATGATTCCATCCATCCTCTAGACCTACTTGTCCTTTTCAGGGTCGCAGGGGTCTGGATGCTACAGGTGCGAGACAGGGAACGACCCAGGACAGGGTGCCACCTGTTTGCAGGACCCACGCACCAGTCACACCTATCCACGATTTGGTAACTCCAAATCACTTTAGCATGTTTTGGACTGAGGGGGGAAACCGGAGAACCCAGAGAAAACCCCACAATGACATGGGGAGAACACGCAAACTCCACATTGACACGGTGAGAACATGCATACTCCGCACACACAGGTCCCAGAAACAGTGCTAACCACTGGACCGCTGTGCCATCCATGGGAAGATTCCAGGACACCGAGAGTCAATATCCTCACGTCTCTGGCCCAGCAGGCCGCTTGACTGGAATAAGAAGACTCTAAAATTGATTTAATGTGACCATTTGCAACGTGCCAATCAAAAGAAAAAGCAAACTTCCAAATATTAGCCTCTTTTCCAGTCTAAGCCCATGTGGTCCCCAGCAAGCTCCACCACTGAAACGCTATCCCCCCCCCCCCCCCCAGCAAACATCACCACCCAATTTCACTTAGTCTCCGGCAGCAGATGCTGTCTGGTCTGGGGTGTGGAGCCAATGTTTGCTAAGTCAGCACCCCCTCAGAAGAAGATGCGACCACCTGCGTTGCCTAACTGGATGACCGGCACTGCTTGGGTTTTGCCGGACTGAGCTGTTCCCTCCCATCTGAGGTCTGTTGGGTTTAGAATACAACTTAAGTCACTAGGTGTCCAACAACACGGAGAAGCTGCTACAATATACAGCAATTAGGAAACTGTCAGGCAGCCATTAGCAAACACACACCAGGCTCACTCTCTAAGGCCCTCTTCTTCACACATTAGATCTGGCACGCTGCAGTGTATTCTTATCCTTTTCCACTTTCTAGCTTAATAAACAGTGACATGTAAATGGACTTTGTTACCAGAGTTATTCCTGCGACCGATATCAACTTCATACATTAAAGCACTTTAGAAAGGACAACGTCTGAAAACGCTGACGGAACTCTCATCCGAACAGTCTGTTCTCAAACCTCAGAGTAAATTAAGCGGAATCTCTTCACTTGGTGCTTTTGGACTTATCGACTTCGCGTGCCTCGCTGCTAAGTCCACTTTACCAGCATGCGATGATTTGCGAGCACACTGACAGTAATGAAATGATTTTGCGGCAAGTTTAATGAGACGCCCACCTTCGTGAACATCACAGCTTTCACTGCAGGATTAAAAGCAAAACAAGTCATATCTTTAAAAAGTGAGTTCGCAAGCTTACTAATTAACAAAAGCAGAAAAGAATGCGACGTGATGAGACAACATGATGCAGAAATTTTAATGCACGATTCTGATGTGCAGCTTCAGACTACGACAGCATCTGTCGCTAAAGACCTCCGAGTCCAAACACCTGATGAGGGACCCACCTGACAGAAAGGCAGAGGATTCCTGAATAACAAAAATCAATGGGACTTTAATTTTGTAGCTGAGAGCTGTAGGAAACGATGGTCAGAGCAGCAGGCTGCCATCGGAGCGCGGCACTGACACCGTGAAGTAAATCAGCTTCAGCCGTGTACAGGAAATGGCTCCACATAACGGCTGCACGCTGACTGGCTCTGTCAGCCGAGCCCAGAAGTACTGAAATTCGCATCACGGAATACGCAGGTAGCTGCCTTTCTCTGTGCCCTGCCTACATAAGACTCCTAACATGTGGTGTGGTAATTAGTTTTTAAGTAATTTTCCAGCAAGTAAACATCATCATCATTATTCGCTTATTCTTACAGAACCAGTTAGATATTCTCTGTATTCTACCCACTTTGTATCACTGCTTTCAAGAAGTCAACCCACCAATTTCAGTTGCTTCTGAATATAAAGGGCTTTTTAATCTGTGCCCTAATTATAGTAATAGTAATATTTTACTGTTGTTCGTTTTTAGTAATTAATCGTACAAGTGCAAACTGGCGTAATAATTACATTCAAAAGACTATTAAACGCCACCTGATGACTCTCTCTCTCTCCACGCCAGAGCTGGGAGCAAACCTGGAAGGTCATCACACTTCAGTCAAACACATTTATATAACTAAACTACTATTGCAATCAATGGTGACTGACGAATTAATGTTCAGCCATTGAAACGTTTAATTAAGCTGCTCCAGGGTCCTGTATCAGACAGACGACAACCCGCGGCAAGTCCATCGTCGTTTCACGTTTTCTATTTTTAAGTCGTGAAGGACATACTGTATCATTAATATTTCCCAGTCCTCTGGCTCACAGCCCCTTCGGACTGACACGTCGGTGTCTCGTACCTTTTTCTTCGACGCTTCCGATTTCTTTGACATGTTCTTCAACTTCTTGTGCAAATGATTTAAAACCTGTGGGGAGGAATAAAATGCACGTCGTGTTTAGCACGCTTACAACTGTTGTTTTCGCTCAATTTCATTCTAACATAATAATAATAATAATAATAATAATAATAATAATAATAATAATAATAATATGGCAGTGTGCATAAGTAAATATCCAGCAGTTATGTGCGTTTAACTCCGCCAACCGGTGATTAAATGTAACGGTGCTGACGGCGTTCATATGAAACATGAAGCCCCGTTGGGGTTAATTAGACTCACAGATAGGGGGTAATAACCAGGGGCGATTCTAGCATTTGATCCTTATAGGGGATTAGACCCCAAAAGAAATATGGGACGCTCCCAGCATAGAATTTGCTGAACCGGGGTACGTTATGTAGGCCTGTGTGAAAATAGGATACGCACGATAGACAATTAAATAGCTACATGAATTTATTTATTTATTTCAGGTGTGTTCGGGAAAAAAACATAAAGTCTCAAACCATCTATAGCGGTAACACGGATGCTTTTGTTATTATTATTATTATGATTATTATTATTATTATTATTATTATTATTAATATTAATTATTATTATTATCATTATTAATGCCCTACTAACCTTTGTATAGCAAAAAGAAATCAAAAGAAGAGGCAGCACGTATCCGAAAATGAACGTGCACACCACATATACTTTCTTCTGACTCTGGTCCGGCCACACTTCCCAGCAGTAAGTGTAGTTCTCGTTTCTCTGGACGATGTTCTGGTTGTAGGCAACAGGAGCGGCCATGGCGAACGAGAGGATCCAGATGACAGCCACTCCAATCAGGGCGTGCTTGGCCACCCTGATCGAGGACGACTTTCTGGAATGGACGATGGCGATGTATCGGTCCACCGACATCGCCGACAGGGTAAAGATGCTGACCAGCATGGAGACAGTGAAGAAGTAGTGGATGAACTTGCAAATGAAGGCGCCCAGAACCCATGTGTCCAGCATGTAGACCGTCGACTGGAAGGGTATGCAGAAAAGGAGGTACGAGAGATCGGCTATGCTGAGGTTGAGAATGAAGATGTTCGTGGTGCCTCTGGGTTTGCCAGGCTTGCTCCGTGCCAACACCGTGATCACCATGGAGTTCCCTACAACCCCGAGGATGAATATCAGTCCAAATACTAGAAGCGTTATAAAATTGTCGGTGCCAATCCCAAACAAAAGTTTTGGGGGTGATACTGCATCATCTGTTTGATTCGAATGCCGCGATGAATCTGAGTGATTACTAAAAGCCGGGGACTCCATGACTGCTGACACTTTTCATGACTTTCTCTCAAAGTACTACAGCTTAGTGGTCGTCCCTCCGCAGGCGCGTGTCTGCGGCGCGCAAGGGAGACGCGCGCAGGTCTGCGCAAAAGTCTTAACTGATACTGCTTTGAACGTTTCCATACGAAACGAATTAGCTTTCCAATAAAAGAAAGGACTTGGTCTCATTGCTTTAATTTGAAAAACGCCGATTTCTCCGAGAAATAATTTAGTTTTTTAAAAATCTAACAGATGTTAATTAAGGTTACATATTCTTATGCATCTCGAGTTGTAGTCAATATCTATCTATGAATCGTTCTCTCTTGGTTCTCCGTTCATAAAGTCTTCTCCGTTTTTATTAGTGGTCACCTGTAAGTCCTGCGCTCCGCCAGCTATTCGCAGATAAGTCCGTCTCTCCGGCTTTCTCAGGAAGACTTATAGTCCTGGTGGGCTACGCCTCTCACGTCATCACTTAATCCTCCTCCAGTACTGATTCCACCTGAATGCAATGCATGATCTGCAAGCGATTACCCCGCTGCGGTTTCCCTCGATGTTCATTTCAGGAAAAGCTCGCCCTGCTTTTCGCCTTACCTGCATCTCCAAAGTGTAACCGATCTCCAAATCTTAACTTCCTCTTGGCGATTTAGGACTGGAGAGTAGCTACGTGTTGAAATCGACGTGTTAAAATGCAGTGTGTCCTATGACTACACCGCGGCTGTCGATTCGGTGCCCTGCAGTGTGTACAGAAATGATCGTTGCTTAAGCCTGTCTAGAAGTGAAATCAGGATCATCTTCTGACTTTTGAGACCCTGTTAGTAAATTCTAAAGGTTTCTTATATTACTGAAGTAGTTAGATATTCTGCTTAAGACAACAAAAATGTTTTTATTTTAGGGTTTACAGTTATTGCACCTCTAGCCCATAAAGATACATCTGTCCATTTTTCACAACCACTTGTTCGGTGAAGGGTCACTGTTAGATTGTTAAAATAATTTTTAAAAGAGCTCTTTACATTTTCTATATATCTCTGGATTATTCTTTTTTCCTCTTCAATGAGCTGCACCACTTTCCTGCCAGAGACCCAGTCGGGCGTCTCAGCGAATCATTTCCTGTGCAGTCCTGAAATATTGAAACCAAGGGGCATATTTTTGGAGGAGAAACCTGCAGAGTCTGGGGGGTGGGGTGAAAGGAAGAGGGTCCAAATCACTGTATACCTCCGGCTCACAAGCTTGCTACTCTCTAATCTCCACTGACAAAGCCTTAGAAAATTAATGCAATTATATCCAATTATTCAAATCTAACCAGGATGTTCTGTGAACTGTTTTTAAGCCCTTTGTGTGTGCTGGGGGGGGGACACTAAGCATCTGGGTGTGTACCACACAGAAACGGTATTACTAGTGACTACCCAAAAAAGATGAGCATGTGACTTACTGCCGCCAATCCATTTCAGGGTCATTTGACGAGTTTCCGTTCTGAACATCATCTCAGTGCTTCGCAGAAAGAACAGACCGTACAGCATACACACACAATCACACGTTCAGATGACACCCGATCCTGCAAGGACGGCCCTTCAGCACCATCGGACGGCGCTGTGGTTAAGATCAGAAGGATTGTAGAATGGGTCCCGCTCTAGCACCCTCTGGAACAAGGTGTTCAACCTTCACTCAAATATCCGGCTGTAAATATGTTTTCATGAAACTTGATTTTGATACCAGCCAAGTTTAATAGTAAATTATCAATGATGGCAAATATTTACGTGCCCAAATATTTGGCACAATCTATAATCTACCATTAAACTAGTGCTGGATAATTCTGTCTGTCACGTGATTTGAAGTTATTACATTTGGCCCAGTGTGTTCAGCACGATGTCCTTCAGATCACTCAGAAGCTTGGTGCCCAGACCATGCCTGGCAGCATCAGGGTCGGCTGCTTTGTCATCAGTTTTTCGGTGCCATGCGTGATGGAGGGAGTCACTGCATGCATGTCCGAATGCAGACAGCTGGCTGCTCGATCGCAGGCCCAGGGGATGGCCCTAGGGGGCGATCACGCAGCAGTCAGTGCACACTGCACCGCCCCCAATCAGGGAACCATGGACAAGAGCAGCACGCGAAGCATGGAGTTACTTCCGAACGGCTTGGCTACTGTGTTCTCATTGGCTTAAACTATGACTGACAGCACAGTAAGCCCCACCCACCCACTGCAGGTCTGGAGTGCAGGTCCCGGTCCTTCACCCTTCATATTCAGTAAGTGTCATCAATTTAAAACAGCACATTGCCTACACCTGTGGCAGCAGCGTTACCCTACCCTCGCCTACGTCGCTCCTGCCTGTCTTTTCTTGAATCACATACTCATGCAAGACGGCACTTAGGCTAATGAGGCAAAACGCATGGGTCAAAGGCTTTGTGGCAGGTTTTTAGCTCTCTGCTATCCAAACGGCAAAAGATCCAAGTCTCACAGCCGTGACAAAGGCCGCCGTGCCCGTTTCTGGTCAGATATTTAATACAGTGTTAATTACTGCCATTTGTCCCGCAAAAATTATGAACATCGCCTTCGACTTGCTGGATACCAAACGGCCCATCACCGGGTCACTTGTCAGATGCCTCTGTTGCCGAGCGGGTTGTCATTAGCAAGTGCCAGCTTTTACCCCCCCTTTGTAATTTATGCTACATTACACACCTAAATAGGAAACACATCCACTTTCACAGCAGCACCCAGGCAGAAGGCCAAAGGAGCCACCTGAACTGGACCCATAATTCCTGGCCCTCGACCCCTGTAAACTGAGCGATTATGTGCGTCTCTGCCTGGTAAACTCCCCCCCCCCCCAGGTCCTCAACTGTATTACGTGGGAATGTGGAGGCGGCCCGATGCATTAAACTGAACTAACGGAAGAGAAAATATTCATTATTACAGCAGGCAGACGATGATGTACGATGATGAATAACTCGGTGCACAGGCTGAGCGTAA
>JAODUD010000134.1:8643971-8654562 GCA_026784285.1 Stomatorhinus walkeri
TACTTAAGTATATATTTTGCAGGGTAGTTGTACTTTTACTTAAGTACTAAACTTAAGTACTTCCTCCACCACTGCACCCATTATTAGTCATGGGAATCTCTCGCAGCAAATAAACCATTATCTGTAGCTGTTAGCACCGACAGAAATGATATATACAATTGACTTGGTCTCCATTACTGTCACTTGCACTACCCTTTTTACCCAAATGATGGGGCTATTTTTGCAACTTCATTATGCAAACCACCCGGTTTGTCTGTGAGCTAAATATATAGTTAACTTTCTTGTATTATTTATGTTTATTTTTGCTGTTATGGCAGGCAAATTTGCAAACCTCTGTTGTTATATTCATACAGCAGCTCCAGTATAATGCTGCACATATCCTTCTGCTATGAATTATGCCGGCACTGGCCTGATATCTGCGTTATTTGTTGTCTTGTCTGTCCCTGGAGCCCTCTGTGTATGCAGAATGTTTCCATCACCGTCCAAGTGAGATTAACCTCAGCTGTCCTGATTAATGAATAAACTACAGCAAATGACTCTTGATACAATATGGTTATATAATACACAGAGACCTAATTTGAAGTCACAATTAAAAGGGGTGTGTTCTGTTCTTACGAAGGATTAAACTAGATCACTGAGCCAAAACATTCAGCAGAACTACATGATGACTACTGAGTCTTTTTCCAACTTTTATATTTTTGCTGCAATTCTTGGTGAGACCTCACTGTCAAATTTGCAGCCTTGACGTTTTCCTTCTCATATGAAGGATGCTGTAACCCTGTATTCATGCCTGCATCACCTCTTCTCCAGCTTACTGCAGTGCCCAGTTTATATCCCTGCCTTTCAAAATTCTCTCTAGATTCATAGCACATTCAAAACTGTATAGCTCACAATATCACACACGATAAATATTAAATAAATCTTGTGTCACTGCCATCTTTTATAATTAGCGCCGGCTATCGGTCTGTATTCAGTACAAACAAATCCTCATTACCTTCCGAGCTCCTCATGGTCCAATCCAGTGTTTCCCAATACAGTCCTCAGTATCCCCAAGGCAGTGCAAATTTTGGGAGAAAAAATCCAGGCAGGGAACTGCGAGGGAGCAAAAACATGGACTGTCTAGGGGACCCCGAGGATCGGATTGGGAGATCACTGGTCTAGCCCGTCTGTGTCTGTCTGAGGTCCTTCCCCCTCACACTTCAGCCTATACACTCTGGGCCTAAGCTAGCCTTGCTCCCCAGGCATAGTCTGTCCTTCCCAGGTGGAGGCCTGTTCAGTGTGATTGGTCCTGGAACGTTGGAACTCAGTCTCCTGGGTGCCTCAGCTATTTCAACTTTCACAGTCTCTGCTCAGATCACATATTTTCTTTTGTTTGATCCCATTCGTTTTCAGTTTGATCCCATTACCCTATTTTTTTCCCATAGGATATGTGTGTATTTTAGTACATATTTTTCGTGAACGAGTGGTTTTTCAGTAATGCATCGGTCGAGTTGTAGCAGGGCTGACTGTACATAACAGAGCCAGTGATTAACTTACTATACTGCTTCTGTGGTTGTAGAAATATTACTTTAAATTCTAGTCTTACATGGAAAAGCAGCAGAATTTCATAGCGCAGGAAAAACTGCCTCGCAGCACAAAAAGTGCAGTATAAGGAATACACCAGCAGGGGTTGGACCTTCAGGAGCCCCACGTTAGTACAGCATAAACAGAGCACATTCTGGGTCAAAGAGCAGGTCAGCCAGCGCCCGCAAAGCAATTCCGCTTAATGACCATTTTCAAGGCCCCAGCAGGAACAGGATGATTCAGCCAGGCATGGGATTCAAACCCACAATCTTCCAAGCACAGCTCCCTAATTAGCTGAGCTACATACCACCCCACTAGTATCTGGCAGTCGTCCTGAATGGTTTCACGGCATCAGAATAGAAATGCTTCACCACAAGGTGAATGCACTCACTCCAAATTCCCTCCACGTCATAACATAGTGGGCAGAACTTTTCCCACATGTGAAACAGGTATGTAGGTTTCCTTTGCCTACACATGAGCTCTCCTCTGTGCTCTGAACAGGCTGAAGAATGATTCATCTGTCCGCAAGACATTGTTATACTGCTAAGGAAACCTGCCTGTCATTTGCACCAATTTGCTCATAAAAAATGTTTGGTTTAATGACAGGTTTATGTGCTACAACCTGACTATAGTATCACATTGTAAAATCTTCAACAGACTGTACTTGATTGAAATTTTCTGCTGTTTTTCAATTTCTTCTGGATATTGTGGCAGAGAATAATATTAAGACAGATCTGCCAAGCATTTGTATGCACAGTCCTAATTAATTTAGAAACCATGGTAATATGGAGCAATCAAGATGTGATGTCAATCTCTATTCATTTGGAGTATAGTGTTTCAATACATTATTCCTAAGTCTGTGCTTAAATGACAAAACCATGTGACTGGGACGCATCGGCCTTCATTGTGTCATATTATTTCAAAAACGTTTCGAAAGCTTCGCCATGATTCGTTATAGAAAATCCTAAGCTGTCAATCTCAAGTTAGAACATGCTGACTGCAAGAAATTAACAGATATAGTAACAACTGGAGTAACTGCTTGAGATAAAAGATGCAGAATACAAATAGCCTGAGGACAGATGCATTTTCTAGGTTACAGGATTTGGCCTTAAGGCTGCAGCAGCGAGAACTGGCCACTGTTGGGGGCGGGGGTGCAGTCTTTTATTATCCTCAGCACTTTGCCCCAACATCACTGATCTGTAGCTTTGGGGGAACACACTGGATTGGCTCTTCTGATTGGTGATGCCTCCTCTCCACACAGGCCTATGCTCTCCTGATTGGCGAAGCCTCCTCTCCACACAGGCCTATGCTCTCCTGATTGGTGAAGCCTTCTCTCCACACAGGCCTGTGCTCTCCTGATTAGCGAAGCCTTCTCTCCACACAGGCCTCTGCTCTCCTGATTAGCGAAGCCTCCTCTCCACACAGGCCTATGCTCTCCTGATTGGTGTAGCCTCCTCTCTACACAGGCCTCTGCTCTCCTGATTGGCGAAGCCTTCTCTCCACACAGGCCTCTGCTCTCCTGATTGGCGAAGCCTCCTCTCCACACAGGCCTCTGCTCTCCTGATTGGTGAAGCCTCCTCTCCACACAGGTCTCTGCTCTCCTGATTGGTGAAGCCTTCTCTGCACACAAGCCTCTGCTCTCCTGATTGGTGAAGTCTCCACCAGGGGGTGATTCTTCATGTCAGGATGTGCTCAGTGGCACAGGTGTAGAATGCTTCAAATATCATCCATTCATCCATCTTCTATACAAATAACTGTCAGGAAATCAACTGGAACATTAACAATGGGCAGTCAAAGTACTTTGCACACCAAAGGAGCAAAACCTTCCAACAAATAAAGATTTGACCAGCCTTCTGTATCTTTTCAAAGATATAACCTTTCAAGACTGAGACAATCATGCACACTAAGCATTTTAACTTTGTGTCACATGGGTCTTGGATAAAAGTCAGAACAGAGGGATCTATGAAAGGATCAGGTTTATGATCTGTGAGAATGGACTTGTGAGCCACTTCTCACTCAGTGGGAGTTATGCTGAGATAGATAAGTCAAAGCAAATTTGCGAGTCTGTTCTCGTTGAGAGCAGCTCGATAGTTTTTCGTGAGGTGAGACATTATCCTTAGTCTGGGGTCACGGGTTCTTGTCAATGTCAGCAAGCTTACATGATCCAAAAAATGCACCTAAATAGAAAGTACAAAGTTTTATCTTCCACATCAGTGATCAGATGCTTCCTGATATTACCTCATCAGCACAACAAACTTTTCAATGTTTTTCAAGCTATCTAAACCTCAGCTCTTTGCTAACACTACCACTGTCTCCTGAACACTTACATGGTCTCCTGAACACTTACACAGTCTCCTGAACACTTACACGGCCTCCTGAACACTTACACTGTCTCCTGAACACTTACACTGTCTCCTGAACACTTACACTGTCTCCTGAACACTTACACAGCCTCCTGAACACTTTCACAGCCTCCTAAACACTTACATGGTCTCCTGAACACTTACACAGTCTCCTGAACACCATATTCCAAGCTGTAACATTCCCGTAGTCTTTCCTTTTGAAGGCACATTCTTTAAAATACATGAAAACCCTGAATTATGTACAGAGAGCCCACCTTAAGCATACTACTGATCTCAGGGTGGAGGTGAAGGGAGAAATATATTGGAGGAGGTGAACTATTTAGCCGAGCACAGGAGCCTTTCGGGTTTGTGAAACCAGAAGTACTTTGTGAAACCAGAAGTAGCTCGAAATGACAGATTATCTAGTCACCCTTTAATTACGTTGTGTTAATATACAGTGTCTTATTGGCATTGCTAAGCACAATTTGACCACCAGATGTAACAGCGAAGCGATATTTCCCACCTTTCAAAAGATCGAATCATTTTCTCATTAGCTGCTTCGATCCCTCCAGAGCGTTCCCATAATGAATTAATATTTTTTCATAGATGCTCTGTGGGAAGTGGCGAACTCTAGCGTTGCCTCAGCTGAAAATCACTTCAGATGGAACAATCCGCAGGTGTACGCGCTCGTGATTAACGTTTCTTCTTTTGTGATCTCATAATCACGTTTTTGCCCTATAGCGCTAAATTTAATGCGGTTGCAGATTCATTTTTGATGTCTTGAAGCATATTAATTTCCAATTAAATCATCATCAAAGGATAAATCTAATATGTCTTGATTTTTTATATTTCACACATTTTTAATATTTATCTTAAATGACTTAATGATATAGCCATTTAACTATCAGTGATTTTGCTGGTTAGGGTTCTAGAGGGACCTGGAACCTATTGCAGGCAATCTAAATCACAAGGCTGGAGTACACTCTATATGTCATCTTTTCGCCAGGGATCCTGAAGGTGCGGTGCGTCGTAAGAAGATCCTTTCAAAGGGTTTGGAATATTTAGAGATTAGACCAATTCCATTAGCCTGACCTAATGAATATTTTGTGTGTATTGTAGCGAAATAATCAATGTAATTCACTTCACTTATAAGTGATTTTAATGTTATGGCTGATCAGATATAGTAAGGACTTGACAGGACATGGGAATGTAATTTGATATGCAAATTGTAGGATATAGTACAGTTTTTTTTATTAATTGGGTTAAAGTCTTTTATACTGTAGTTCATGCTAGCATACTGTTATTGGTTAAGGTTCCGGGGGACAAGTATTATTACAGGATTTTCACATTAGTGTTGATCGTCTAACCCTAACCGTAGTGATCGTGGAGGGGTGATGGAAGGGGGTCCGTCCGAGGCGACAGGGGGCACCTGATTGGCCGTGATGCCAGGTACGGAACAGATGCAGACAAAAGCCTAAATATCTATACAACATGGAAGAACAGTGCAACTCGATTCTTTTATTTTGCTACTAGATACTTTCATTCCAGTCCCCAAGTTATTGAGAGAGTTACGATACCCGACAACCTGTAGCATAGAAAATGAAACCCCGGGGGTGGCATGGTTGGGGAATAGAGACTCTGGCAAAGGTGAGATGGATTTATGCGAGATCTCGCAATACTTCTCCGTTATCATTAATAACTGCACTGTGTCCCTTTAAAGTTCAAAATATATTATTTATTTATAGACTAATAAGTAGACCTATAAATCTAAACGATACAAACATGATAAGTCGCGCTTTAAGCATTAACCTATGGGGGACTTGTATATTACGTGTTTCATGCATGCTTATTTATTGCGGATTGTGCGGTGCCCATTCACCGCCAGTGACTTTAAGCAGCACGACAGCTGGACTGTTATATGAACGTGAAGTTCACCCGCAAACATCTAAGGATATTACGGCCAAACTGAATGCAAAGTTAACTTTACCGCGGTGTCACAGTTAAGGTTTAAACTCTATCCCGCTTTCCTGGAATATTTCAGTATAGATCCGCGCATACACGCTCAAGCGAGAATACCAGGGAGGTATTTACCCGAACGTGGGTCCGGGTTTAAACCCTAATTATGACACCACGCTAAAGTTAAACCTTTATATTCAGCTTTCTGTCTGTAATACCTCTCAACAAATTCAAGCAACATCCCTTGGATTTCTAGATTTCTTTATGGGCGAATTTTAATTCATATTTTTTAAGTTTGTAGGTAGCCTACTTTCTGTGACCCAGCTGTCTTGCATACATACTTCATATCACATATTGTATATGTCTGTGTCCTTTATTATGTTATAATGTATTGGAATACAGAGGGCAACGGTAGGCGGATCGGATAACTCGAAGGACAAAGACAATGCAGCGCGAGGTAGACCGGTTCAAAATGTGTGCTAAATATCCTTTATTCATTTCCCTTTCGGCACCCGAGGGGGATTATTGCTCCTAAATAAAGCATTTGGTTGAGAGCACTTATGTAAGTCGCTCTGGCTAAGAGCGTCTGCCAAATGCTGTAAATGTAAATGTAAATTTGGTTTTTTCGTTCCGGAGCCATGCATCATGAGTTGAAACAGTTTTAGAGAAAAACAGTGTTTTTGTTCCGCCCGAACAGGGACTTGAACCCTGGACCCTCAGATTAAAAGTCTGATGCTCTACCGACTGAGCTATCCGGGCTCTTACGCAAAAGAAAGGCAGAGGCCGGTTTCAATACATCGACCTCTGGGTTCTGGTTCTGTTATGTTATTTTGCTCCATGAATAAAGAAAAAATATACATGTATATGCATATAAAATATATATTTAACGGATTAAATTGAATGTGTTTATGAAAATTACGAAACAGTATTTTTGTACACATATAATCAGTGTGGCTGTTCTGTGGCCGGTTCTCTGCTTTCAGCTACACATTTTCTACAGTTTGCGACTCTTTTAAATGTAGCAGAGCAATGACTATGTACAACTGTATGCTGGTTATTTGCATTATATGGAAACGCCTGCTAAGCATACCAAGGTCATTGATGCAAATGAACACTAGAGGGTGCCAGAGAGTCAAGGACGCGTAATAGAGGAAGTTGCGAATCGCTGCTTTTTCCAGCAGCCGGCAGTTCAGATAAGATCAGCAGTTTCAACTGTCAGAGCTGAATTTTTTTTATGTTGCCGGCACTCCTCACTTCCTGATTATCAGAAGAACAGCAGCTAAGATCTGATTACAACAGCCACTATTGCTGTTTTTCTACCACAATTTTCGCCCCCTTTTTCTTTTTTTATTCTTTGGTATATCCTCTTATTTAACGCGATATACATAGGTTTGGATAAAATGAGAAATAAAGAAGGCGACAGGGTGTAGCATTATTTTATGGGTGGGTGGGGCTCTCATAAGGGACAATGACGACCAGTAATATTAGAATGGGCCATTTACGGTAGCCTGTGATGAAAGCCATACGGGTCACCTGACCCGCTCACATCACGTCCCTCGTGTGAGTGAACGCCCTAAATGGCTTGTTTTCCTCAAATGGATTACCACACCACGAATACACACCAGGGTCTCCCGGTGCTGTCATAAGCCCACTCTTTGCTCTCCTGTTCGCTCAAGCTTAGTGTTTCATAAAGCCATTGATTAAATATGTAAATGATTATTGACTAACATTTACATAAACCTCACATTAATTGAAGTAACTGAGGATAAGTGCGGATATGTAGACTGGATGGTCCTTAAAAACACGTTAAGGACAGTGAAGATGTGCGAGGATGGCCATGCACTCAGGCTAATCTCAGGGGCACCTAAGAGTTTATTCGTTTGGATGATGTTTTAATTGACTGCAGCATTTATGCGTCTTGTTTCCTCTATACACTCTTTGTGCTCACCAGTGTTGAGGGTAGCTAGTTACGTTAAACAGTGTTTCGTAATTCAATTATAAAATAAATGTAAGTGTAAACTGTTACACTTACTGAGAAAAATATATGATTAAATTACAGTTACTAATCAAAATGTTGCTGATTACAAAGAGGTTACATCCGAATATATTCTTTTTGGTAAAAGAATATAGAATATAACATTCAATTTGCTGCTTTGCCTCTTTGCGCTGTGCAGAAGTGCCTTCTTCTGGCTTATTTCCAGACATCGCCGGTCAGCAAAGGCGTTGGGACTTTTCTGCTTTATTGCTCAGTTTAAAACATCTGTTAGAAAAGTAATCAAAAAGTAATAAGATGTAATAAGTTACATTACTTTGATGAAGCAATCAAAATAATTTCATTACTTATTACATTATTAACAGGGTAACTAGTGATCTGCAACCTATTGCATTACAAAAGTAACCTCGACATCACAGCTGACCACTGGCTCTCTCCGGAGCTCCACAGTTCTGGGATTTACACCCACAACCACCTGATGATTCAGCCTCGCTCCTGACACACATAAACTGCTGCATTCTTACTATCATTAAATCTCACAGAGTAATCTTCAGAGCATCCTTTCAGCTGCTGAGATGCACCAACCAGCCTCTATGACATAGTGTGATGGTGAAAGCAGAGCCTGTGTGTCACGACGTCATCAAGGACTGAACCACTTCCAGTCAGGACCTCAAAAGCCTGCCCCCCACTGGCCCCGAGAGGCTTCAGTACCAAGATTCCATCGCAGACTGAACGACGTTTGAGTCTCGAGTCTGATTCTTAAAAAAGGTGTTCTCCTGCTGCTTCTCAAAGTGACACCATCTCCGTCATCTTACTGTCTCCAGCTCCAGGACACAGCGATGCAATCGAAAGCTCGGGGTGACGAAGGGATGGAAACGTGATGCGGTGGCACCAGCTGTTTGGGATTTGCAAGAACGTCAGGGTAGCCCGATGGGCGGGGGGAGGGGGTGTCTTGGGTGGGAGGAAAGGGGAGATAATCGATAATGGTGGCCGGGGTTTACAAATCAACTGCAGGGCTTGGATCTCACTGCAATAAGGTGCAGCGTGTGAAGATCTGTAGAGCCACAGGTGAGAAGGCTCTGAGAAGCTGAGTGCAAAGAAGGGGACTTTCTGTTGTAGCTTTTAAGTGGTACTCAGCCTGAGGAACAGGAAATCGCTGTCTTTTATAAATAAGCACCGAGTAAGTGCAGTACTGTGTTAACAGGTCGTTAGAATCAATAGGCCTATGATTACAAAATTAAACATATACTATGAATAAAAAGAGGGGCATACAGGGGCAGCAGTTAGATATATTTATATAAATGGCCAGTTGGTAGCATTGTCATTAAGAGGGTGGTCTTTGCATTGTCATTAAGAGGGTGGTCTTTGCATTGTCATTAATAGGGTGGTCTTTGCATTGTCATTTCGAGGGTGGTCTTTGCATTGTCGTTAAGAGGGAGGTCTTTGCATTGTCATTAAGAGGGTGGTCTTTGATCCCTAAAGATTGTGCCTAAGAATAACAGTCACTTCCACTTTTTTTTTTTTTTACAAATGAGCACAACTTATATCCATTTTCCCGTATTCATATAAAAGCTGCTTCAACAACTCGGAGTGAACAGGCTCCCCTGGCCCTTCATGCGTCAGCTCACCTTACGACCGCGAGTCCCCTCATAGAGCCGCCCCACTGTGATGTCATCGCCCCGCCTCTCCGTGGCCACGCCCCCGACCTCATACACCGCTGTAGTGGCTAGCAGTGCCAGCTGCCTTTCAGTGAGCATGCCCCTCCTCGTCTGTTCGGAGGCAAAGCTTCACAGTAAGCAGGACTGCAGGACAAAGAGTGGGGCTCCAGTCGTGGTCAATGCCAACAGCACTGCCATGTCAGTGAGCGAGTAACAGAGGAACGGGCAATGAAGCGTTTAGCTGTGCACGTGATCCCAAATTTACTTTAAAAAGCACACGGAGGACGGTGTGTGCCTTTGAAAAAAGAAATTCAACATTGTCAAACAAAAGAAAATTATTACATTCTACTCCTAATAGACAAAATAATGTTTAAACTTTTTTGTTGCATTTAGAATCTGCCCACAGTTTTACAGTTCACAGTCAGTCAAACACAATTGCTGTGGTGTCCATCACAGCTGCGTGGCTGTTATATGGGGTGTGTTGGGAGGTTTATATAAACATGGCAGCACAGTGCCACACAGACCAGGGTAATCCCTAATCTGCTAATCTCTCAGCCTCAAACAAACCCATTTGGGACCAGTGCCTACATCAATAAAACCAGCACCTATGCAAACGTGGGCGGCTGAAGATTGACAGAGAGAAGAGACATAAAATTATGTCTGTTTGGTTCATTAATAACATTGAAAAACACCTGGAGATTATTAAGTTACAATGTTCAGGTACCAAGTATTCATTTATTTGTTAAATCTTTACATCGCCAAGTACAGGAAGTGTCTCTATGTTTACTCAGGTACTAAGAAAGTAAACAAATGGTGACAGAATGAGTCCTAACTGGGTGTTTACTGTGACTCATCACAGAACGGCTACAGTTACCTGTTTGGACCTATTAATGGAGAGGATTCTTTACAGCATTAACAGAAGACAAGATATCTGCCTTATAAGCGTAATAACCAAAAGCGATAATGTAAAGGATGCCAGTCTCGACTGCTCACCAGTCACCTGACACTAAGTTGGGCTGGCAGATAGCTATCGGAGCCAGCAGGGGGAGAAGCTTTTGTCCATGCAGCAATGTAGTGGG
>JAODUD010000134.1:8654662-8668077 GCA_026784285.1 Stomatorhinus walkeri
TCAGGGAAAAGATGACATAAATGAATGGGTGGGGTCTCGGTTGGTCATGTGTCACAGGGGGGCCGGGGGGTGTGGTCGCCATGCAAGCTGGGGAGCCGGCAGGGTTGCCATGGTGTTTTCAACAGGGTGGTGGTGGGGGGGGGGAGGGTTGGGCCGATACAGATTGAGATCGTCCCTCGTGTGAAGACTGCTCCTCCACGTCTGGACTGTACCATCTGCCCCTCGACTTCCTCCACGCCTGGGAGCTCCAGGAGACAATGGCGTTTCCCACCTGTCCGGTATAGATTTACAGGTAACGTGCTTTAGGTCAGCACCACTGCGCATTCAACTGCAGCGGCGCCTTAAAAATACATCAGCTAGCTGGGAAAACAAAAAAAAAAACACACTGCGCTTCCAAATCCAACCTTAACCGAGAGAATTACGGCGCCCGTTTTGTCGCGCATCAGTCAGCTTCATTTGCGTGGTGTTTGAAGCTTTGGGTTCATCTCACCCAAATAAAACACTGGATATGCAGAAACTGAGTCCCCTCCTGCCGTCCAGCGACAAGCAGGTAGGCTAATTAGCGTCTAATTGGCTGCAGTGTGAGTGACTGCGTCTGCGGGCGTCTGAGAACCTGCACGTGCGGGGGGGTTGGGGAGTCACTGGGCAGACAGCAGCTTCACCGTGCTGGATAAGTGCAGAAGATGGATGGGTGCACTAATAACACAATAATACAATGACACATTTTCATTAAGCAACAAATGACATGTATTATAAATAAAAAAAATAAAGCAGTCCTTAATGTCCTTTAAGCATTGGAAAACCATGACTGGCATTGATAAGACGGCTGCCTGCACTGATGATATAATAAATCTGTGAAATATAGATATTCCAAAATTAATAGCATTAGATAGAATATTATTAACACCCAGCATAGGCTCTCCAACCCCACATTCCACCCCCCACCGTCACAGGTTAAGCAGCTGGAAGATGGATAGTGCGATGGAAAATAGAGAAAAGCAGACAAATAATAAGCAAAAAAATGATAGATCAGTAAAGTAATAATAACTGAGAGGCTGTTTTTAATGTGAAAACTGTGTGTGTGTGTGCGTGTGTGTGTGTGTGTGACTGCAGCGTCAGTGTCACACCAAACCTCCGATGCCCCCCCCCCCCCAGTCAAAGCCCCCTCTCAGGAAAAACTTGAGATAAACTGGAGTCATAGTTACAGCCCGGATGGCGCTCTGGAGCATCCAGCTCCGGGTCAGAACAAGCCGCCTCCGGATCCTTCCGAGACAGATAATCCCTCCCTTCAGCAGGATGGTCGCATGGCTCTGGCGGGTTCCATGGCTGGTGCAGGGAGCTGGCATGTGGACAGACAGCACCAGATCGTACCGCCATTCCTGGCTGCGCCCAGATCAATTAGAAACCATTAGCGACTGCTCCCAGAAGCCCACCGCCCCAGCGGCTGCCATATTGTGTACAGCATGCCCTCAAAGGAAATCCAGTTACAGCGACAAGGAGATGAAGTGTGTGTGCCTCACAAAGACAGCACGGAACCGAAAGCTGACAGGGCCGTTTGTATGAAGGCAAAATGGCCAGAGAGAGAGAGAGAGAAAGCCCAGGAAAAAGGAGAAGAGCAGAGGAGGTGGTTCAGCTATTCTTTCTGTTCCCCCTTTACCTCCTGTCCTCCTGCCTCTGTGTCCTCTTCTGTCCCTATCTCCCACCTCCACTTCCCACTACCTCCTGCACCTTCCTCAACATCCCTTGCATCCCACTGCCTCCACATCCCACCCCCTTGCTTCCACATCCCACTCCTTGCCCCCACTTCCCACCCTCTTGCCTCTACATCCACATCCAGTCCCCCTTGTATGCACACACACACACACACACACACACAAACTATATAATAAATTGCTTAAAGAATCCAACAATAGATTTTAGTTAATTAATTTTGCAGTTATTAAACACTCACCATACACCTGTATTCATTAATGCACCTGTACACAACCAACCTTCTCCTTCTGGACAAGCAGATACACCAGAATAAAATCATGCTGCTGCAGCCAGCAAGGCGCACCGCGGAAATAAGAGAGCCTTCCAGCGCGGAGCAAAAGCGCGCCGTTAATAATTCAGAGCGGCTTGGAACCACGGGGATTTATCCCCCGGAGCCGCAGACCGCATGGACAGACCCCGCTGACACAGACCGCATGGACAGACCCCGCTGACACAGACCGCATGGACAGACCCCGCTGACGCAGACCGCATGGACAGACCCCGCTGACGCAGACCGCATGGACAGACCCCGCTGACGCAGACGCGCCAGCTGCTCATGGGGGTTGACAGGCTTCACCCAAAACACGACTGCCTGTCCCACGGTAGCCTGGGAAGATCGCAGGACATGCAGGGGGGGCCTGCTGTGGGAGACTGGGGTGCTAAAGCACAGGAAAATTATGTTGCAATTTACTCTCACCTTTTTTTAAATTAGCGAAACTACCCCTTGTGGTAATGGAGGTGGGCCTGATTTTCTGCCACCTCATCTGGGGATGGGGCGAAGCACTGCAAAATGAATTTCAGTCAGTCTGCTTCTGTTTGTGGGGTAGAGGAGGTTCCGGGTTCAAAAGCTCATGGGTTGTGGGATGTCAGTTCCTCTAATGTTCCGCTGATATTCCTCTGATGTTCTTCTGATGTTTCTCTGAGCTTACACATTGCAGCCCCTGAGAAACCCAGGCCTCGCCGTACTCCTGGGCAGAAATCAATCACTGATCTTCCATCATCGACGGATGAAACACTGTGTGGATGCTGAAACTGAAGATGGTACCTCCCGCTTGCCGGGGCTTGGAAGTATTTTGGGGCGTGGCTTGTGGGCAGCGTCTGCTTATCGCCCTGACGATCACATGGGTCCCGAGGTCACGACAGTGAGAGAGAAAAAAGAAAAACGGTTTTATTTTGCTGACGGCAACCTCTCGTTCTGACTTTCTGAGCCGCACAGCTCGGCATATCGCCTACACGTAACGGCGTCGATTCCACAGACTGCCAACAGAGACGGGAGATAAGATCCCTCAGCAGATCCCTTCACCATGCCCTCATTCAGCTGACATAATTTAGCCCCATTAAAGAACTGAAAAAAATTAGGGATGAGAGACAGAATGCAATCTTCAAATGTAACTTAGCAACACAGAGCCCACACCATGTGCGGCATGATGGCACGGCGCTCAGCACTGTCTCCTCACACCTCTGGTACCAGGGTGCAGGTCTCCACTGTGGCCCCATGTGTGTGGAGTCTGCACGTTCTCCCTGTGTTGTCATGGGCTGCGCTCTGGCTCCTCTCCACCGCCCAAAGACATGCTGAGATTAATTGGAATTACCAAATTGTGTGTGTGCATGCACCCAGTGACAGGTTGGTGCCCTATCTTGGATTGTTCTCTGCCTTGTGCCTGTAGTTTCTGGGATAATATCTGGACCCCTGCAATAGTACAAGCAGTTACAGAAAATGGATAATGCAGAATATTCTTATAAAATTATGTATATTGCCAGGGAATGATGCTGTGACTCACAGCCTGTACACAAGGCAGCTCTGTGCCCTGGTCAGTTCATTGTAGATTTTGGCTGTGTGTTACTTTTATTAACCATTAAAATAAAACTCATTCCTAGCATTCTGGATGTCATCTAGTCATGTTTATAGGTTTCTGTTGTATTTAAACGATACCCTTTCTTGTTTTTACCATCCACAGACACTTCATTTTAAAATTCTCTGTCAGCAAAAAAGAACTTTCCTCTCCCCACACCAAGGATGATGAGAATGGTGAGGATGATGAGGATGATGAGGAAGGATGAGGATGGTGAGGATGACGAGGATGATGATGATGATGAGGAAGGATGAGGATGACAAGGATGATGAGGATGGCGAGGATGATGAGGATGACGAGGAAGGATGAGGATGATGAGGATGACAAAGATGATAAACATGATGAGGATGACAAAGATGATGAGGATGATGAGGACAGTGAGGTTGATGAAGATGACGAAGATGGAGAGGATGTGTTTGTTTCAGGCTAAAATGAGTGACTTCCTGGTCTTGCGTTACGGATTTCACACACATCGAGGCACGCGACCTCTGGACATGCAGGTTTATGACAATTTCTGTGTGAGGGGGGCTCCCTGGAGGCAAGTTTAATGAAATTTAAAGCCCATTAGGCACTGAGATGATGTTTTTTAAGAATGGAAACATTGAGAATGAAAGAGAATGAGACCATGAGAGATTTAAATACCTTTCATTCCTTCTGTTTCATAAAAGAAACTCAATGAAAAGGTGTCAAATAAGGATCACGACCTCTACGATTCTGGCCCTTCCCAGCTACCCACTGTCATTATCCACGCTAAACGCACAAAGTGTGTTGTACTCTATGGACAGTGAGAAGCAGCTGACTGAAATCTGACATTGCAGTTACTGCCAGAGAAAAAAGGGGGCGCAGTGGTTACAGTAAATCTGATAGTGAATTTCTCAGTCCATATCCCCAGATGCTTTAAGCTTCAGCTGTATTAAATCCATGGTCATGTACAGAGTAATCTTCATTTGACCTAACTGTAAGTCCCTCTGCATATAAGATTTAGCTCTAAATAGCCGTCTTAAAAAAACACTGTGAAATGTTCCCACTTTCCTGTCATTTAAATAAAAAATAACGTTACTGTGACAACTGGTTACCACTAAAAAAGCAGACAGATGCAGCCTGCTGGCTGTTTAATGTCCCTCCCTTCCTGGGCAGTAATGCTGCACTCCTCTCTGGGGTTTGGGGGGGGGGGGGAAATCGTGCCTCTTGAAAGTGCCAGTGAAGCACCTGGTTTCTCTATTTACTGTCACAAATTCCAGGGAAGATCCTGGACAGTGGCAGGCGTGTTGCAGTGAAACGCTGAACTGAGACACCACCCTTTCCCTGCGAGGGCAACAGGAACGACCCCCCCCCACTCCCCCCCGCCCACACACACACACACACACATTTTGTGTAGACAATGGTGCGGATATGAGTGGTCAGTCAAGGCCCTGATGAGCTGTGTGGATGTTCCTTATGTTTTCACTGTGCATGTGTTGCACCGTGCATGTGTGATCACCATCTTAGAACGCGGCTCCTTTGACAGCAGAAAAAAAATTCTTTTCTTCTTATTTTTTGTATTATCGTTATTGAGCAGGACCCTGTAAGGGTTTAGAAGCTGTAATCCTTTTATGATTTTTAATGTTATTATCATTATTGTTGTTGTTGGCTATAACTCTGCATATGCGAACAGCAAAGGAAGCAGCGTAAGATCTCGCTATGTTCACGTCTGTGACACAGTGGCTGCCGCCCCGACCTTGTTTAATCAGTGTGCAACCCCCCAACCCACCACCCCAGCCCCCGTCAAAGCTGGGAGAGGGAGAGGCAGAAACTGGAAGCAACAGATGGCCCTGCGGGGGGGTGGAGTCTTGGATCTGGACAGCAGAAACCTCCACGCAGTCTACTTGCTTCAAAAAGAAGATCACTACCCAGCAGCAAAGTGCTTTAGCGCAACATGCTGTTTATTATGGGTCATTTTCAGTAGTTAAAATGACCAGTTAAAGTCTGTTTTTTTGTTTTTTTTTTGTGAAAACAACCTCACACACAGGCGCATGCAGTCTAAACAAATAAATGGAGGATTTCAGAGACCTCTGGCTCCCTAAATCGCCATATCACCTTCTTTACAAATGCAAGCCGCGTGACGGCAGAGGATAGCTGCGTTGCCGTGGCGTTGAGCCGCTCCCCCAGCCCCTGGACTGGGAGCTCCACATTGATTCAGCTGAGAGCGGCCCCACGGGTGCTGCCCCCCTCCCCCCACCACCGAACCACACCAGGTCCTGATATTTCCTTCCCTCCTCTGAGCGAGAGCACGGATCGGTGCCATCGGTCTGCAGCTCACGGTATCAGGTCTTTACTGGGCTTTAAACGTTCCCCAAAAGCCACAGATGAAGGACGCTGCAGGCCCAGGTGAAACAACTAATGTGTCTCTGCTGCAGGGTAAGAAGCCAAAAAGCCACAAGGCCACAATGTGGCCTAACTGAATGGAAAGTGTGTCTATGTGCACGCACATGCGCGCGCGCGTGCGTGTATGTGCGTGAGAATGCGCCAAGCTGCACGTGCGTGTGCGGACGCTATGAGGCGTGCTCGCACGTGTGTGCATACACAAACAAAAAGCACAGCTCTCAGCAGCCAGCCTTCAGTACCAACCTGTCAGCCAGGAAAATAATACTTGTCTTTGTGGGCCCGCGCAGGGTCGATTCTGCAGATGTGAATGTCGGCCCGAAGGGGACGGCAGAAACAGCCCAAAGAAGGATCATCAATAAGTCAGCTTCTGCCGTCTAGACCAGCCCTCATTGTTCTGCCGCAAGATCAGAGCCATGCAGTCTGGCTGCCCTTGTTCCTATGCCTGTTAGGATTTGAGCAATTACAGCCCCCCCCCAGCCCCCACAGTCCCCCCTGGAAACTGACATATGATATAATTGGAAGCTTAACTGGTAAGGTTAATTCATTGGTAAATATATATATTTAAAAACCATATGTGTGTGTGTGTGTGTGTGTGTGTGTGTGTGTGTGCGCGCGCATCTGTATGTGTCGGTAAATTTAAACTTGTAAGTTTAAAATGTCTAACAAATATGACATTGTTGTACAGATGAGTACCAGGCCTTTATTCTAATTTCATCATAACAGCAGAAACCCCAAGAACAGCCACACCATCTTTTTCATCCTGGTCTGCTTTGGAAGCATCTTCTTTCCAATGCATTATTTATATTGGGTCTGGTTCATTTTTTCCCCCTCGATATTTTAATGATCTCATGAATATGATACACTAAAAAAAACCTCGCTTAATTGTAGAGTGTAGCCAGTCAAGCAAATGCTGCTCATGCATCCTGTGGACCGTCTTCTGTTACCCTAAAATGATGTTCTCTCATGCTGCACGTTCCCAGTCCAACCAGTCAGAAAAAAATTTGAGGTGAGATTCATCAAAGAAGATGCAAAACCTGAAACAAAAAAAAACTCCCAGTTTTGTGTTTTTCGCACATATATGTGACAACCAGCTGGGCAAAGACAAGCAGATGGGGAAACTAATAATTTGTGTCTGCTGCTGTAATTTCCAAAAATAAAATACAGAGTGCCACAGGTGTATGTCTGTATCTCTTCAAAGAATCAAAGATAGTTTTGCAGATAAAAAAAATCAAAGCCACTAGAGTGAAAAAAGAAACGTGTAGATGAAAGAGGAGGAGAGGGACGTATCTTTTGTATGCTTTTCAAAAACATTCAGCTTACATGCATATCCAAATCACCCCTCAGTTTTTGAAGAGCATTACAAAACACGTGGTCACAGGGTTGAATCGATGTAAAACAGACCCATGGAGGAAATCCCTTCAAAGCTTGCAGGGGCTTGGAGCCTGAGCGCGGACCGTTAGCAGCACATGGGGCAACTATGCACCAGAAGCGGCACTCAGGGGCTCGTTATGAGAGGTAGCCTATATGGGGCAGGGAAGCCATTGAGGGAGCAGTTGAAAAAGGGAAGAATTAGGACAATCTATAAATGGCAGAGAAGGTACAGCGACAAAGGCTAATCTGCTTTACTGCAGGGCTTTGTGAAGAGGTGCGAGTGAATATGCGGGATTTGATCCAGTCCCGCAGACGATGGCAGTGATCACAGCAGGTCTTGGTTTGGGTTTTACATGCTCTCTGAAATTCAGCTCCAAACCCTGCCCCCACCCTCCCACACCCATGCAGATTCAATAGATAGAACCTATATCTAGGTTGGGGGTGCAGGCCCTCTGTGGTCTGGAAAACCCACGTAACGTTTTTTAGGTCCCCTTGGCAAGCCAAATGAGAAATACGAGATACAAAGATCACTGCGAGATCACTGCAACATATCATGTGAGAGCAGGGGCACTGGAAATAGGGAAGGCAGGGGGACACATCCCCCCGATATTTGTAGATTCCCCCCAAACCCCTTTCTTTCCAAAAAATGAACATGGACAGATATCTACTTAGAAGTGAACTAATTTTGGGTTTTGTGATAACGGTTCATAATGGGGCTTGTGCTATGTTTGGCTTACAACACAGATGCAACAGAGACTAATTAAGAGCACGGTCCTTGTCTTTTATTGTGAATCCACGCGTTACTGAGGCCAATTTGCAGCTACTTCAGAGTGTGATGACAAAAGATATACCTAACGAGAACTGTAGTCCTAAATCATTTTTTTAAGTTATATTTAGTTGTGACATGGCGCCCAATTGTTATTTTTTTAATTATTTAAAAATCACTCTTACACTGCATTCTTTCACAATGTGACTATGTCTTGTGTGTCTATGGTAATGTTGCGATATACATTGCATCTCCCTTACTCCCAGTCAACCTCCTACCACCAGGGGAAATTGAGCCCCCCTCCCCATGTCAAACTCCTTTCCGATGCTACTGTGTCAGAAGCTGCCATAAAAACGCTTGGTGTGCTCCAAGCCAGCGCTGTTCATACAGTATAAATTGAGTTTTTGAGTTCCTAACCTTCTTGTGTGTCATGTACTGGCCTTCATGTTTGGTCTGTGGCTCTTGCTAAACTCCCAAATACTCCCTAAAATGGCCATTTAATTCCCATTCTTACGCCAACTCTGCGATAAACTAAAATCATGACGGAGCTGAAAAAATTCCTATCACCTAGTGATATTGTAGCCATTGCAACACTGTAGTGCGACACATTACTCATACTGTATGTTTGTGGTGATGTTGGTGTAAAGAAACCCACTGCACTGCCAGCCACCTAACAGTGCAGCACATACAATTATTTATAGCCCATAGTACTCGATAATGATGATAATCAGATACGTTACTGGTTTGTGTGTTTACAATTTTAGACTGCACCATATAGTTAGGCTATACTATGTAACTCAGGTGAGAATTAAGCTATGCCACCTACATTTGTGTAAGTACCCTACACTATATAAGTTTGTGTAAGTTCACAATACAAAATCACTTAAACAATGTGTTTCCCACAATGTATCCCTTCATGCTAAGCGACGCATGACTGTTTTGGTTTTCATAGACAATCATACACATATCTGTGAGTATAACAGCACCAGACCTCCCCCCCCCCCCCCAGATATTTTTAAAATAAATTAGATGCCATTTCCTGCATTCTGATGTATTTTAGCATGTTGTTAAACACCTAATTTTACCTACAAAAGCCATATTTTATGTTAAATGTGGGGGGGTCCAAACAAATATTTATGAAATGTGAGGGGGACACGCTCATGGCCGAATGTAAGATGTGTAGCATCTGTGAGGAAACAGAGGCTTTGCACCGTTCTCTTTGCATTTGGTTGCATAGCAGACTGTTTCAGTAACAGGAAAATCAAGTCAACAAACAATTCCTCATGTTACCAGGTCATACAGCTTGTTATTTCACAAATCCGATCTTTTGGTCACAGACACTAAACCATTACTACATGGCAAAGAGAACAATCACCTACATGAAAAATGTGGAGAAATTTTGACTTAAAGAATGCCAGTAAATTAACAACAGTTTTACTGAATTAAGCAACATCCCAAGATGTTCTGTGTGAGCTGTACAAGAGATCCCATGTTTGAATGCACAGAACTGCACCATAAAATTGCAGCCAGAGTGAGTTGAGAGGAATGGGTCCTTCGAGGGCTATAAGGTTTTAATTCCCCTGATAAGAGCACGCTGTCATTCAGCATTGCGTCATATCACCTTAACACACTCGTGTCACGTGTACTTTGTTTTTCCCTGTTACCCAAGGTGACGGAGGAAGTCGCCCAGGCGGAGGGAGTAAACAATGCTGAATGTCAGAGAGACATCAACAACACCTGCAGCTGAAAGGCGGATTTAAAAAGAATGGAGAAGTAATTCTCTAGCTTTATGATGAGATTAAAGACTCTAACACTCATACAACTGAACACAATAGTAGGAAGTCTTGCATATGTGCAAACACCTGGAATTGAGCTCATGGGATAGATTTGACGGATGAAAATTTGTCATAAGGATCAGCATTGAACAAGCTCATATACAATCCCTCAAACATTTCAGTGATCAACAGTTGTCAGAAGCTACCTTTAAATCCAGTCTGGGCTAGCACAAATGACTTTTTTCCCACAGCGTATAGGTTACAGTGAAAACTTTGTGCAACTACTGATGAGTACAGAGCTGTTTCAGAAAGTTCTAAAGTCGCAAAGAGTCGGAAGACTTTTCTTAAATTTCCAGAAACCTTTCAGGAACTTTCCATGGAAAGTAGGGGTGGAAAACTTCCGGAAACTTTCCATGGGAATTTAAGCTGGGGAATTTTGAAAATACTGAACTCTTTCGAACTCTGCCTGAGAGAGAAAGCAAACTCTATGAATAATACAACATAAAATATGACTTATAAAAGGTGCACTTTGATGCAGATGCTTATTTTGGGGTGTTTAATTACTCACAAGCACCTGGCTACACAATATTATTATTATTAGTGCCTTCTACATATAAGTTCCCTGTTATAGGCTAACCTGCAATTTTGCAGATTTACAGTTTATTCCCATTAATTTCCATATATTCCCCTTAATTCATATGGAAACTTTCCAAGTACCCCATCGTGCCAGTGAAAAGGGGAGTGATAATGTAGCCAGTCAGATGACATGATAGTAGTCAGCATATGTCCCACATGAAGACTTGCTGTGGGCAGTGCGGCCTGTTCATTCACAGCTGGCAGATGATGCTGCTGCCAGTCACTCTGTAAGATGCAAGAAACCTGTCACTGCGGAGGGGTCCCAAGCAGCCCTAATTATCGAAACACATGCAACGATATGCAACATGGGTACTTTTAGCAAGCCAGCAATTTAAATATCCATTGAAAAATCCAATAGTGTGAAACAGTGTACAATAGCACTTAGAGGTAATTCTTAATTTTACAAATCTTAGTAAGGTCAACTGTACTGCTTGCACGCTTTGAGTAGGTGGTTGTTAATGCAATGAGTATATATACCTGTATCTAACACTACTTTCAGTTATATTCGCCTTTAAAATCCTTTTTGAGCTTCTTCAGCACCTTTACTCCCCTTTTGCCCTCCTGGCCAGGACCCCAAGCCTAAAGTCTTGTTATTGAGTTCAGTCCCTTAACACACACATAAACTGCAGGCAAAGGAGAGGTGAATGTGTGTTACAGATGTGAGCAACTGGCCGCGTTAAAAAATCAGGTCAGCAACCCGCATGACTGACTGCGAACGATCTTTAGCAAAATGTCAGAAACACGTATACAAATTAAAAGCTCCAATAGCGATTCCAGAGGCGTTTAAACATTTTATTGTTAAAAGTAGCGCATCAAGTTTCCCCAGTATTATTGCCATATTTTCATACAACCTGCATACATTCATAAGCAGTACAGGCTGGACCACTAGCACCTATATATGCGCGCACACACACACACAAAGACAGCGAAACCATATACTAAACTGTAACACATATAGATTGCCATGATACCCTATTCCAAACAGTAACTTAATTTATACGACACGTTACATGAACTGCCATAATTGTTGTAATGATTAAGAAATTCTGATCATTAATTAAGAATATCTAAAAATACTGAATTTAAGGCTAAATGAAGTACACGCCCAAAATCGCCAGTATGAATTATTTAACAGCTCTGACACATTCGGCATACTGCGGCAGTGGTACAAATAAACTTTCAGAACAACATGCATAAAACTATATGCTCGCATACAGCTGCACAACTGTGAATAAAACGATGCGGGTTATGGGTCAGTAGGCTTGGCAGCGCGTTTACACCTCACACCGACTTCACGTACATTACAAGAACTTTGTGCTGATGAGACAATAGTAGACAGCCAATGCATTTAATACGGGAGATACCAACGGTTGACATCGACAGGTATGACGGCCAGCCCGGTGTATTTTTTAAACAAGTTGTTCCACAGATATAGCTGGCCATTGGTCAGATCTTGTCCATAAGTTTTGAAAAAGACCTATACTTTTGGGACAGTTGGCTTCAAGCCTCATTTAATTGCACAAAAGTGTGTCTGCCCTCAGACAATTCCCCTTTGTAAAAAATGGAATCGGCTCACTCAATCATGTGCAGTTCCATTTACAGCGCATGGTTTCACCTTCGGGTTTTTTCTTTATCTGTCCTTACTGAAATTGAATACACGCAAAGGTAAGTTTTCATGTTATTTGTTACAAACTGCCGTTTTGCGATGTCTCCGGCTGCAGAAAATGCTTAGAGAACTTCATCTATATGGATGGGGGAAAGTACTTATAACTTGAGAATAATAAACTTTCCATCTGCCAAGAAATACATCGATTTCAAGACAGAGGTAGACTGGGCCGTCCTCTTAAACATTTTTAGGTCGCATAGCATCAGCGTTCAGTCTGTCACAAAGTGGCAAAGGTTGCACTGTCTAGTCGATGATGACAAATATCTGGGAATGATGAGGAAATTCATTAGTCTCGAAATGCGTCAGATCCTAATCTGAGCGCACACAGTAATCTTTACTATACTTACTGGAGAAAACGACCTTTTCCAGTTTGTAGCTCTGTAGGTCGGATATATAAATAATAGTGATGTTACCGTAATCACAGTAACAGTATTAGCTCATAACCGCTTTCCTGTGCGAAAGACCATGTTAAGCCAAACAAAAAAATAACTGTTCGACGTCAGAATACGAAACAAACACGGAACATCGGGGATTTAATAATTAAAATGCAACGCCGGTGATGAAAAATTTACAAGAAGCAGAGTTTTAGAAAATTAGCCAAGGGACATGGATGGGGGTGGGGGTAGTATAGGGGGTTGTAAAGTAAGGGTGTGTTGGGGGGGGGGGGGTTGTGTTGGAGGTTGATATATTTAGTTATGAATTTTGCGAATATGCTCTGTGATTAATGGCGAGCGAACAGCTCGTTAGAAGTTACTTTTTCGTTTTTCAACCTCGCTGTTTTAATAAAATCTATGCTGTTTAAATTTCACATTTTAGTTTAATGTCCGGGGAGAGTTAGCAGTTTTTTCCCATACATACGCTTACTTCTAAAATGTTCTGGGCAATTTGTGTTAAGTATTTCTTAGTATGGCCTACTCTTACGTTGCATTTTTTTGGAAATAATGTGTAAAAAAAGGACATGGATCAAGAATCACATAACTAATCTTATAAACCAATAATATAGACTTGACCGGTGGATATTGTGTAGACATATGCAGCGAAATATATGTAGGCTATATTAAATGTATATTTAATGTATTGTGTGCCATATACAGAGTAGCATCGTAACGTACAGATTAAGTAATTTTTTCATCAACTGTCATATGTGTGTAGCAGGTTTGGTTTATTTGACAAATGCGAGATATATATATATATATATATATATATATATATATATATAATTACGGCTATTA
>JAODUD010000134.1:8723198-8733753 GCA_026784285.1 Stomatorhinus walkeri
AATTTTTACATTCCCTGCTTGTCCCCTGGCCTGAATGTGCCCAGATCATGACACACAACCGTGTCCAAATATCATACAATAAAATGTTTTCTATCTCGTCAATATTCATGTTTTTTTCTATACATTAGCATCGGTGGTGAGCCAGGTATGTGTTCAGGTCTTACGCTATGCTTGCCGATGGCTTATGGCTAAATGTTCCTGCAAAGAGAACCTGCAACACTGTGAATTATTTGAACATCACCAGGCACCAGGTACGTGTCTCTTTGTTTCATTCTCTGTCATTTTTCATTTGGTCAAGGTAGGGTTAGGGAGTATTAATTGCACTGAACTGAAAGCCAATAGGAATTCCTCCCTGAGACATAAGGGGTAAATAAGGTAAATATTGGTAAATATCCTTACTTTAGTGTAGAGCAGCTATGAACATTGTTTTTCCTGTTGTATGTCTAGTGCTATATTTACATTTATGCCCCCCCCCCCCATCCAGTTAATGTGGTGATGTCAAACATCTTATTTCTCTCATTCCAGACTGGCAAGGTCCATGAATAAGAGAAGGGGTGGGCGGAAGCTGGTGGTAGGGGTAGGGACTGAAAATGGATGCTGTGCTGAGCAGGATTTTAATTGGTCAGTCATTCTGTTTAGTGGGTGGGTCTTACACATCAGTGCTGATGTACTGCTTGTCCACCGAACAGGGCACACTCTCCATAACCCTGTTTAATTAAACTCTTCAGCTGTTCACACCTCCCTGAGTTGCATAACAGAGATACATTGCATGCCAGAGCTACTGAAAACACATCACACTGCACACACAGATACAGTATATCACACTGCACATACATATATATCACACTGAACACACATATATATCACACTGCACATACATACATACATACATACATATCACACTGCATACACATACATATCTCCGCTTCAGAAAAAACAGCTTCTCCTGGTAAATTCATGTAGAAATTCAGGACCAGGGATAACTAGCGTTTTTAGATTCTAATTCAAGCAAAACAGTGAATCCGAGACACTGTCAGTGAGCTCCTACAGTGAGCCAGCCTTTGCAGTTTCCATGATACCCGTCCTGTACCACGTATGCCGTAAGCCAGGGCTGCCCAGCCCTACTCCTGGAGAACTACCCCCCTGCAGAGTTTAGGTGCCACCCCAATTTAACAAACCTGATACAGATAATCAGGCCCTTCAGTAAAATCTCAGTATTGGAGCCAATAAGCTTCAGTGTAGGTGGCGCCGATACGGAGAGGCTACTGAAGGCCTAATTATCTCTATCAGGTGTGCAGGGCTGCAGCTAAGCACTGTGGGATGGTGGGTCTCCAGGAGCTGGGGTGGGCAGCCCTGCCGTAAGCCAATCCAGCTGGCAAAGGGGGATCAACCAGGCCTGGAAGAAGAGAACTACCGCATCCAGAAGATAGTAGCGGTTTGTCTTAATGAATAAATGAGAGAGGTGATGCATTATGCATTGTTAATCCCAAGTCAGATGACATTATATATAATACATCATAGGTCACATCATTTATTTAAGGATGCTAACTTGAGGTTCTTCATCAGGCGTCCGACATGAAGCATGTGATAAAATACTGATGTTCAGGTGAAAACTGCTCCTCCAAGATAGGAATGCGTGACATGAGAAGGCACGTGGGCTGCTAATCGGAGGCTTCCAGCAGCGGGGAGGAGGCAGCCATCAGTGATCAGGCCCGAGTCGGATTCAGGGGTGGTGTGATTGCCGGATCCTCGTCTTTATCTGATAACGATAACGGACGTGGAGAGCTGAGGCAATTAGGGACGACATACTCAGTCCACAGTGTAACAAACAGGGGACAGCATTCGAGACTGAGCATTCTAGAAGATTCAGGATCTGCCCGTCTGTCTGGTGACGTAATACTTTTTCTGCTATACTCTTCCTGTTCTGCTGTTTGACTGATGCCGGCTGCCAGATGGGGTGACCCAAAGGAACAGGAATGATCCATAGAGGAAAGTCCTGGCAATATCTGTCGATGGACAAAGCAGGCCTGGATCTGATGAAGTGGCAGAAAAAAATAATTCTGTTTTGCAGGGAATCGAAACTGCCAGTTACTTCAGCAGGACCGAAGGCCCAGATTCCGTGACCCTAGTGTACGGTAGCGTTCTGAGGCTTGAATCAGGCAACTAACATCATGCTCTCAAAGTTGCTTGACCTGCACGCGATTTCCTGCAACCTGCGGGGTGGCCCCCGCGGCCACAGCACTGGGAGCTGAAATCTCGCAGTAAATACATTCAAACGGCACCATTTAACTCAGCCCAACATCCTACCATCTTTTGTCGACGACCATTAGAAGTTGTAATCAGGCATGAAGTGAAGCCAATTAAGTGCAGAATAATTAGACGCCAGTGCTGTAATCATTACGGTGTGTGCACCAGGTGGCTAACTACACCGGTATCCTGAGGGTAAGCCGAGTGCAGACTGGGAGCCATCTTTACCAGTTATTGTACACTTAGTGGGTAACTATGGTAACATTTAGATGCCATGCTTGAAGTTCCATGCTATCGCTATCCTTCCTGTCCACTTTGAACTGCCAATACATTTAACGGGCAAACAAAGGACAACATAGTCCAGTGTGTGTATGTATGTCCACATCCTCCTCCTACTATCTCTTGTAGTGCACTTTGGAAAAGCCACACACACAACACCCACCATCACACCTGTGCATTTGCTGATTTTTCACCATCTGCTTACTGCGGTGGGCTTTCGTGCAGACCCGGAACCCACATGGAACAGCAGGACCCAGAACCCACATGGAACAGCAGGACCCAGAACCCACATGGAACAGCAGGACCCAGCCCAGGATCCTGAGTCACTCACATCACAGAACAGGTCCTAACTAACAGAGCAGGGGCTGCTCATTCAGCACAGGAGCATGCAAACACTCCCCCCACCCTAGTACTAATAATTGGGTGCTGGGGGATATGATGGGTTACACTGTACATCCAGTGCTGTGCAAGCCATTTAGTCCCAATACGATGTATTACTATATGTAACAATACTATAATAATGGTTGAATTCACTATTACCATATTAACTACAATATTGCTCTAAACCAGGGGTGGCCAGTCTTATCCGCAAAGGGCCGGTGTGTGTGCGGGTTTTCGCTGCAATTCCCTAATTAGGTCACTAATCAGAGGACTGATTGGCTGAAGAGTCCTCACACCTGGGTTTGAACAGCTGTCCTACAGGTTATCCCAAAAACCTGCACACACACTGGCCCTTTGCGGATAGGTTTGGCCACCCCTGCTCTAAACACTCTGGCTCGTATGTCACCTGGGTTGGAAAAATTGAACCATCCACATGCAGCCCTCAGAAGTATGAGAAGAGTAGGGAAATCCAGGTGCCAAAATGTAATCAAACTTCAGAATGGGTTGAATCAGATAAAGATGACCAATCAAATTTCAGATTTAGGTGAATCGGGTGTCAATGACCAATCAAATTCCAGATTTGGGTAAATCAGATATCAATGACCAATCAAATTACAGAGTGTGGTGACTTGGATGCACACAACCAATCAAATTCTAGCTCTCATTTACAGGGAGGACCTTCTGTAGACTTCACCCTTGAGTCTTGAGGCTTTTGAGGCCAAATGGATACATGTTTTTAAGTCAGGATAAACACTTCACACTTGGTGGAAATAGGCATGCTTAAGGCTTTATGAGGAGGGATTTAAAATGAGCTATGAATTAACTGCAGTGACTCTGGAAAATGGCAGTGTTACTAATGACAGGATAGTGGTGCTTACGCAGAGCCAAACATTAACACTGACCTCCCAGAGGTGAGGTTGCTGTGATTATTCACTTTTTACCCAAAGTTTAAAATGAATTAAAAAACACAATTTTCAACTGGTGAAACACTCATTTAAAAAAAAAAAAAAATTAACAGGGATCTGAATCTGAATTTTGTGTAAATAAAATGTTAAATTGTTATTAAACACAAGCGCAGAATAAGTTTCTTTAGGTATGTAATATAACAGTGTAGCTGGGGTGTGACTTTGTACCCATAACTGGAAGTTGGCTGGATCACATCCCATTGTTAGAAGAGTGATGTCAGCATCACATCCCATTGCTAGAAGAGTGACGTCACCTTTGGCCCTGAAGCCCAATGGCTGACCTCTTATCCTCACTTTGGACAATAAGATTAGCTAAATATACCATATTAATATAAAATAAATATACAGCCAGTCCCCATGTTATGAATGAGATCTGATCCTAAGTCAGTCTGTAAGCTGAACTTGTAAGTAATTACAGGTGCATATGGTTCGTATTTAGCATCAGATAGCCAAATGTTTCCCTTAGTGTATAGTATATACGTTACTGTTCTATGCATATAAAACACTTCCAAATACAATAAAACATCTTAAACATATTAACACAGTACATAAAATTAATAATAATAATAATAAGCAAATACATATGGTACTGTACTGAAGAGAGAGAGACAGACAGCAGGAATCTGTGTGTGTGTGTGTGTGTGTGTGTGTGGTTATAGGTACACAGTACTGTAAAAAAAATAAAGAAATTTAAAACAGCAGATAGAGAGCAAAAATATGGTACTCTGGTTCCATGCATATCTTGCAAACATTATGATAACATTAATAATGATGAACCACTGAACAAAGTGGCGCCTGTGTTGATTATTATGAAGTATTGTATTTCACTCAAATTTGTTATATAAAAGATTTTAGGTAAATCTGATCTTAAGTACAAGATGTCTATAAAGTAGACTTTCATAACCTGGGGACTTACTGTAAATACATATTTGTTATGCTACGTGACTGATCTCAAAAAGGACAGTAACATCACAACGAACAGTGGTGTACTTGCAGGTGGAAAAAATATAGCACATTCTACCTTACTCTGCTGTTCCAGAACAAATTAATTAGGGGTGCAGGTTTAGCTAATCACTCCTGTGTGAAACGGTAATCGTTAGTTAAAAGCACAATAGGTATAACGTAGCCCGTGCATTCGGGAGACGGCCGACTCCGGCACCCCATGCTGATGGATGTAATTACTGGGCAAAAAGCGCTCAGCTTGAAGGCAATTAGCGTGCGTGAGACGGTATCGCAGATATAATTACAAGGGGAGAAGGGCAGGTGTTTTAAAACCAGCTTAACTAAAGTGAGATGTTAAGTACCACTGAGAACAGAACACTGAGACCAAGAAATAAAATCTGGATCTAAAGTGGAATATTCCTCGATTTGACTGAAGATCATCTATTGCGGCTTCAACTTTTTTTTTGCTGTTAATTAGCATGGATGGGGGATGCAACAGAGATGCGTGAAGGGTGGGGGTGTGAGAGGCGAGGTGGAGACGGAACCAGATGTATGTTCTTAGGCAGCGTGGTCTGGCAACCCCTCTGGGGTTAGGGTGCTGTGGTGGGACGGGAGACAAGCTGAGCTGTGTAATAATTTTCATTGGGGAGGTGGTGGGGGGGGGGGGGGTTCTGTCACTGCTTGCATTGGGGGGCTGCCAGGGCATCTGGTTTCAGTGCGAAGGCCATGTGTTCGGGGCCCAACAGTGTGTGAGGGATCCACCGACTGGCGCAGAGCAGACAGTGTGGCTCCACCTAGCTCCACCTTTCAAGTCACTCAAGATGGTCACATAAGCCGTAATGCCACACGAAGTGGCCACAGGGGGCCAGAACCTCCATCTCTGGCAAAAACGATAAGGCAGAGAACGGAAGACCCCTTTGGGAGGAGGGAGACACACTGGGCTCCTACTAGATACATGATGTGAATGGGTTCCACAGAACCACGCAGCATCAGGAGCACAGTAGGCTGGGCTGAGATGGTAGGATGTTACTGCAAATTGCCCCCCTCCCCTCTTGCGCACAGCAATGTCTCTCTGGCCAGGAGAGCACACTGGGACCGTGTCTGCCCCATCAGGTGAAAATGCATCCCCAGACTCCATCCCACCAAGTCAGGCATAGTAGGCCATAGTTGCATTGCCTCTGTGTTTCTGTGTGGCTTTTGTGCATTTCACCAGGGGACAGAGACTTAAACTGGCACCCCTCACCTTCCCTGCCTACTCCCCCGTCAGCCCAGGCTCTGCTTTCCTCTCCAAAAGACGTGTCCTCTCGTTTTTTCACAGATGAAAAAAAGGCGAGATGTGTGGTTTGGATTAGTGTCCTACAGCACAATAACTCATTGTTAAACAAATGCAAAGCAGATGGCTTCTTGCGTGTGTGCACGTGTGTATGTGCGTGCATGTATGTGCATGCCTGTGTGTGCGTGTATGTGCATGTATGTGCATGCCTGTTTGTGCGTGTGCGTGTATGCGCACGTGTGTGCGTGCATGTGAATGTGTTTGTGTGTGTGTTCGTGCGTGTGTGTGTAGGTGCGCGTGCGTGTGTGTGTGTATGTATGTGCATGCATGTGTGTGTGTTCGTGCGTGTGTGTGTGCGTGTGCCCGTAAAAGGACGAGAGAAACTCCCACTCCCTGTCCTCCTGAGATCGGGTTGGGTCTGCTGTTTAATCAAAATAACACGACTTTTACCAACATAGAGAAAGGACCTTAAGTTTTGAGATAAGAAAACAGCCTATGAGCACAAAGGAACATGCCAGTTACATAGGTGGGTTATTCAGTGAATAAGAGTTGAGAAAAATACATATTCATTAATATCCACACATAAGCAAATTGCAGAGTGAAAATACTGTGGGTATTTTTTAGGGCAATCTGGAAATATTAGGGCACTTTAAAAGCATAATTGGGCTATTAATGAAATAAACATATTCTCTCGATATATGTGATTAAATGCAATAAATAATATAAATGTACCGCATAGAGAAGATGCCACTGCAATCTCCTTCTAGAACAATCTGCATATTAAACTGAAAGCCACCTACAGGACCATTTACTCCTCAACGGGCTGGAATTAGCATCTCACGCATGTGTGAACCTCAGCTCTCTGGCCTGACAACTTGGAACATAATGGTATAGTTTAGGAGCCATCGGTGAAGGGCAGACAGACAGAGGTGGGGGGGGCGAGTGCAGCTTGTGTGACCAGGACAGAGGTGACCGAGGCCAGGCTGATGGGAAGGGACTCTGCACCATGCAGACATCGACACTCACCGTCCATTGCATGTACACAGACCACAGAAGCTAGATCTAGTTGGTCGAAATGTTTTACCTGCATATGCATGGATTATCTGAAGGAACAATATTTGTAGTATTTCACATCGCAATGTATTCATGCATTCCTGATAACTCAGAATTCGAAAATTTCCAACTATCTACTTAAAAAAGTACTATAGAGCAACTAAATGCAATGGATGTTTGATGCTAACATAATACTGCTGGCGGGAATTGGCGCATTGTAAATCATGATGTACAGCACATAAACAATAAATGCGCATCTCTTCAGTTTTACATCACTGTCACTCTCCAAGCCCAGCAATGCCTTTACCGAGCCGACACTTCTGCAGTGGAAAACCGAAGACAGCTGGAACCGCTCTGGAACTAGATTCTTCTTGCGGTACAGCCTGGGCTCGGTTCTTGTATGACAGTGGAAAAGTGACATTGGCCCGTGTTACAAACAAGGAACAGCAGGTAACACAGTGAATAAAAGCTTGTGCCCAAGAATAATAATCTGATCCTATGTCATGACAAGCAGGCTTTTAGGACGGGGACCCTGGCATGTGCAGTTGTGGTGCGTATCCTAGCACGGCTGCTCAAAAGTTCTGAACAATGACAAAGCATCCAGAACGTCCAGAATAATTATCACAGATGATGACATTAAGGACAGACACATGGACCATGTCACATGCTATTAAACATCTGAGTGCTGGAGAAAGCAAGAATAAAATGGAGGAGAAGAAAGAGAAACTCTGTTAGTAATTATATTCTCTGGAGGCCCAGCTCCAGGCCTTGGAGAACACAATCAGCTGATGTTTGACCCAAATGTCGAGACACTCAGGCCGAGGGGGAGGAAACATCAAGAGAGTGGCTCATGAAAAATAACGAGACAGTTACAGCACCAGACTTTGGGGCAGTACTCATGCTGGGATATGACCAGCAAGCGTAAATGCATTGATACAGCAGCTCTAAAAGCTGTACGGTTCCAAACACTGAGACCAGCAGGAGAAACGTTTGCCATCAGCAGTTTGTTAAAAATGTATTAAGAGTGAACAAAGAATGATCTTAGGATTCCTGCATCTTCAGAGCGTGCCTGGGCTGTACGCATTAATCAATTCAGCAGGTGTTACTCCTTCCAAAGCCGTAAAAGAACGCTGAAGTCGTCCTGAACTTAAGAGTGGGGTGCAAGGCGATTGCGTTCTGTGTTGCTCCCGTTAGAATTTGTAAGGAGCTTCTTTGAATACACTGCGGGCCCCCTCCCTGAGACTAAGCCGTAGTGCTATTCTAATCTGACTCAAAAGTGATGCCTAAATTCCAAGCTGATTCGGCAAAACAAAAGTTTAAGCCCTCACAGTTAAGAGCTGACAACAATGTATTCTTATCCGCAGTGCTAGGCACAGAAATTCAGGTTTTCCGAGGTTCAGGGAAATAATCTTCAGTCATTCGATTTTTAAACTTCATTCACACAGGTAAAAATAAGCAGGCTGCAGACAGTATTCTGACCGAAATGGTTTCCGAATGGCAACATGAATGAAAAATTATTATTCAGTTGATGTTGATCTTTTGCAAGGTGTAACAGCAGGGGGGTACAGCGATCATCTATTTTTGATCAGTGATAGTGGAGATCCAGTAGAATTCCCAAGCCAAATGAAGCTGAACTTCTGTGAAATTACATGTTTATGACTTCAAAAATCCAGTACCCAAACTAAAAGTTACATGATTCAGATTACCCTTAAGAACACATCACATTGTAAATATTCTCTTGATCAGTCAGTCAAATCAGTTCAAAGGCACTTAAACATACTCAGAAAGGACTCTGAGAATGACACATCCCGGATGAGTCTGTAGTGTGATTCAAAAAGTTTCACTGACTGTTCGCACATTGGCCAAGCCAAGAGTGTCCGTCTCGACGTCAATGTGCATTAGCGTCAAAAACGAGGTCACCAAATCCAGCTAAGTGTGATTAGCGTGGCCCCTAGGGTCTGTAGATTGAAAGTATGGATATAGCCTATTTAGATCATATATTAAACATTTCTGCCTCAAAGGAGATTAATTTATAGGGTTTGGATATATGTGCGTGGTTTTATTAAAAATGGCTGACATCCCCCTCTATGCCCAGTGCCTTTGGCTTTCCATGAGACAAAGCTTTGAGCTATGGCCTTTGCTGAAATTGCAGTGTTGTTGGTTCTGAGTTGTCCACAGTGAGCACACAGGGGTTCCGTGGTGTATGAGTTTATCGTTAACCAGAACAGATTTGTTTTCTGAAGGACATGTGATACTGAGCGTCATACGATGGCCACAAGAGTCAGTTTTGGATTTAAAATTTAAAAAATGGGGGCCCTGGAATTGTAACCTGGGTGGGGTTACAGTTCCTATTTCAGGGAAGCATAGGGGTGTCAAACGCCAGTCCTGGGGGGGCGGAACCCTGTGTAGCTTAGTTCTTTCCTTGTTCCACCACAAATGATTCAGCTCAAGATCTGTGTGGGAATTAGCAGAAGGAGTTGAATCAGGTGTGTTAAATGAGGGGAAACCCAAAAATGTGCAGGGCTCGGGCCCCCCAGGGCTGGAGTTTGACACCCCCATTCTTTTCTTCAGCACAGCTAGATATTGGCATTTTGACCACAGTCGGTACTGAGTGTCAGAGTCAATGTCCCTCAGCAGAAAATTCACCCAGAAATATGGAGCATTCTAAAACAGGCATAAATGGCTACCGAAGCTTCAGTGTGCAGGGGGTCTAATCCCAGAGCCCTAAAACATCACGCTGAGCTTTAAACGCAGGATTGTGGTGCAGGCATCACGCTGGAGACAGACAGGGTTGGAGGTCCAGCGGCTGAATCAAAAATAGCTGCACGGTCTAAACAAACCAAGTCAATCCAGCCAGTAGCTGACAAGACAGGTACTGACTTTCATTCGGTGTCCAAACACATTTCTCGCTGCGCTGTCTGACAGGGAACCCGTAATAGGACCCTCCGTTTGTCAGGGTGCAGAGTTTAAACACTTCGATCTTTTAATGAAGGTAAAGGTTGGGATGTGCAGTGAGGCTGAATCCTGGGTGGGGTCTTAATCTGCAAGTATATGAACCTTAACTTAAAAAAATATATATGTTCTATTGTAGAAACTGCAAATGATAAGGTACATAACTAGCTTTGGAGAGAACCAGGTACATGCAAAAATACCCATAAAGCCAGCCATACAGCTTAATACCATGGAGTATGTGTCTGAACTGTAAACAAAGACTTTCCCTGCATGTTCTGACACACCCTGGGGTCCATTTAAAGACAGTAATTTGTTTGCCCCTGTAAACAAAGAACAGGTGTTCAGCTCGTCAGGGGGCGGGGGCAGGGGGGGGGGGGGCACACCACCGCCCGAAAGCCAGAGACCTGACCCCTGTGGGGCAGTGGCAGATAATTCCCCCTGTCCCCTGTGCCTACTGGGAATC
>JAODUD010000134.1:8733853-8747246 GCA_026784285.1 Stomatorhinus walkeri
CCCCCCCCCCCCCCCCCCCCCACGCCACCGCCCGAAAGCAAGAGACCTGACCCCTGTGGGGCAGTGGCATATAATTCTCCCTGTCCCCTTGGCCTACTGTGATTCCTCAGAGGATGGGTGACAGATGGGGACCTCAGGTGACAGCTTGTCACAGAACAAACCCGGAGATGACGGAAACAGGGCAAAACAGTATACAAGAGCCCTTCCAAGCAATGGCAGGCATTGGTGGTACTTAGGGAAGCATTTGCCTGACGCTGTGGCTCAGAGACTGCACAGAATCCTAAACGAAATCTCCCGTTCACCTGCCGCCGCATCTGAAGCAGATTTCCCCCCATGAAGAGTTGCCATAGCACATTCAATCGCAACAAAAAAAAAAATGTTCACGTTGACATTCTTAAACATCCGGCAACAAACGGTAACAAGGTTCCTGTCTCCTTCCTGTCTAACACATTCAGGGGATCTTCATTGTGACCTAAATAGAACCTTCTAGAAACGCACATAAAACCGGAACTCAAACGGTACCTTTCCGAGAACCTTCCCAAAAGTGGAAACAGCTAGCTGGGATACGAGTGGCTGGCTAAATGTTTCATGACAACCCTTTTTTAATGATTCATTGTCCCAGATATACAGCCTGAGGCCTTCTTACTATATTAAGCTTGTAGATGATTTCATTAGTGATATGTTGGAATATGATTAATAAAAAACATCTTTTATATAAAATGGTATGTATGATCTTGTAGATGATTTCATTAGAGATACGTAAGAGTATGATTAATAAAAGGCGTACCTTTTCATCAGAACACTATGCAGGAACTCGCCGTTTACACACAAAAAAGCAGCTGGTGTGGGAATTAGATTAAAAAGTTTGTAGATGAAGAAACTCTTTTGTACCCTGGAGCAAGACACTTAACTTGAATTGCTTCTGTGAAATGCAGTTCTGTGTCATCAGATAATGTGTTTTGGCTGAATGGTTGAGCTGGTACAACTGTAAATATAGTGTAAATATATCCTGTTCTAAGCTGGTGCTTAGCCACTGAACATTTAAAATGTTGCTTTGATCTTAACCCATATTTTTTAATGTTCTGTGAATTTTTGCATCATTCCACATTTGAGGTTCTCGTTTAAGCTCTGCAGCCCAGGGCCCATCTTGGGGTCTCTGGTGCTGATGAGAGGCACCAGTCAACTCCAGAAAGTTTACTGATGGCACGTTAACATGCACTCTACACAATATGCACTAACTGGCCATAAAAATAGCTTTAAACTTCATTGTCCTTGGCGGCCTAAGGCCTTGCACAGTACTGTACTTACAGAACACTAAGACAGCATCCCGGATAGCTGGGCACACCGGTGCTTATTAATAAATAACAGAATCATTTAGGCATAAGCCTGGCACAGCTGGCTTTACCAAAAGGGCAATTAGACACACATTTCAATATTGCATGAATGAATGAATGATCTAATATTAATGATTAATTGATCATGTGAATTATGGTGCTCATATTCATTGTATAATCAGGCTCGGTGCCCTGAGTAGTTTGTTGTTGTTACTACTACTACTACTCCTACTACTACTACTACTACTACTATTACTGCTGTCAATCCAACTATTACTGCTATTACTACTGCTATCACTACACTACTACTACTATTACTGCTACTGCTATCACTACTACTACTACAATAATAATAATAATAATAATAATAATAAAATGTGCAGAGAGTTCAAAGCAATTATGGAATTTTCCACTGTCTTGACCCAGAGTCGTGTACAAGAACAAGGAAAAACAAACAAATAGGAAAGAAACTTAAGCAAAAAAAATGGCAAGGAAGTAAGCAGCCTTACGTGACTCCCCACTGAGATCTGGCTTTGTTTTGTTTTTTATTCACTTTAGTCCTGCGGAGACATGTGAGGAGAAGCGGCCGACTGTTGGCCAGCCCGAGCTGCCTTGCTCGTTTGTCACGCTTTTGTGCTTCTCCACGCCTGGTCCAGCCGCCCCTCCCCCGGCGATCTGAACTCTCAGGCGAATCGACTCTTCCATCCTTGCACTCCCTGGGGAACTCAGGCCAATCGAGTTGTATGTCCATGGTCATTTCTGCAGAGCAGACCTCAGGGAGAAGCAGTACCGCATTGGACAGGGGAATCAGAATGGTGAAGTGGCTTTTTCCCAGTTATGGAGACAGTAATGGTTCAGAAGGGCCCACTCTAGAGGGGGGACAGAACACTCCAAGAATGAGCCCTTGGGCATGGTCTAAGACTGGACCAATCTAGTCCTCATTCATATGAACGGCCCTCTTCATAATCATAATGCAGCACTGGAAATAGAACTTTAAAAGACAGAAGCAGGGGGATCCATCGTGAGAGAGCATCCACATTAATTTTCACTACTTCGGCGCCAAGATGCTGCAGTGCTAGTTCTGTGTACGTCGGCCCGTTCAGACGGAGAAGAAGGGCTCTCCAAGGCCGCCTGCTCCACTCGCCTAAGCTGCTTTGCGGCCTCGTTAAAAAACTCTCGCTCCCAAACACACACATGCTCACTCACCCGGACACACTCTGATACTAACATAAGAGCTGTAGCCTGCAGCAGTGAAGCCAGCCATGATGAAGCTGTCCTTCAAGGCTGCGCTCCGGCCGACCCTCCCGTCTTCTGCAGCGGGATTCCCGCAGGTACGGATCTCAAGATTAATTAAGCATCGGGCCGTTTTTACTCATATTTACAGAGCTTCTAATAGTGCAGCGGCGGCGGAGGCAAACGGGAAGGAAAGCTCAGCGCTGCAATCCGCCGAGCCAGACACCGTCCATGTGAATTGTTACACCCTAATCCACGCTATTTAATATAGGGGTGTGTAGTGGGTGGGGCTTAGCAGCCGAGGGAGCCACCCGAAGATTCAGCGTCCTGAATGTTAAATTAATACCTGCAAAAATGCATAGAAGGAGCTAAACACACAGCAGATTTGCATAACAGCACTAAAAAAGTCATAAAACGTAACTGAAGAGAAAAAACTGGTGTTTATTCATCTCGCAAAGGACGAATCACCAGGTAGCTACCCATTACCCATAAAGCTTATTATTAGTTCCCCATCCAGGGGAGTCACTGAGCCACTAATTCCTTTTGCGTTCCTTTAACTGAGCATTAGGGAATTTCAGGCATCTCTGCTGTTTAACCTCTGAAAGACACATTCATTTCTACACGGGGGAACTTGCTCCTTTCGTCGGTTTGTTCCTCATAGAATCGGCTTTTCCGGCATTGAAATGCAGAGCAGCCATGACCCAAAGCGACATTTAACCTTGAAGTCGTATTTCACAAGCAGGCCCCCGTTAGCTCGCCCGTTAATCACGGTGACATCTCCTGTACATCCGGCCGGCGTAAAATGGTTAGCACAACTTCCTTTGGTCCATCCAAAAAAAATATCCATCAAATCTACGGGAACTTTACTGGAAAATGATGGAGACAAGGTCAAGGTATCGGAATTAACTCCTACTCACCACCAACATTACCATCCATTCAACAGCAGAGCATGCACTGACACACACACACACACACACACACACATCCGCAAAATTGTATCAAAGGGTTTCATCAGATGTTCACCAAAGAGGCCATTACCACATCAAAGAAGGAGATGCTTTATATATAACCTTCTTATACTGCCTCATGTTCCTGTTAAACAAGCACCATTAAACCTGTTCTGTGGTTTCTTAGTCAATGATTCATAAGAAAAATAACCATGAGATGCTGGAGGAGTCCATGGTGGGAAAGTCAAGGGTCTCGGGGAAAAAGAGCAGAAACATCAGCAAATGCAGGATATTTGATGTGTATAGTGCAGTGGGTCAAGCTAAGGAACACTTAATGTATAATAAATGCGACGCAGAACACCTTGAGACTATTATACCATCTTCTCCTTCTCTGTAAACTGAAAAAAAAATAAGTTCTCAGGCTAGCAGCAGATCCCAGTGCCCAGAGGGGAGCGGAGATCTGAGGGCAGGAGGGTTTCCGTCACCACAAAGTGCAGAGTGACCTGTCTGTGGGGGGACGGGGCCCATCGGCCGTAATTACCGTGCCTAGATCGGCCGGCGTCTGCACACTTGTTAGTCATCATCTGCCCCCCCCCCCCCAAAAAATCCCCTGTTCGACGCCGGCTTCCGTGTGGCCGTGACCTACGTGAGCCAGTCCGGTCAGTCCGTGCGCTCGCCACACGAGTCCCCGGTTTAATTAGCACAGCCTGGTTTACCTGTCGATGTTTTAATTAGTGCCAGGCTCTTTGAAGACCTCTTCAAACTCCGGAAACGATATATATGTGAGCTTGGAAGTAATATTAATAAAATCTCTGTGATCACTTTCAAAAACATCATGTACTGTTCCTTTGTATAAATGGGCAGTAAAATAAATGCCCTTTGTAGCCTTAAATTATTCAAATTAGTTTTTCCCTTTAGAGGGGGTCCCGATCGAAACTCTCACATTACCTCCGTATTTTGTCAACTGCACCCCCCCAACATGTGAGCCTGTCACCAGATTATTCTGTCATTGTAAATACGCCAATCCCCCCCCCCCACCCCATCACAGATGCCCTCAATCACCACAGCATTGAAATCCAGCCTCAATTAAGATAATAAAGACCAAACACACACATGCCAAAATGTCCCCTGTTGCCTTGGCAACCCCCACCATGACGCCCCAACTCTGTGGCCCTTCTTTCATGCCGTGGCAATAAGAATGAAAGCTGACATGAATGATCTCCGCAGTCAATACCATCGATCCCCCTGACTCCAGTCCGTCGGCAGACCTCACAATCAAACACAGGATGATGCGCACAGACGACTGGAGCCCAGCTGGACAGGTTCCCACCCCCCAGCCCCAAACACACACACACACAACACACACACACGACTGCCCATAAAAAGAAGCTGGAGAGGTCCTGGACACACCACGGACCCCACACCCATTCTGAATTGACTGCACCGGTCCTGAAACCTTTACATACCCCCTCCCGCTTCTGAAGTTGTTCCCACACCTCTGAGCACAGCTGTGTCTTTACTTAGACCAGCCAGGACACACCAGAAAATGAGGAGAAGACCCAGACACACATGAACACTCATATCCGTCAGCTGCCAAGGGCCAGCACAACCTTTCAGAGTACGCATGCACATCCAAAGCGGAGACAAGCACAAGTATGTGTGTGGGGGGCCACATTTTTCCAAAAACCTGTCATTTTGACATTATTGACCATATTTTCAGTCCCCACAAGCGGAAACTCAATTTTATAAAAAATCTGTGACTACATTCATAATGTGTGTATTCATGGGTCTGTGTGTGCACATGTGTGTGTATGTGTGTGTGAGCGCGGGTACGTATGCATGTGTCTGTGTGTGTGCGCGTGGGCACATATGCGTGTATGTGTGTGTCTGTGTGTGCGGGCATGTATGTATGTGAGTGTGTGTCTGTGTGTGCACAGGCGTATTTGTGTATGTGTGTCTGCGTGCGAGCACATATGTGTATGCGTGTGTGTGCGCGTGGGTACATGTATGTGTGTATGCGTGTGTGTGTGTGTGTGTGCGCGCGGGCACGTGTGTGTATGCGTGTCTGCGTGTTGGCGCATATGTGTATTGCTGTGTGTGCACGTGGGTACGTATGTGTGTATGCGTGTTTGTGTGTGTGTGTGTGTGTGTAATGTGCGCGCGGGCGCGTGTGTGTATGTGTGTCTGTGTGTGCATGTGGGCGTGTGTGTGTGTATCCATGTGTCTGTGTGTGCGTGGGCGCATGTGTGTGTGCGTGTGTGTGCGTGTGGGTACGTATCTGTGTGTGCCCATATGTGGAATCCCGACATCTCCTCCTTTGGAAAACAAACCTCCTTCAGAAGAGGCCACGGGTAATTACAAAGACCGGGCAGCGGACAGGAGGAACATGGAAAGCATTAGGAGGAGCTGAAGAGCTCTGCTTAGCCTTGCGGTGCCAAAGACCATTTTTCCCCCCCACAGTGTTTCGCTCCCCGAATGACACTAATAGTCCCTGGAGACGTGGACTAGCCCATTACTCAACGATTACTTCTCCTCAGGGCTATTTTGATGGCTTAGGGCTGCAACATGTGTGTTATTTCAATGAATCAGACAGGCCACTCATTCAACACTACCTTGAGAGAGGACTGCAAACGTTCTAAGGACAGAGGTCACTGCCCAGTCGTCATTCATCGTCTTTTATCTGCCAAAGCGTTCCTGGTGCTGATCTGCTGACCCGCATACTATAGGAACACCCACATTCCCGAGGCATGCAGAACCTGAAAAATACTAGTGAAGAGGCAGTGACTTTGAGAACTCTGGACAGAGACAATCCCACAGTGATCCCTGGAAAGATACAATAATGATGTGCAGGGAAAACGCCAGGACGACCCATAGTAAGAAAAGGTGATGGTGGGATCTCAGAGCAGATACAGTCCCAAAGATAATCCTGAGCAAGAGACAATGACCATGGGATCTCTAGGCAAAGATAGCGGCAGTGCTCTCCCTGTAGAGAGCTGATGGCAGCGTAATCCCACAGTGTTTCCTTGGATGCTGGAAAGTCCATTTTGACCCCAGAGAAATGCCAACGAGATCCTGGAAAGGCATTCTTAGCTCAACCCATGGGGACATCGCAGAACAGAAATGACTCCCATTGTGTTTTTGAGAGACGCTTCTAATAAAAAGGGGTGACCTTTGCAATGTCATAATCACCCCCAGGTTGGGATCCACCCGCCACGTTCCCCAGACCCCATGGCTACGGCCTGCCATCATTTAGGGGGAGGCCAAGGCATTTTTTTCTCCTCTATGACCCCTTTCCAAATGCTATTACTTGGAGATCTCAGTGATAAAAGCTCATCCCTTCCATAATTATAATGCACTGATTAAACATTTTTTTGAAAGAACAGCGATTAATATACCATTTACAGATCACATCTATCATTTTCATGCACAAGAATGAGCACTTTTATATATTAAAAATGATATTATAAAGTGCTATTCTTTAGTGCCTGGATTTCAGCATAGTCAGATATTTCCAACCCCCTTTTACCAAGAATACCCCAAAAGTGAAGGTTTGTTCTTTTTTTTCCCAAAACATTCCCCATGAGCTGCCTGGTTCATTGAAGTGGATGTTCCTTCTTATCTGGCCGTATAGGTTATTGGAGGACCTGTACTGCAAAGTATGAGAACTACACTCAATCCTTGGGATAACAGCACAGTACCTGTGGGGAAAGTGTTGTTTTAGCGACCTTTAGCAGCTTCAGTGGGTTCAACTAAGAGATGAATGAGTTTCACATTTAGTTTGTGCATGGAGGAGTGACATGGTCGGAATTGGCTCGGATCAGTACCTGGATCCGACAGAACATGGCTGGTCACAAGTGGCCTGGTATGAGTAGGTGTTTGTTAAGTGTTGTAGGTGAGTGTTACTGTCTGATATCTGCTAAACTCTTTCACTAGACTGTTGTTTTGTGTTTTACACCCTGGTTTCACAAAAAAAAAAAAAAGTGGGCGGGACAGAAATTCCCCCGGTTTCTCTCCATATCTGTGAGTCTGTTTGCCACAAGTGGGAAAAAGAAAGAGAGAAAATTGAAATGAGAAGGAAAAGAAGTCAGCATGCAATGAGAGGGACATTCTGATGACCGTCAGTATGTCACTGGCACGGATCGCTAACGCAGAAGGTTCCGGTCTGGAGGGGAGGCTGGGCAGGAGGGCGGCGGTGTGACTGTGCCAGTGCCGGTGACCACAGCTCCCCAGAGACTCCCAGATATACTTCACTTTTAAACATCCCTGTGACTCAGCATGCCAAACCTGCATCCCATGCACCCCAGCCCCCCTGCATCATTTTCTTTGGCCACTTCATTCACATAGGCAGCAAATTTAACTGGAACGAGAATTACATGAAATGGCCTCAAAAACTGGGAATGTCGACACTAACGGTGGCCGATAAATTAAGGAAGAAGCAAAAACACACAATTGTGATTAATGTGAAGCTTAAATTGTCGTCCTGGCTATCTCCACAGTCTTATAGCCAATCCTGTTATTTGCCTGCATGAAATTTTGCCTCATTTTTATGTTATTTCACCATCCGTCGCCAAACACCCAGCTTACTGAAAACCCACATGGAAAATGAAACGGTAGAGCCTGGAGGAGATCCCGGAAAGTTACGGCACCTAGTTACATGCAGATACTTTCATCTCATCTCCAGTCTCCACATATTTGGGCGTACAGTTAGTGACTGAGTGCGTGAGGGTGTGCCAATCCACCAAAGGGAATGCTATGTGACCTTACCCTTAAGCCTAACCATCTCACCCTGTGGAAAGAAGCGTATATTGAATGGAAAACCAAAGACCCACCTGAACAGGAAAAATATAAAACAAATTTTAAGATTTCAAACATTCAATAGATCCTTTTGTATGTATGTAAGTATGCCAGTCACGATGTGCTCTCTTAGCTAAACTGCAAAGCAGTCTGGGAAATGTGGGCTATTTGAGTGCAGTATGTGCTGGTTTTTCCTGTTAAAAACACATTAACTGTGTCAATACTGAGACATAACGCTAAAGCAGTACAGCTAGCTAAATCATGCGCTGAAATTTGAACAGTGCAAAAATCTTATTGAGCAAAGTCTGAACTGAGGACCTGGCTAGCTGTACTGCCACTACAAAGAATGATTAAACATTAACAAATGTCATGCAGTTGTATAAAAACAAACCTCACGCTGGTATTAAAGTGGGCATCTCTAAGAGAAAAGCAGCACTAGCTTACGAAGATCAAAGGTGTTTCATCTTGCCTGGAACGTCATACAGGGAAATGAATAAAATATATCCATTTGGGTCAACATGCACCAATCAGCCATAACATTAAAACTGCCTGTTTAATATTGTGTAGGTACCCCTTGTGCTGCCAAAACAGGGTAACGCTTTACATTAAGTGCACCTTCATAAGGTGTGGACTTCACAAGACTACTGAAGGTTTCCTGTGGCATCTGGTACTAAGGCATTAGCAGCAGATCCTGTAAGTCCTGCAAGTCGTGAGGTGCAGCCTCCTTGGATCAGACTTGTTTGTCCAGCACGTCCCACAGATACTTGATTGAATTGAAATCTATATAGTTTGGAGGCCCAGTCAACATTTTGCACCCTTTTCATGATCCTCAAACCATTCCTGGAGAATTTTTCAGTGTGGCAGGGTGCATTATCCTGCTGAAAGAGGCCACTGCCATCAGGAGATACTGCTGCCATGAAGAGGTGAACCTGGTCCGCAACAATGTTTAGGTAGGTGGTACGTGTCAAAGTAACATGCACATGGATGCCAGGATGGTTAGCATCACACGGCCTCCGCTGGCTTGCTTTCCTCCCATAGTGCATCCTGGTGCCATCTCTTCTTCAGGTAAACAACACGCACGCAGCAGGTCACCCAAATTATGTAACAGAAATAATGACTCATCAGACCAGGCCACCTTCTTCCATTGCTCCCTTGTGTTGTGACGCTCATGTGCCCAATGGCACTTTCGGCAGAGGAAAGGGTCAGTATGTGCACTCTGACAGGTCTGCAGCTGCGCAGCTCCATACGCGGCAAACTGCAATGCACTGTGTGTTCTGACACCTTTCTATCATAGTCAGCATTAACCTTTTATGATAAATTATGATATATTAGCTCTCCTGCGGGTTCAGACCAACCAGTCTAACCACTCCCCAAATACATCAGTGAGCCTTGGGCACCCATGACCATATTGCCAGTTCACTGTTTGGCCTTCATTGGACAACATTTGGTGGGTACTGACCCCTGCATGAGGGAAAAACCGATAAAAGATTTCGGAGATGTTCTGACCGAGTCATCTAGCCATGACAATGTGGCCCTGGTCATAGTTGCTCAGATCCTTACGCTTGCCCATTTTTCATGCTTCCATCACATCAACTTCAAAAACTGACTGTTCACTTGCGTAAAATATAATAGCTCCCATGACAGGTGCTATTGTAATGAGGTAATCACTGTTATTCACTTCACCTGTCAGTGGTTTTATGTTACAGGTGCGAGATGTGCATTGCTACTATACCGTACTAGACTGTGCATCTACTATACCATAGCTGACAGTGAAGAAGACCACCCTAGTTGTTTCTTTAATACAGTAAAATCATGTTATAGTGGACTCACTTATAATGGAATATCATCTATAATGGATAGGGTCTCCTGATCCCAGCCGTGCGCCTTTAAGAACACGCAGAAAAAGCATTGGTTATAGCGGACTCACACATAACGGAATTTCGCTTATAACGGACAAACAATTTGGTCCCCAGGGCCGCTTTTAGCTGTAGTTTTGATCACTATAATAGACATACAGCTCTGCCTACGAGGCGCGTGGCGTGCCGGTGATATCCAGCGCAGATAGTCGGGATTATTAATAGTCACACATCTTGTCAGGTAAAGTTGGATTACTGCATGTACAATATAATAATCTATACCACAAGTGTATCTGCTGGGGTGTGGCACGAGTAAATGATGTCCTGTAGTTGTGTTCTGGGCATGCAGCAACTCTGGATATAACGGACTGCCAGGCCCCCTGAAGTCCGTTATAATGGGATTTTACTGTAAATTATATTGAAGTAACTGGCAATCCAAAAGCAAATAACCAACAATGTAGCATTTATCTTCAATATCAGAGATATCAGAGATTTTATTAGGGCAGGTGCCTCTGCTCTGCACTTCACAGAGGAGGATATCTTGCCATCCACTCTTACATACAAAATGAACTTCCTAGATCTTACATGCCATACTCTTACATGCCCTTGCATACCAAATTCACATAGCTAGATACTAATTATAAACTATCCAGGAGTTTAATGGAGCCCAAACTAAGCAAGGAGAAAGCTTGTGTCTAACTGGAAGACCCATGATAGATATTATAGCTGCATTGTTATGTTCTAGATGTGCTCCCAGATCTCTTAAGACAGCTGTGATGAAGCCCTTTTTCAAGAAGCCTAATCTGATCTATCTGGTTACAGGAGCATTGCAAACCTTCCATTTTTATCTAAAGTTTCATAGAGATGTGTTGCCAAGCAGCTGTCTGTCTTCTCACAGCCCAGTGACATTGATGAGACGCTTCAGCCTGGCTTTCAGACAAACAGCGTTTGTCAGAGTAATGAATGATGGGCTGTTCTCCTCTGACTGTGGTAATGCCTCTGTTATTCTGCTGCTTAGGTTAAGGGTTAATTCTGACATCATAAATCACAGATTTTTTTTCTGGCCTTGTGTTGACCATCTCTGGGTTGTGTACGTCCTTTGCCCCTCAGCCTTTCCGTGAGGTTAACCGCTCTATGTTCTATATTTATCCTAATTAACTATACTCTTGTGGAACCTATATAAGTAGGTAACACAACATTTAGCCCTTGGTTCCACCTCGTTTCTGGTTATTCATCTGGCCCCAAGGTTATAAATCATCAAAGACCCAGACAGCCGGCCTATACCAGTGTCTAGAGTAGCGTTCCCAATCCGCTCTGCGGGGACCCACAGATGGTCCATGTCTTTACTCAATTCCAACTCCTGGGAACTGGGAGGGAGCAAAAATGTGGACTGTCTGGCAGACAGCTTGGAGGGAGCAAAAACATGAACCAACTGTGGTTCCCCAAGGACTGGGCTGGGACACACTGTTCTAGAGAATGGTTCCCCTTGATGGGATAACCCAAGCACCATTAACTGCTTTGACCAGCTCCCTGTGCCCTGCCTGCACCAGCACGGTCACCAGTCACAGTCGTCTGTCATTCAGCCATCCTTATACACCATTTAAAGTGACTTCTCTTATTTATACTTAAGTAGACACGATTTCCCAGGAGCACTACCCTTTTAAATATGCAAATATATCCTGATATTGCCATTTTCAGCCCCGTTTTGTGTTTCCTGTTTTCTAGGGAAGAATGGCCGTAAATCTCAGGCACTTGCCTGGTGCCTTGTAGCGAACTTGCTCATAAAAACATGCAGTATTTAATAAAATTTGATCCACTTGACAGATTAAACATTGAGAGAAAGAAAAGAGATGATTGTTTCCAGATTTTTCTTTTTTACATCTGTGTTCGCTAGGGGTGTGTCACCCGCCAGTCGCTGTATTTAGCAGTGGATGTGTCATTTGAGCACTGTTGCGCCATCCCCCCCCCCCCCCAATACACACACACAGACACACTATGCATTCTGGGAGATGTCCATTGTGTTTTGCCGCTTGATCCCATTGTCTTGTCAGTGTTGAGATTTTCTTGCTGTTGTCCTTTGTCCTTCCCTTTCGCTTTCTCATTCTTTCCATCTCCCCGCTCCCTTTCTTCCTCGCAGAGTAGCGCTGTCACCGGATCCTCAATAGCACCGCGCTAATTGCTGACCCTCGCAGGCCCAATTAAGCGCTACAAGCCTGAAGCTCCGGCCCAGGGGAGCCGTTCCACACAGCGCAGACCCTCCGGGATGGGTCTGCGCCACGCACAGAGGGCCAGACGCTCCAACACGCCCATCCCCCCCCACCCCCCACCCAATCACTACGTCTCCCGTTTCCACCCCCCCATCCCAGGCCTCTGGTGCATGCTACCTCCGCAGTCAGGGAAGTCGACGTGAGACCCAAAGGAGTGCAGCCCAGTCCCCAGGAGGAGCCCCCGCCATTAGAGTCGCTTTAATAAATATCCGGCAGCATAAGCGGGCAGAATTTTAGCCATGCAGGTTCATAAAACACTCCATCATTTATCAGCGACGGTATCTGACCCCATTCACATTAGCATTAGCATTTTAGCCTGGCTAGCTTCAGCATCCAGTACACCACCCTGACAATAAACACACACACACCCGTGTACCTATCTAAACGGGGACCATTCCTTTATTTCTATGGGACAAACCCTAATATCAATCTCGACACCCTTAACCCCTACCCAGCCCAGCCAATCAGCATTATATCTTTATGGGGACCTTCCATTCATTTCAATGAGCACAACCCTAATCCCAACAATGACAATCATAACCATAAGTAACCAAACAAAATACAAGACTTTTGGCATTTTTAATTTTTTGATTGCTGTCACAGATCTTTAGGGGAAACTGAAAAATGGTCCCTACAACGTCAAAATAACATGTTTTTATTACATTGTGGGGGACATTTGGTCCCCACAATGTAATATTGACATAATCCAGACAGACATAAGAACATAAGAACATAAGAACTATTCAAACGAGAGGAGGCCATTCAGCCCATCAAGCTTGCTTGGGAAGAACTTAATAACTCAGAGTTGCTAAAATCTTATCTAGCTCTGATTTAAAGGAACCCACGGATTCTGCTTGCACTACGTTATCGGGAAGACTATTCCACACTCTGACTACACGCTGTGTAAAGAAGTGCTTCCTTAAATCCAGTTTGAAGTGTTCTCCCGCTAATTTCCACCTATG
>JAODUD010000134.1:8762670-8775373 GCA_026784285.1 Stomatorhinus walkeri
TGCCTCTAACAGCCCTTATTTGGCAGCTTTGGGCTCGAAAGGCAAATTCTCTTCCTGGAGCCCATTTTGCTTCTACTCTGCGTCGTGCAAGATCCTCCCCAGCAAGGCCGTCCTGCCGCCAGTTAATACATCCAGCAGCATCGTGAATGAAGCCTCAAAAAAGAAAAGGACGAACACCAAACACCAGAAACAAACAATCGTTAACGCTACACAATTTTAAAGGTCAGCGTGTGGGAAAAAGCGCCAAATAAGCAGGAGCAGCCCATCTGTGTCAAAACAACAGCTGTAATTATAACACAGCAAACAAACACCTTAATAATACCCCCATCACTACATTTGTAAATAAACAAAAGACTTTATAAAATCAGGGGAGCAGTGCTCCTCAGCTGGTGACATGTCACTCTCCTCCACACTCCTGCGAGCTTTACGCTTACCGTTCTCAAGATGGCGTCACATTCACGGGCCGCCGGCTTGAGGGACATGCGTACCCCTGAAACGGCCCATGCTCTTTTTGTAGGTCACTCTGGCTAAGGGTGCCAGAATAAATGATAACTAATACCTGGTGTTTACTGGAAGGCATGGGCGCCGAGAATAACCAGGCCTCTCAGTTCTTGTGCATTTTCTCTCCGCAGTGTTTGGTGGGAGGGACTTAGAAGGAAAGCGAAACAGGATCTAGCCTCTGTGCTGTAGTCTCACAATGGTGGTCATGAGGTCAACTGGGGTGGGGCTGGTCCTATGAGTTACAGGGCACAGGTATAGCCAGGACATGTAGAAGAAGGAGGTAGGACAGATAGGACAAGGTGGCGATGGGATAGAGGCTGGAGGTCAGATCTGTCAGGAGGGTGGTCCCTTCTGGAAAATTCCAATCTGCCCACTTTAGACCACTGCACCAGAGAGACAAACAGGTGGTGATGAGCTTCACGAATGTCTGAGCTGCAGGATCGTTCACGCACACAAAAACAGGGACAGGGGTATGGAAGCGGCGAGCGCTGAGTTGCGGAGAGCCGAGCGTGGGGGACCCAGAAAGGATTCCTGCAAAATTATTTATAGAGCTTAATAGAGCTCAAATAGCAGAAACATAATAGCACATGTTACCTATATGTTTCATACTACACTTATCTTAAACAATCTAACAACAAATGGTATTAATAACTGGTACTATTATTACTAGATCTTTATGACGGCTCAAACACAGCTGCAGAAACAACTGCCCTGGATATGTGATTATAGCAGATGGGCGGATGGATACCATTAGTAGTGTACAAACAGTCATATTGATGTTAATAATATACGCTTAGTCATATGAGTGGTGCCACGCAGCTGCTGCAACATTCCCGTGGGCAGGCGATTCGGTGTCTGGCAACTCGGGCACAAGCAAAGAGATCTGCTGCCTGATGTAACTCATCCAGAAGGCCATCTCTCGCAGGTAGACAACACGAGTGCCGTGAGTGGAACCGGAGCCGGCCGAGGGGCTGCTGACGCCCTTCCGGGACCAGACTGGGGCATGCAAAAGCACAGGAGATAAATTCCAACATAGCTTACAACATTTGTTGGGGGGAGCCTACAGGATATCTCTTTGCCTACAGGATACATTGAGTGTCTGATGGAAGGGGGGAGGTTTCATTTCAGCTAACTGTGAACCAGTGATTTTATTCAGACCCTCTGTGAATCATTTTTCAATAAATTCCTTTAGCTGAATTGGCCTTTGTGGGCAGGATGAAGTCTGTACTCAGATGTGTCTCCTGAAACCCAGAAATCTCGACAGCTGTGATCAACAACGTAGGAAAGAGTTTGGTATTGAGGGCGGGGGGCTGGGGGCAGATGGATAGATCAGATCCAGAAAGTAAAAATCCAGACCAAGATTTTGTTTTAACCAACCAATTGTGTATTCAGTTATTGTGACTCTTTGGACTCAAGTGGTTGATTGAAATAAAATCTGGGTCTGGATTTTAACTTTTTGGAGCACAACCTAATAATTTAAGTACAAAGACCTGATCATTTGGAGCAATGAATGAAGCCAAATTAAATATCTGGGGGTACACCCCCCCCTCCCCGTTTCCTATGCCCTGGCCTGGGGTACATGACCATATTTTCCGGACTGTAATGATTGAGAACTCCACGCCAAACACTGCTCCCCCCCCCAGGCGTCGGCTGAGGCTCAGGCTCCTGTACTTGTTTTTTCCACCCTTCACCCTCCATGAAGCATGGAATTAGGAATGATCCAGCACATCGACCCACCTGCTGATAGAAAATGTCCGGCCGATATTAATTTGTGCAAACAACCAGCAACAAATGCGGGATCAGATGGCTGACGGTGACAGTATCGTACATGCCTGAGTGTCCCCCACCAGCCTGGAGGGCCAAGACTCAGGTTCCAGGGCCAAACGCTCCTTAGGATGAGAAGCATGGAGACAGAGACCCGTTGGACCTTAGGGTCGGCTTGTGTTAACGAGTCTTCAGAATGCCTGGACATGCAAGCCCAATTCCCTTTGTTTGAAGGCACCTTCTCTTGTCCACTAACAGGCAGAATAAGAAAGAGGAATTAGAACATTATGAAACATTCGTTCTCACCTGGTCTTTCCAGGACTGGTCTGTTACGACTCCAGTTTAGGGCCGGCATGCAAAGGTGGAACCCCCCCCCACGCCCCCCAACCTAGCCATTTCTTTGTTCCACAGAATCTGGATGTCTCCTTCTGCTAAATGCCAAAGAGGAGAGGCAGGTGGGGGTGTTGGCGGCAGGGGAGGAGAATTTCCTTAATTTCCACGTCTGATGCTGACAGCAGATTTTCCAGCTGCTGTAAAGGTGGGTCCTAATTCATAGAATAATTACCGTATGCAAATGAGGGCGATTTCACCGCTGCCCTTTTGCGGGTGACACTGATGCCCCATCCATCAGACACACGTTCCTGGGGGGCGATTTAAAGAGACGGGGTGAAAGCACTGAGACCCTGGGGCAGCTGACCCCCACCTCCCCGCCCCTGCCCCCCACACAGGCTTCTATCCTGCTCAATGTGTCAGCCCCCAAAGCATCATCATCATCATCATTGGTCAAAGTGATCATCGTAAGGCAGTTTGGGGGGGGGGGGGGGGATTGGGTCAGAGAGTAATGGGGGTTTCTCTGCTTCCCAGTGTGTGTATCCATACTAACCGCCACCTAGTGGTCAGCATGTTAATCCACACCCTGGCACCTGCCCCCAGTTTGGCAAAACAAAGAGTAAAGCCAGGAGCTGCTATTCTAAGCTGCCAATTTAGCCTGCAGTTCTCCTTACCACTCATCTGCAAGGCTACTGATTCCAAAGCAAATTATCCAGGCTAACTGTCAGCGCTAGGGCTACATAGCTAAGCTACCTGGAATACAGTGTAACCTCTCCACATTGCTATTGTGTTTTTATTTGTGTCTTAATGCTTCTGCATTTTTTCTCATTTCTCATGTCGCGCAGGTCGGCACATATAACTCCAAGGGCTGGGGGGGTAGCGCCCAAACGGGAATCTGAGCAAGGCCTGGAGATCTCACTGCATCTGGCTGTCATCTTTGTGACAAATCTGCACCTGGACAGCTGCCCCCCAGCCTTAAAACTAGGCCAGGCTAGAGTTCACTTAGACAAAGAAAGAAAGTCAAATAAAGAATGGTACATTCTGAACCCCCCCCCCCCCCCCCCACACTCTGACAGGTTTTGGTAGAGTCCAGGCTAAAAGAATGCTATCCCACAGACCTGGTGTCTGTCATCACTTTCCATCACATGCCTGGTAATTACACTGTGACTGATTTATTAACTGACACCAAAAGATCTCAACCAATCTTGATTTTACGACATTCAATCCCAGTTCCTCCTCCAGACTATTCTCAGACTATTTTTTTACAAACCACCTTTTTTCTTCAAAGTAAGAGGGAGTTTTGCCTTTCCCTCAAACACACACTCACTTGTATGTATTCTTCAAGTCTCTGTGTCACACGCACACACCTGTGTATGCTACTATAAGATCATTAAATGTGTGTTTACATGCAAAAAGTCCAAGTAGGCACACTAGTCAGCTCTTATCCTATAAGTAACAAAAATGCCCTGGAAGTGTATAGCTGCAAGACTGCAGGATTCAGATGGATAAGTCATGCACTACATCTTTCGCAGGACATCCCACATAAACAAACCACTCTGAGTGCATCAGCTGACTTGAAACTAGCCCTGTGGAAAAAAATATATAATAGAAACCCTCTGCCTCCCGGTAACAACTGTCAGTTTCACCTCAAATGACAGCTCTCGCCATTAGGGGTGAGCTGCAGCGGGGAGAGTCTCTGCTCTGACTCCTGCCTATTTACACAATGAAAGAAAACAGTTTTATCACAGGCTGGGTTCAGCAGCACTTTCCATTCTGCTTTTCATTACCGCCTGGTACAGTCAACTAATGTCCTAAATATAAACCGAAAAAAAAACATGCCACGATCAAACTGGCATGTGGTTCAGAAGTCTGAGGACGGACAGCTGACCTTCATTGTGTCCCTCAGAAAAACTCAGTGAAATACATCCCCCATAATGCACTCTGCTTTTGTGCCAGTGCCCACTAGTGCTTGTAAAACTTCAGAAGCCTGCGAGTGACGACGCCATTGAGACGTCTTCCTTCTAATTGCAGAGCTCTCTCACTTTCCAGCCCTTGAGGGGCTGCAGTGAGCTTTCTGCAAGTGACACTGAGTCTGAAGGAACCATCGGAGATCCCGCAGTGACCCCCCCCCCCAAGCTAGAGGCATCTGGGTTGTGTTCGGTTATTTAAACAACAGCATGAGACTTTGAATTTTATCTGTTTATCTGTGGAACATCTTATGTAGAACCGTATAAAAACAACCCTCTGGCTTAATTTCTCTACTCCAACTGCTTCTCTGTTTTCTTTGGGTGTTGATGTCCTCTGCTTCTTGTCACATGTATGTGTTACGCCTGCAGGCTTGAAGCCATACATGTTTGCAGATAAAAGCACCCGCTAAGAGCATAAACACAGATATAAATGCTCTCTGGGTCTACAAACTTAACACAGGAAACTCACTGGTGCCACCTAGAGTCCAGGAGGACCTCTGTACCTCCCTGGAGCTTAACGGTCAGCCTCAGCCTCGAGAAGCTGACTGTCCTCGCTTTGAGTAGGCGTGACACAGTAAGGATTTATCCTTTCTCCTTTTCTGACACTCCACTGGTGCATTTGGGGAAGCACAGAGGAGGATGGCCGACTCCTGTATCAGTCAGCATATCTTCCTCAGTTCCACCCTCTTTCACGTGCCAAAGCATGGGTGGGGGAGTGGAAGCAAAACAAATGGATGCTCGGCAAACCAGAGGTCTGTCAGCGGTGACAGCTCACTGCACAAAGCCGATGTGTGCAGCACCTCCTGCAGCACCTCCTGCACAACGTCTAACGCAAGTGCTAACGCAAGCTGAGGAGACGCTTTACAAGGTGGTGCAAACGGCGGATCAAACGCAAATGCCGCCACACTCGGGTAGCGCCTGTGACCTGCTGACCCAGGACACTTCCAGACACCCTCTACCCTGCAGACTACCACCTCTGATACCCAGAGTCTTTCCTGGTGTACCATGACATACCATGATTTTGTCCCTCAAAGGTGAAATATAGACACCCCCCCCCCCCCATACACTGGTGTCTGTCATCATTCTCATAGGGTTATGGGACAGTCCTTGCAGAAGTCTGGCTATGTTACCTAGAGTATTGCTATGAAAGGTCTCGCTCCTCTGATGATAGACTGAACTATAGGACAGGATAGCACTGACACTGGAAAACATATGTAACTCAGGCACAGGGGCAGGTCCCTGTGATGTTTGCCATCCGCTTTGTACCAAATGATAAGGGGCGGGGCTTGAGGCAGTGATGACAACCAGGCCCCACCCACCACTCCGCCCATCAGTGAGGGACTGTCTGCGAGGCTGAAGCTGACAGAGCAAAATCCCTAACAGTCTCCGCAGCTCCAGTGTCATCATGGATTCTGCCTGCTGCTAATTTCCTAAAAACTCTTCCGTTGCTGTTTCTGAAGTGCTGCCTTTGTCGGAGACGGACCTTAGGGCTCCACATCATGTTCTTTTTCCCCTTTCTTTGCATTTAAGTGCCATAACTCCTGTGACAGTGACGACCGGGTGAAGCGCCTGGGATTATGTAACTCAACATAAATATAAATATGGCCTCTTTCTCCCTTTCCCTGCCCGCTAAAATCCTTGACATCGCTCTGGCAGTGCTGAGACTGCATATGCAAATGGCCTCGGCACGCCGGCGGGTCGGCAGGGGGTGCGCAGGCGCGCGCTGGCACCGCTGATGTGCCCACGGATGGCGGGACATGCCCGCTTGCAGGGACCGGCGAAGGTGGCAGCGTCGGGTGTCACACGGAGAATCCGTCACCCACTCGGGACATCAAGCACAGGGCTGGATAATCCTGACGGTAGCAATAATGAGGAGATAATGGGCAAGGCAATTAAAAGGAAATAAAACAGGCTGTCAGCAATTTGCTACATTCTGCATGTTTTATTTTTTGGGGGGAACAAGAGGAGTTGGTGGACAAATTGGATTTGCAGCCTTAACGAATTCCAGTTTAGTGAGTAGTCAGTAATATGGACATCAAGAATGACAAAATGTATACATTTTCCCAGAATTCTCCCAGAGGTCCCCTGGGTGATTGATAAAGAAGTCTTAGTTGAAATAATAAGCAATGTTGTTCCACTTTGAAAAGGGTGGGCTTTAGCAGGTCAGGCGACCCACAGCCCTACAGACCGAGAAGTCCCCCCCCAGTCAGATGGAAGAATTCACCAGTGCTTGTTGTGGGAACCTTACAGGCATCCTCATGGAAAGATCTTTCGTGATGACAAGGCTTGAAGTTTGGGACTTTCTTGGGGATGATAAAAAAAAATGACACACGATAAGTAAAAGTCCCTTTTCTTCACTCTGTTTTCACAGTTCTTGGCTACCCAGGAACTGGAAGGGTCACCCAGTCGCATCTAAATTAAATGGAATTCCCAGAATTCCTTTTTCACCTGGAGGCACTCGGGATTAAAAGAATATTAGAGAGTGGCAGAGAGGGACGACACACCCCCCAGAGGGTTGTTTAGCTGCCGCTCAGGCCTGCAGGCCGCGCTCGGGTGCAGGGGGGAAAGACGTGACAGCGGCAGCTGCATGGCGCTCAGAACGCCTGGACCGGCTGCTCAGGTTGCCCTGACGTTAGTGTCTTCCTGGCCTCGTGAGCTGAACACACACATACATACACACGCACACAAACACGCACACAAACACAAACACACACACACTGCCAATTAGGTTCTAATTAGCTCCTGGACACCCAGCAGCCCCCGCTTCACAGCCCCCAGCAATGCCATTTTTTTGGTCTTTGCAGTCCTTTCATTTTCCCCGCAGTCCAGACCCCCCCCCACTACTCCATGTCAATGGCCTTTGATGAGGATACATTAATCCTTCAGAGCCTCCTTCATCCCATGAACCCTTGGTAACGCCCGCCATCTTTGTCTGGGCTCCATCTCACTATCCTCTCTTTTTTTAACCAGCTTCCCTTTCATCTACAGCCCCCCCCCCTCGCAACCCCCAGCCGTGCTCCTTTCTTTCCCTTGCTTCTCGCTGGCACTGAGTAAGGACAGTGCTTGTGCGTGTGTGTGCATGTACGTCTGAGTGTGTGTGTGTGTGTTTGCACACCAGCTGCAAAGGGCCTCGCTAACACGGCCTGATGAGAAGCGACAGCTCAGTATGTGCCTCTCTGGCACTGACAGCTGACAGATGGATACCACTCACACAGCGAGGGGGGGAGAGAGAAGAGAGACACTGAGAGAGAATCCCCCCCACCCCCCAGGGATGATTCGCCAGCATTAGTCCCTGTTCATAGGGGGCAACATTTGATTGAGTTCTGCTGAGAATAATAAAGCCTCCTAGATCAGACACCCCCACCCTCAGGAATGTTATGATCCCCTCCCTTTAAACCCACCCCCATTTTCTCTGTACATGCCCTTCAAGTGCAGAGGAGGTCCTGTACCCAGTGTTCAGAGTTTCTTCTCCATCCTCGGAGCACCCTGGAGCTGACAGGGAAACTGAAACAGACACCCTCCCCCTCACACCTGTGAACGCCGCCCACACACCCACCCGCATCATCACGTGGGGGGGCCAAACCAAGGGGCCACCGCTCCTTAACTTTGTTTATAGGATGTTGAGGCGAAAATCAATGTTGAGTGGTTGATGTCTTTATGGACTCAGTAACATGTCAGAGTATAGACCTGCCATTGGGAATTACCCAAAGTAGTGCCTGAATTTTTGGAGCCAAACACAGGACGTGTGATGAGGTCCCGGAAGTGCCAGGGTTCTGGGACGCTGAGCACAGGACACACGTGACCCAGCGCTGTGTCACCACAGTGAGAGAGAGGCGAGCACCTTCACCTGCTCTCCTTCAGGGAAGCTAAAGGCCACGGCTCCAGTGTCTCCCCCGCGGCGCTCCAGCTGGAAAAATCAGCCCCCCCACCCCTAGCCCCCCTGTTTTTATTGATGATCATAAACCACGGAATGCAGTCTTCCCAACGCACATACATGACTCATCTATAATTTTAGTACTTCCCAGAATTGCATGAATATACATGCATCCTGGCCATAATTATTGTGCAATTTAAGAAAATATGGCGTTCTCCATTTTGTGCAGTCAGTAGAAAGAAGCTGGTGATAGCCTTCATTAGCCCTCTTCAGATGGCTCCCCCATTTTCACTGTAGCCTACACGTGTCACTCCCCTGGAAGTAATCTCATGGCTGAAACCCATGTGACATGTCATACTGCCCACGATGCTACTGTGCAGCATTTTTCCACAAAGAAATTAAACATTATCATCAAATCATTTAAAAATCAGAGTGAAAGAGCCACTGAATTCCACTTAATGGAATTATGTCGCCACGGACAGCAAGCCAAGCTAATTTGTGTAAACAGAACCTTGTTAACAGTAGTAATCAATTTAAAACAACAAGCTGTTTATTTAATTATGAACAATGGAGCTCTTTTTAATTGAGGTGTAGCCAGAAGCAGGCTGCAGGGGAAAGCCAGACACCTCCAGTTTGCCATGTGCTGTTTGTCTCATTGTGCCATCCTTCCTGGTCATATACACTTTAATTGGTCAGGTGATTCACAGACTATTGCCTCATGGGAGTTGTAGTCTAGCTGTCATGTTGCTTTTAGTTCACTTGCCCAGTCTGGCCCTTATGTACTGTCATAAACAGAAGATATTAAGACCCAGCACCCAGGGATGGTATCACGGCTATATCAGGTGTGGCTTGGGTCAGCCTGCAGCCTCAATCAGCTATTGGGCAGCAGCATCGCACTGCTTATCAAGGGAGGATCATGTCAGGCTTTGTGGAGACTGACAGTAGGCAGTGACCTGTTAGCGTCGGCTTCCTATCCACACCTGGACGGCTGGCTCTTGCCAGTGACAGTCTCAGGGGAAAATTCTGCTGCCTGGGCCTCCCCTGAACCAGCTCATACCTGACGACACGCATGTTTATGTTTATTTGTACCCACTACACTATTGGCCAAAATCTGCCAGACGGGCAAAATGAGCATTTAAATAACACTGACCGTGTCGCAGTACTACACAGAAAAACCATCCTGTTACCAGGAGGTGGGTCATTCCTTATTCCTTATTTTTAATTGGGATCTACAATGCTGGAACAGGAAGCATGACAATAGCATGTCTGTGGAGTCACATGACATGGTTAAAGGACACAGTCATATTCCGCTCACTGTGCATGCTAAGGTGCTTCTGTGACCAGACAACAGACCAAATACGATGAAATGATGCCTTATTCGGCATTTGCACATGTACACTGGAATGTTTCTTTTCACAAATCCCATCATGCTGAGACGTACAGACACATATATATGCAGTCAAGAGCAAAGCCTGGGGTTTGAGAACAAGGTCAACCTGTTTAAACAGAACAGCGCCCCTAGAGCATTTCTCTGGGAATAAGCAGGGAAAACAGATCCCAGAACTCATTTGCATTGTTCGAGGTTGACGAACAGAGTGCCGTTAAACGTGCTAATGATCTGTAAACAAAAGATGTCAGTAATGTGTTTTTTTTAACAAAAGCCTCATGTGAAGGTTGGCACAGGCGCCCGGAGAATGAAATTTCAGAATGGAAGGCAGGAGTATGCCATGTACCAGCGTACAATCCAGGAGAGTCACATGCTGCCTGTCGCTCAGAGGTCGCCACAGACATCAGGCTCAGCCCTCTATATTTACAGTGGGTTTCTTGCAAGCCATGCTGTGAGCAGCCCTTTGGGTTTGTATAGCAGGATCCTGACTGGTGTGCTTCGGCTTAAAACGAGCCCCTTCATCAGCTGACTAACAGCAGCTTTCCACGTTGATCTAATCATATCTCAGCAGCCATTTTTTAACCAATAAATTTCCACTGGCTCCATTCATGTTTGTCCAGTAAATCAGTGACCACTGGGCTGCAAGCCCAGCATGTGAAGCGATGGGACCCAAAGAGTCCTCCATTCCATAGGGGCGGGGGTTGGGGGGGTTGCAAAATGTGTATGAATTTTTTTCATATTCAAACCAAGACGTGGGTTCTCAGAGATACATCTGAGTAAAGAGGGAGCGCAGCAGCGGCGTTCTGCCAGCTTCCGGCTGCAGCACAAAATCAAGGATTAGAATCCGTTTTTCTTCAAAGGCGGCGCCCCTGGCATCCTCGAAGAGCCGGGGGCCCCAAGCGCTCCCCTCTTTCATCCAGGTTCCATTTACTGCCACCTGAAATTGCTTCTTTCATGTCTCATGGCAGCAAGTGAGGTACCACGTCTCCCTGGAGACAGGCCATTGTTGCCGTGGCGTCAGAACACATTGGCAGCTGATGTGGCATCTGTGTACAGCTGTCACTCAGGCTGAGCCAGGCACTGATGCATCATGTGGGGGGGGGGGGGGTGGTTGCATGGAATACAGGGCAAGGAGTGGCTGCCTTCACCTTGCTTCTGCTAATTTGCTGGGGATTGTGTGCATGTGAGATTATACTAAATGTTCCTGTCTGTGACTTCCCAGTGACCCTCGCTGAGCATTTCCTCCTGGCTAAATAAACAAATGCTGCATGTCAATCGCTTCTTTATTTTCACCTACAAAGACGTCAGATCTGCAGTACGTTGTCTAAGAGGTGCAGAGCTCACCAGGTTCACAGAGGACATGCTGCACTGGGTTAACTTACACTGGTGCTTAAAGTGGGTTCCTTTCCTGACTCACTAGTGTGATGGAGGAGACGCTGCACTGGTGCACTGGGGCTCTCAGGTCTCTGGGTTGTTGAAGAAATTGCTGCACTGTTGCGTCTGTTGCCCCAGCAGATTCAACGGATGGAGGAGATGCTGCAGTGATGCATCATTACTCCCAGCTAACTAGGGTGACAGAGGAGATGCTGCACTGGAGCATCAGGGCATCCAGGTCACTGGGGTGATGGTGGAGGTGCTGCAGTGGTGCATCAGGACTCCCAGCTCACTGGAGTGAGGGAAGAGATGTTGCGCTGGTGTACTGAAACCCTCTGCAGGATAATGTTTTGATAAAGCTAATGTGTAATTCATGGAAATTTCATAGGCCATTAATAAAAGAGTCAAAATGCATTTTTTTGTCACTAGACAAAAAGACAAAAACATACTTTAACATATTGTCCTTGATGGCTTATTTTCTTTACCATGCAGTTCAGTTTTAAAGGCTGCATCACTCACTGGAGAAAGGCGACATCATCACATAGCAGACTATAGCTGAAACCTCTCATATTCCCCTCTGAGCTCCAACTCTCCTGTGAGGAATGACGATGTCATCAACACTGGACCTAATTCTCTAACACATGCAGTTTCCAGATCTTGATAGGATGATGGATGCTTGGTTTTCACAGTGGGGTTGGGAATTTGGGGTTTTAGACATCCCATGCAGGAGACGACGTCGGAAATTCCAAAAATAATCATGCGCGAGATGGTCGCGCAGAGACAGACAGTATATCAAACTGCACCTGCCCTCCCAACAAGCTTTATTTTCAGTTCCTCCCATTTGTCATGCAACTGTGACTCGATCACACTCATATTCACATGCAGCAGCAGATATGGGGATGGGTGACATAGGGATCCGTCCAAAGAGAATGTCACGCGGCAAGTCAGGTGACGCCTCAGCGGTAAGAAACACGCAGCGCTAATACCCGGCTCTGACGCCCGCCGAACGGCGGGGGATGAAAAAAAGTCAGCTTCCTCCAGCCGTCCAAAATCACTGCGTTGATCAGTGTGCCCCCCCCCACCCCCCACCCCGAGGCCCGTAGTGAGGGTCTGCTGACTTGTTAGGACACTGACACACAGCTGTGTCTGAGTGCAGGAAATTAATCGCTTATGTAAATAAGTAGGGCTATCAAGTGAGGGCTACCAAGTGAGGGCTATCAAGTGAGGGCTACCAAGTGAGGGCTATCAAGTGAGGGCTACCGGTCCATCAGGCTGCTTCATCCCCTCCTCATGGCCGTCCCCCCCACCTTGGTTTCCCCATTCTTTCTCTTACTTGATTTACTGTCCTTCCATTCTTCCCCTGTCACGCCATCTCTCCCTTCCTCTTCTCCATCTTCCACTCTCTCACTTTCTCTCCTTTCACCTCGTTTCCCTCACTCCGGCCTTCTCACCCCGCCCCTGTCCCCTTCTCCTCTCTATCCCCTCCCTCACTCCGGCCTTCTCACC
>JAODUD010000134.1:8775473-8785584 GCA_026784285.1 Stomatorhinus walkeri
CCCTTCTCCTCTCTATCCCCTCCCTCACTCCGGCCTTCTCACCCCGCCCCTGTCCCCTTCTCCTCTCTATCCCCTCCTTCACTCCTACCTTCTCACCCCGCCCCTGTCCCCTTCTCCTCTCTATCCCCTCCCTCACTCCACCATTCTCACCCCGCCCCTGTCCCCTTCTCCTCTCTATCCCCTCCCTCACTGTGGACTGCTTTCCCTCTCTTTCTCTGTATCGTTCACCCCCTGCCTCTCCCCGCCTCACAGTCCATAGCACATCCACCCGAAGCCCCCCTCTCCCCCCGCCACCCACCGCCTGTGTTGACGTGTGTTTCTGTGTAGTTCTGAGTCTTCAGTCAGCAAACTGCCAGCCATTTGTAGTCTGGCTGTGAACTAGCCCGCTCCCACCCACAGCCACCGCACAGACGCGAGTAGCCAGCAGCCTGCAGCAGTATGGCTCATTCGGCTCGGAGATCGACGTGCTCCCGAGATCCAGCCACCAACACGAGGTGTCATTAACTGACAAAACCCTCCTCTCAGTTCAACCTTCTGCCACACTCAGGGTTGGGTCATCGTTCATTCAGGCAACTAGCGCAGCCGACTGTAAGGGCATTAATAACGTCCAACTAAGAAAATACTCTGCAGGGAGCCTCTAAGGCAACACATAGGCAAATGTGAAAAACATCACTTTTTTTCAGTTTTCTCAGAAATCTGAAAATTACTCCAGGTTCCAGGTCAGGAAAATCAATCATGCTCCGTTTTCACCATCGATCCAATTAAGCTTTGCTTAGGTTATTCAAAGACCAGACCTGATATCTGCATGTAACCAGAAGAACATAAATATACATCAGGAACATATCTCAATTCTCCGAAGCTGTCAGGTAACTAGCGTATATGAGCAACTTTATTACACAGGACACGCTCTGTCCTTTCGGATGAGGTAAACATGACACATTTCTTCTAAAAAATAGCCACTGGTTCATGCTCCCCATCTGCTCCCAACGACACCTGCGACTCACTGACCAAAGACAGTACGAGTGATTGACCCGCCATTATAAAAACAATTTTCTACTCCAACACAAAAGTGAACTCAATGGTTTATTCCACAAAAGGTGACACTTTCCTTTTAAAAAATGTGTACAGGGAGGTCTGTTAAAATGCCAGTGTGCTTGAGTGTGTTCACTTTAATAATGCTACCTCTATGTGTTTGGTAAAGTGTTAAAATTCACTTAATACCTGAATTTTGGGCAACTCTTAAAATGACAGGGCCACTGGTCATCTATTTATGCTTCATCTGTTAGTTGTAAGAAGTTTCTAAAAATTTGCAGGAACTACACACACCTTAAAGACGGCGGAGAATCATGAAATCGCTTTCGTGTTTTTGTCGAGTTACCACACAGTTAATTTGCTATTTGAAAACAAAACTACAATGTTGTTCTGAGATGTCGCTCAGTTTGGTGTGTCTGTATGCAGTGATGGACAGAGATACATCAAATGTAACAAAATAAAATACAAAACACTGCTGTGAGAAAATGTATTTATTTAAAATATAAGTAATTTCAAATTGCAATACAAAAATACATGTAAGATAGTAACTGCACACGACCAATACATTGTACCATTACAGCCCTAGTAATGTGTAGTATGTGCAGCTTGCATTTAAACAGAGTAATAATTTTGTGATTCACATGTGCTATAGTGTTGATTGTGAAATGAAAAATGACTTTTATAACATTAGTAACGTATGTAACGTGAGCTCAACAGGCTGCATCCGCAGTAACGGATCGAAGCTAGGGGAATCAAGGAGACGGAACTGCAATACAATACTTCACAGTCTTTTATCGCGGTTTCGGTCTCGTTTCAGAACCGCTACACCCTTAATTTATACCCGGTTTTCGCACAGAATTAGTGGCGGTGGCTGACAGGGGTGCGGGTGCGCGTGTGCGCGTGTGCACGTGCAATGGGACACACAAGCGACGTCAAGGTTACCCGTAGCTCCCCCCTTTTACTCTCAGACTAGGTGACTATAAAAGCTTCCACTTTTAGCTGACAGACATTGATTTTGTCCTTCGGAAGAAAAGTAGCTAGTCTGATTTATGGCTAATGCAGTTAATGAAACCTTATATAGACGGACGGACAGACAGACAAACAGACAGATAGTAGTCTTATGCAACCTTATGAAATGGCGTTCCTTGAAGACCAATAGCGTAAATAAATTACAAAATAAAAACTAGGGAAGCATTAAGAAGTAACATGCACAATAGACACAGTACACAAACAACCCGTATCCATGGTGATCCACGGTGCATTTTGGGGGATTAGCAGCATGAAGAAAGCTTTTTAGCAATGTATCTCTTTTATAGTGTATTTTAGTGCGTGACAAACCGCAAGATGCCACTGCCTACGCATGCCTATTGAAGTTACCTAAATGCTAGCTATAGCAGGCTAGCAAGTTACAGAAATTCACAAGTTTTAGAGCTCAGTCCTGCTGTTTGCAAATTGCTCGACTTTTCTGGCCTATGATGACAGTCATTGAGCTATTTTTGATAGTCTATAGGCTATCACTATCATGGAATAATGAGGTTCACAATGAGCAAGCAGGACCCAACAGGACTGGTCATGTGATTTATTTGCATCTAGCCAAAGACGGTGATATAAGAGTCTATACGCACTATTTCTGTTCAAATAACAGAAAATAAATAAATAAAATGACGTATTTTATTAAATATTTTAAGTATTTTGAATACATAAAATACAATCTGTCGATGTATTTTGTTACAAATTACATTTTTTTTCCATCCAGCAAAATACAAAATACTTAAAAGTAATTTTAAATACATGTCATTGAAGTACAGCCTATCTCTGTACGTTGCAGTACATATGGTTTCTCCTGGACTTTGTGGGTATTCACAAAAGGATGCTCTGATTAATGGATAATGTGAGAAACTCACCGAAAAACACCTTTGATAATTTGTTATCAATTTTCTTCTAATTTAGTTTTTAAAATCAGTTTGTGTCACATTAATTGTGTGAAAATTAGTCAATACATAAATATACATGCAAACTTATAACTTTATAAGTATTTTACTGAAACAGAAGTTTCCAGAAACTTTTCACGCCTAACAGATGAAGCATACAGGTGTGCAGATGAACATCAGCCCTGTAATTTTAAGAATTACCCAAACCTGAAGTATTAAGCACATTTTAACACTTTACCAAACACATTCAGACAATTCGGGTTCTAAGTACTTCACTAAAAGGTACTACATCAGAGCCTTTCTGGGACCTGAACCTGCACATGTAGTTAATGCACCTGTTGTGCCCAGAATCCAACCTGCTGCTCTGCAGTACTGCCGCATTATTTGATGCAGGAGAGTATTACTTCAATCAGTGTATTTTATTAATAACACACAGGAATCTGTGTCCCAGTGCTTTTATCACAGACACATGCCGTCATTTTGCAGAGTTTAATGTTTTCCTGGATCAGACGTGTTTTACTTCTTTAGCCAGTCACAGTCTTCATTGTACAACTTCACTGCATTGCTGTTAAGCAGCAAATTGCACAAATTTCGTGTTTTATTGTGCATGACATTTGTTAATGGACATGTCATGGACACAAACAGATAAAGCTTAGGAACATGGTTACCTGCAAAGGCTGTATGAAGCAATGAAAGGGTGTGTCTGTTTCATAATGATAATAATTACAGAAATATTAACAAGGCTTGAAGCAGCACCCTTGTGATCCCAAGAATAGAGGCTTAGCCTGCTTAACCAGCCCCACGTAGCCCATGATCTGCTGACTGGATGGCTGGAAGTTCTTAAGTTAAAAAATGAGAGAGAGAGAAAACACCGTGACGATGTCATATGATGAATATTGTGATTGGTTAAAGAAGTGAAATGCAAGTCCCTCCCTTGTTCACCCAGGGACACATCAAACTTGGCAAAATCAGGATATCCAACTGTAGATATGTAATAATCAAGTCTCAAAAGTCAAGAGTAATAATATATTTTTCAACATATTCCTCATGTCTATGATACGACCTCTGTTGTCCAAGGGAGGCAGAACTTAACCAGCCCTGAGGTCTGTACTAGCAAGGCAGGTGCCCTGTCTCCACCAACAACACAACTTAAAGGTAGACAGTTCTGATCTTTATTAGCCTTTTGGAATAAAGATGTTAGGGACGCAATACCTTTAGTTTGTCACTTCAGTGATTTTTCTTCATGAGAAAGGTACAGGAAGGCACACACTCCTCTGTGTACAAATGAACAGGATCGGTGGAGTTTAAGAGCCGGCAAATCACTGCTAGGGGCTCTCTGGAGATTTCACACATTCCTTGAGTCGTTTTTGTCCCCACACTGGCAGCCCCCAGGGTGACAGCCCCTCCGGTCCCATGTGTTTGTATTATCTGCGGGATCTGGATCGCTCCACCCCGTAAATGAGTCAGTCCTCATCCCGAGGGAGGAGGAGCCAGAGAGCGGAACACTTCACTGGGGGGTGGTCGCAATCGGCGCGTTTATTCCACAGGAGGAGTGGCGGGAAAGGGGGTTGGCGGGGGGGATCAAACCACAGCTGTGCTCGGAAAACGGGACAGCTTCCCTTCCCCGAGGGAATCAGAAGTCCCGGCGCCGGGAGCGGCGCTCCACTCGACCGGCTGCGGCTCGGCTTTTTAATCGTGCGTATGATCCCCCCTCCCCAGAAGACCTTTCCTGTTTTCCCTTCTTTTTCTTTTCCCATGCAGGGAGCCGCAGACCACACATAAAGCAGCCGTGACTGCACCGCTCTCCCAGTCCCCCCCAGCGCCATCTGTGCGAATGTCTCCTGGCGGTGACGGGCACATCCGCGGAGGGTGGCCACGCTGCGCGCGCCTCGAGCACCGATCGATCCATCACGCCCGGAACGGGGGGCTGTGAGCTGGAGCGCCGGCCCCCGCCAGATAGACGGAGATCCGCCGTGAAACTTAATCACGGAAGGTCATGTCGAGGAGAGGGGAACAGATTAAATTAGCATAGCATTAGACATGGAAAATGATCTCTGTCAAAATCATCTTTACCACAATTATAATATGTTAATTACGTATTTCATTAAGGAAGTTTATTATGGTTCACAGATGAAATCAAGCGGACAAGAACACCTGGAAGGAGACAGCCAAGACCCATTTTCCAGCTATGTACCTAACTCTCTCTCTCTCTCTCACACACACACACACTCTCTCTCTCTCTCTCTCTCTCATTGTATCTCTCTCATTCTCAGCCTCACCATGTCAGGTTACCTGAATCATTTAAAAAAGAAAAAAAAAACATGCCCTTACTGATTAGAGATTGCTAGAAGTTTAAGGGTGATATCAAGTCACACCATACTGGTTTAGTATGTCATTGCGTTTCTGCACACCTCTATTAAAGTGAGCTGATTTCAGAATCAGAAAAAACTTTATTGATCCCCAAAGGGAGATTATTTTTCTTGATACGCATGTGTTAAAGTTAATGGTCATCTCATTTGGCCCACAGTCACCTCTTTCAGTGTTATCTGGTGCGATTTGCATGATGCACCTCAGGTACTTAAAAAGAGTCGCCGTCAACCAGCGATGCTCTGAGCAAAATGATCACTAGTGCAGAAATAGCTCCGCAAGCTGCCAAGGCGAAAAAAAAAAAAAAAGTCGGCTCTCTTGTGAGAAGGCCCTCCGTCACGGCGTCGCTGCACAGCTGTGGGATGTACAGCTGGGCCTCCATCCCGCCATGAGCCTCAGAGGCAGCCCCGGTGCATCGTGGGATTGCACCTGTGCAGAATCTCCTATTTGAAAGAACTAAAGCTGGAGGATGTGAGTTTAAATATCAGATTGGACACTATCCATCGCATTACTGTTGTCCAATTTCTGCCTGATATCGTACAGTTGAAACACATAACATAACATTGTGGGAAACAAAAATCTCTCCACAATGTGATGAAAACCTGTTATTTTTACGTTGTGGGGATAATTTTTTGGTCACCAGAAGGGGGAATTCAATTTTATAAAAATCGGTCAATAAAAAAAACATGGTTATTGTTGGGATTAGGTTTTTTTCCCACGGAGATGAATAGATGGTCCCCACAAAGGTATGAATATAAACGTGTGTGTTTATATATACAGTATGTACAAAATGGTAGGTTGTTTTGTCTGTGCTTACAGGGGTGGTCTCTGTACAGTCTGCCTTCCTCTAACGCTCCAGAAAACATTGCAGTTAATGAGTGGTATTTGTCGCTGAATTTCCTGTAGTATGTGCGAGTGTGAATACTTTGTGAGTGGTTGGAGTATCACACAGGACACGTATTATACACACGGTGTTTCTGGGATAAGCTCGGAAAAAAGGAAGACTAATGTGACCAGTCTGATTTTCCTGCAAGGTCTCTTTGGTGAAGTGACACTCAGATTCTACAGTATTAATCATGTGAACCATGTTCTGTGAAATAGCTGTTTGTCGAACCTTTTTCCATGTAAAATTCATGTAGCTGGAGAGTCTGAATATGAAATAAGAAATGGTGCATTTACCACAGGCCCTTGAAGAAGCAAGGGGGGGCTGCACTATTAAGATTATTCTAATAAAATGATTGTTGAACAGACGGAGTTTCCTCTTGCCTCACAGAAGATAGACACGTGGGTGGAGATCATCAGCACCAGAGTCATATTAATGTCGCTGGTGTGGTTTGTGGACCGGCGAGGGCAGGGAAAACACTGAGTTATTTGCTGAGTTACCCTTGTAATTGCTGCTGAGTCACCTGAACTTCAGCACAGAGAGATGAGCCTCTGAAGGCCCCATTGGAGTGACCACTCAATTGCCTGCATGAAAAGGCAGGTATAAGGGTACAAATGAAGTTCAGTAGCATGGAATGGGGTCTACTCCTGGAACACTGGTTCAGATTAACCTGCAGCAGATGAACCTCTAGAGGGGGTGGGTTCAAGCAACTGGAGGAAGATCCAACACCCTGATGGATCTCATTGGATGGTCCTGCCTCCTCTATTTTCTTGGACCCACCTCTTCTACAAGCTGATTGGTTATCTCTATGAGCTAATCATTTTTCAAACTGCCCTCAGAACATTTTTGTGTAAGTAAAACTACCATGAGTAAGAAGATCCTTCATCACCAACAGTATTTATAACCTGTGAATGGGCCATTTTCGAGGACAGCTAAACCACTGGTGAGTCCTGGGACAGTTGCACAGGAGAACAAACACAGTAATAAACTAAATCAACCATGGCCAGTTTCTTGCAGAAGCTTTTATTGCTCACCCTCCTATACGCTCCACAAACCAGTAACTGGTTTTAATATCCTCATTTTATCAAACTAGCTTAATCTGACGAGCAGTAGAGATGCCCGATGTATTGGTTTACATATTCATATTGGCTGAGACTCGTTAAAAATCAAATGGTGTCAATCTTGACCAGCATAGCCGGCCAGTGTTTAAATATGATCTATATACAAAGTTGGCAGCTCCCATGGAAAAGAGGAGAACCGCATGGGTTTGATGCGTGGCCTGTGCGCACCACTGCGCTGAAAATGGCCCCCAGTTTACAGCTGAGCTGCAGTGAGCTAAACGCTAAGCGCCACGGAGGCCGTGTAGGCTCCTTAAGGAATAGCCAAGATTAGGGAGCTACTAGTTGTTAGCATCAATTCTGCATAGCCAAATCGGAAAGTTTTCTAAAGTGCGCTCAAGGTCACTTAGCATTTCTGGGAAACGCAGGCGGGTCATGTCTTCAGCGTGTGCCACCTGAATCCTGACGGGAACACAGAAAACCTGAAAGACAGATGCATTTCACTCAGCCAGAAATCCAGGTATATAAACCCTTTTTAATATGCCTCCGGGTGGGCGAGATGGGGGGGCTGAAAGTTTGGAGTGATGAGCCAGTGGTCCAAGTAGTGCTGGGGTTGACGTCTTATTTTTACACAAATCTGTGTTAATGTCAAAGGCAGGCTGTCTGAACTGGCTTCCCACTTTCCAACTGCGAACTGCAAATATTTATTACCTATAATACTGATCCCTCTCTGATGTCAGGCTTTCCTTGATATGGTTAAATGACACCTACTAAGTAAGTCTCTGAAGTTAACGGCTGATAGCTGGAGGCTACAAAATATTTTTGCTGGCAGTGAAAATATTTTCAAATACATTTTGCAGAGACTAAACACTTACAAATTGTCATTACTAAAGGAACGTCCAATTAACCATAGCCTTTCTTGAGAGTTTAACTACCGCACTGCCTTGAGTAAGTTCTCTTTGCACCAGTTCCAGTAATGGTAAACTGCGTTGATTTATTCGACCAGTCATATCCAACATTGTAAACTCCCATTCTGGAAGGTTTCCACCAAACCTACTGAAAGTTACAGTCAGGCATCTGGAAATTTCCTTGAATTGGCCACTGGCTCAAAGAAGCACCTGCATCCTTTCAGTATTATTTATGACAAAATTCTCCTTCCAACTGACTATATTATGACAAATCAGTAAGAAGCAAAGAATCTGACACAAGCAGGGCTGAAAATGAAGTTCGCCGACTCACCTGAGACTAATATTATAGACTAAGGGTGAGTGCGAAGAAACTGAACGCTGTCCTGCTGGCTAGTAAAAAATAATGCATGTACAGCTAATAATCAACATTTATGCATTAATGTTGATTTTTAAAGTCATCACGCGCTACACTTTCTTTGATTGCATTAATGCATGCATTATGTTGCCACCCAAATGGGAAAAAGTCGAGTCAGTCCTGCAAGGAAACTAATGCATTCCTGAAAAACCTCACGTTCACTAAAATAGAGCACTGTAGGTTAGAGGGAATCGATCCCAAACTTTGTAAGGTACACACAATGACAATGAAGTAAAAAATAAAACAGCGATAACAATCGGCAATAATGCATTATATTATAATTATAATAATAAACTAGGTGTTTTTACATGTTAATATGTCAAATAATGTTAAATGTTTAGAATCTAAAACTTGCATTGATGTACAAAAAATGTGATTTTTTTAATATATGAAAATCAGTTCAACTGATTCACTGAAAAGAACTGATTCAAAAGGATTTGTTAAGGAATTGGACCTCACTACCGTCCACTCGGATGGCTTCTCTTTGTGGTTCGCTTAGTGCTTTTGTTAAAAACAAATCCGATTCCAGAAGGGGAGTAGCATTGCTTGAGATTTAGGGCCCCATGAAGGCATATCATATTGCCCCCCCCCCAGTCCAGACCAATCCAGTTATATTCCAAATTTTCTAGGCCCCCTGGAATCGTCTTAACTTTCCCTCCCCCTTACGGCGCCCGTGAACTTGGTTACTAATATATGAATCATGCTGGAACAGATTGGCGGTGTGATGTCACACGTTGTAGCAGGACTGGTTGTATTTGCAAAGATGTTCAATAGAGACTTACGATATTCCTTCCAGGTTGTAAACAACACGAGATATTTGGTCGTGACTTTGCAGAGAATGCTAGAATTCATAGCAAAAACCAAAACTCTCAGTTACCATCTCACAGGTAACGTGTTAGACTGTGTCGTGCTCTGAATGAGTAAATTGTTTGTGGAAATAAATAAGTGATATATTGTGATATGATGTGATGGCTTTTGGTTAGCAGCAAAATTCTTACGTTCCAACTCTGGATACAAGAGCTAAATGACAGTCCTGTGAACAGATAACCCTAAAGATAATGAGGGACGTGACTGATCTGCTGTGGTGAATGGATTTCCAGGAGTAGCCAGGGGCTCCGCCGTCAATGCAAACCCTCTGATGACGTTCAGTGCCTTGAAGGTGACAAACGGTGGAGCCACACCCTGGTTAACGTGTCTGCGAGATGCATGGAGCAGGAGTGGCATCAGTGAAGGAAAGCATATTTAATTCTGCTTAATTGCTCTCTCCATCTCTTTTAGTTCTCATCGCAAAAGGTACAGTTCTGAAATAGTCATTCCTTCCACTTTCATACCTCCCTCTCTCACTCCTGCGTTCCTTCTACCTCTCTCCCCATCTCATCCTCTTGCTCTTCCTCTCTCTCTCCATCTCATCCTCTCGCTCGCCCTCTCTCTCCCCATAATAACATAAGAAATTTACAAACGAGAGGAGGCCATTCGGCCCATCAAGCTCGTTTGGGGAGAACTTAATAGCTCAGAGT
>JAODUD010000134.1:8812293-8827006 GCA_026784285.1 Stomatorhinus walkeri
CCCCCCCCCCCCCCCCCCAAGCTTCCAGACCACGTCAACCATCCGTATATAGTGTTTCACTGTATAATCATGGTAAGCATGTGCCCTCCGACACGGTACCTGACATTTCAGGCAGTTGAGTATTTTTACATTCATATTCATAGCCTTTATATTTCGACAAGACCATGTCTCATTTTTTGATGATCGGTCACGTCTCGATCATTAAAAAGTTTTGCGCATCTTTACATTAAATTTGATCGCTCCGTTTGTTTTTATCTATTTTGGGCAACCGCACAAGATCTAGCCGTCAAATACAACAAATCGTTTATGGAAAAAAATACTGAAAGAATTTGTAAAAGAAATGGAAATACGCGCTGACATACACATGCAGACACACGCGGATCCCCAGGCTCAACCCACAATTCGACTGCAACAAAAGCTCCGCAAATCTTCTTAGACTGTTTATCTTCCCCAGTTTCAGTCCGCGCTGCAGGTACTGATATTGTAGAATTTTGTCATGATTACTGTAGCATTCACATATAATACGCCGAGGTCCTTGACAAAAGAAAAGAGTGCATCCGTGAAACGTGCAGAAATAAATTTTGGGCATTAAACCCACAAATAGCCCAAACCACCAGCTTTTGGGAGCGCGTATCTCTCTTCAAAGGTTTTTTCTGTTTATATGTGATACTTTAGCCTCACCCTAGCTAATCTTCGCCCTTCGTATTTTCCTTTCTTGAGGAATTTATGTAAAATGCGAGGAAGGTCAGGCTGTACAAAAGGCGCGTAACGAAGCGGGACAAAACGATACATCCCGCCGCAATCGTGTGCCTTTTTCACCGTGAGCCTCTGGAAGCTCCATGGCCGCGTTGCTTCCACACCATGGTACTAAAGGCACAATTTTTAAAAAAGGAAAAGACACTAGGCTGTGAATTTAAAGGTAGTGCATGGAGCTGCGGTTTGGCAGGACGGGGTGATGTGACCCTCCACCTGGAGCCGTGACCCGCAGCATCTGTGGTTTTTCTGAGTCCACATGAAGTTCATCTGTCTCATTGTCCTATTTAATTCGCGGCGGTCTCACTGTTCATAAATATTCCGATGTTTTCGGCGAGCCTTGGAAATGGACACCTATATATGAAAGACACGGATCTATTCCGGTTTCAGACAGATGTTTGCGGATCACAAGTGCAACGCAAGAGCCTTATTATACAGCGTCCACACTCGTGATATTAACTGCGATCGGGACAATACGAAGATTCGGGCTACTGTAATTTCTCTTAAGTTGAAACGTAATTGATTTTTGTCTGTTGCGTTTTCTAATTTCGCTTTGACTATGTGAAAGGTCCTAATTTTTACATGCTTATAAAATGTTAGACACTGATCTCATACAAAATTTGCAAGAATTTATCGATTTCAGGGATAAGGGTGTAGGCTGGATCTCATCTGGATTCACACAAAGCTAACTTGAAGCCCATTTATACTTTGGGATATGACATTAAGCAGTAAAACACAAGTCACAAGAACAATGAAATCAGAGCTGTTTTACGGTTTATTTTACAATTAGGAAAAAACAAAATGAAACGTAACGTTTATTGGTGCGAGCCAATTTTTACAGTAATAAAACATTGAAATGTATATGCATTTCGCATTGCCTTTATTTTCACACAATATCATGCATCAAAACGGATGCAAGAATAGTTAAAATTACTTCTGTAAACCAAGCTGTAGGAGATACATTTTATTAAAAAAAAAAAAACATTTTTTTGTGGCTCTACAGTATATATTTATATACATACTTTGTTTTGTTTTTATTTTAATATATATAAAAGGACAATATAAAAGTTAAAGAATGCACATAGGTCTTAAAGTACAAATAATCGTTAGCCGTTGCATTTCGCAAGATATGTCATACGTAGTTTTACATAATGTTGCTAAGCATTTACATGTAACAGACGTCCATGTTTTTACATGGTTTGAAATAGAAGTGCCGCACTATAGAAAGAAACTTGTAACAAACCATATATTTGGAAATTACTAAAAAGTGATACTTTACAATGGAAAATACGACATGTAAATTAAAAAATTGCATACATTATTTTCAGTTGGTTTACAAGTCTAAAAGCAGCAACTGAATATTACCTCTTGTCGGTACACTTAAAAGGGGTTTGATCTTACTCATCTTCAGTGCTTATCGAGAATTTAGATTCTTTCAGAGCTGTCAACTTTAGAAATGTAAATGCCAGTAAATCGTTTTAGGAAACAATAGAGACATCATTCAAATCACTCCGATTTTTTAGCTATTCAAATAAAACCAAACCTGGGGCTTTCTTCACAAAATAAGCTTCTACGTTTTAAGGTGCTACTTCCGTCTTCATGTGGGCAGCAGCCCTTCGTTTGGTGTACCTAATTCTCATTAGCATCTTCGTTTAAATTATTTTTTATACAGTTCTCAATTTTTGTTTCGGCCACTGCTTTACAAAATAATAAAAAAAACAGTAGTATTTTTTCTTTGTTTTCGCATAAATGAAAACTAGTATATAAGCTTGAATCACTATATGACATGCACAAACAAGGTAACAAAAAAAGCAATAAAGTCATGGTCCAGTTAGGCAGTTTAACAACACAAGAAAGACCAACTTGAAGGCTCATTTCATGCCCAGTGCAGTAGGGTGATCAAATTTAGTGCAAACAAAATTCTCTGGTCAGACTAAACAGCTGCTCCCTTGGGCTTTAAGGTGTGTCCAGCTTCTCTAACTCCGTGACGAACACCAGGTGGTCCTCGGGGGACTTGCCATGCGTTTTGCTCAGGTGCAACTTTACCGCGTGCTTGCTGACGAAGGTCCGAGTGCACAGCTTGCACTGGTAAAGCGAGTCATCCTCTGAGAGGGGCAAGGAGCCGAAGGCATTGTCAGCGATCGCCTTCGCCATAGCCTGCTGCTCCCTGATGTGGTCTATGGACAGCTTTGAGAGGTCCTTTAAGCTGAAGCCCAGATGTGACTCCAAATGGCCGATGTAGGTCGAGGGAGTCCTGAACTGAGAGGAGCAGTCGCTGCATAAGAACACCGGCTGCCCTGAGTCTATGTTCTTCAGAAACTTGGTCCCGCCTGTCCGCCTTAGCTGGTACTTGACGTTGGCTAGCCAGTGAGAAATTGTGGTCATGGAGAGGCCTGTGAACTTGCAGATGTGCACCCGCTCCTGGGGGCTGAGGTCAGTCATTACATACTTCCCCTCATTCGTCTCTCGAAGGCTGGAGGCAAACTGGGCCTGGAGGATGAGGAGGTGTTGGGGATTCCAGTTTGACTGGCGCCCTTTTCGCTTTTGAATGGGGGACATGTCCTCCAGTGGATCCTCGAAGGTGCTGCCATCGGCGTCTGACTTCTCCGACATGGAGGATGGGGTAGAGGACTTGGGTGTCAGCCTGCCCGAGAGGTTTTTCACCATATCTGAAATGTCCATCAGCGCATTCTCCCGCAGTGGGGATGGGATGGTTTCCGGCAAGCTCGTGCGAGCAGGTCGACTGCCGTTCCCATTATGGCTGCTGTTATTGACTGGAGCAGCGCGGCTGCCATTACTGTTTTTGGATTTGGTCAAGTCCATGGGCTGGTCATCATCTTCATAGTAGTACGGATTCATGGACTCAGCTGGCTTAATCTGAGTTGGCTTGTAGGTGGGCTTTTCCATCATACTGTTGCTGATCTTGTACAGCATAGCCAGAGGGTCCAAGGCGGGGCTGGCAGGCTTTGAGGGCTTGCCCAGGTGGGCATTCATTATTGATTGCAAAGCACTCAGCGGGTTAACAAAAGGCTGCTCAGGTGAATGATCGGTGATTATCCCCAAGCTGCTGCAGCCATTGCTAAGGGGTGATTTGTGACCCTCAGTGCCATTCTTTACCCGGGAATCCACAAGGCTCTCCCTGGGCTCCCGCTTGCAGAGGGACACCATCTCTACAGCTGCACTACCATTCTTCACCCTGAGCTTGCTGCTGATGTCATCAGGGGTAGGGGCATCCCTGTATGCCTTCAGCTCAGGAGAAGGTGCTTTCAAGGGGAGGGACTTGAATTTATCAGCACTTTTCTCTTCCTCCTTCTCCTTCTTCACAACAGTTTTTCCCATGACTTTCTCCACCAGCTCCTCCATGGCAGAGACGTTGCTTCGGTGGAGAGGGGACAGGGATGGACTTCGCGGAGAGTGGACGATTGGCACCGAGTCAGACAGCAGTGCTTTCGGGTGGCTGTTGAATGTCGACTGGACCTGGACACTCTGCACTGAGGGCAAGGACGACTTCATTGAGCTCTGGATCTGATAGGCAGCATGAATGCTGGGATATCCTCCCCAAGTTGGGGTTCCAGTCTGGGCCTTGCTGATTGCACTAGACACTGTGTTTTCCAAAGACTTGAGGATGTCCAGCCCACCTTTAGGAGTTTCCTCTAGGTCTTCCTCTCTGAGGTACTTATACGGTGCATTTGCATCAGTCTTCTCTCCGGCCTCCTCCTTCTCTACTTTGATCATCTTTTCCAGCTCACTTACATCCATCTTTTCCTCCTCCTGCTCCCTCTTCTCCTCTGGGCCAGAGGAGTGACTTGGAGACTTGGGCTGTGACTTAATGCTGGGCGTCGGCAACCTTGAAATAGTGGGTGGCAGCGGGATGGACTGGATTTTCTCCTCCACCACCGGATCGAACACCAGCTGCTTGCCCTTCTTGGAAGCAGAGTTGGTGACCTTGAGAAAGTGGCCGGTGACCATCATGTGGGCGGTGAGTTGCTGCAGGGTGTCGTGGGAGCTCCCACACTCCATGCATTTCAGGATCTGGGCCTTGCGTGCTTCAAACTGCCAGGTGTAGCTGGCCCCATTTTGATAGCCATAGCGGTTGTTGGGTGTGACATAAGGGTTAGCTGCTTTGGAGTCTTTCCCCGTCTCACTGATGGGTGTGCTACTAATAGACTCTGGGGAACATGGTGAGACCAAGTCCTGAATTGCTGCCCGTTTTTTTGTAGAGGGGACCAGCTTGGTGGCTAGGGCTGGAACGGGCTCTTTGAGAGGCACTTTCTGGTAGTGTTTCGTTTTGATCATGTGGACGCTCAGGTCTTGCAGTGACTCAAACGAGTGCCCGCAGTACATACACTTGAGCACCTTCTGTGCATCCTCCTTGCCCTCCATCTCCATCAGAGAACGCTTCCTGGGCTTGGACCACCGCTTGCCCTGCTCTTCCTCTTTATCCTTGTTGTCATCCCGGTAGTGACCCGTCTCGTTCATGTGAACAGTGAGGTCCACCAGCGTGTCATACGCGGCACTGCAGTCCCTACACCGGAACTTGCTGGCGCCAGTGAACACGGACCCATAGAGCTTATTATTCTGCCGGTACAGCTGCACGGTGCTGAAGAGGCTGGGCTCGGGGAGCAGGTGGTAGGGAGCCTGCTGCAGCGTCTTCGCCAGAGCAGCCTGATGCCAGTCATAAGTCACGCCTGCCCCGTTGCTGGTGACGCTGTTGGTGTTTGTATTGTTAACGGGGGGTGCCGCTGTGGTGGTGGAGGTGATTGTGGTTGTGTTTGTGGTGGCTGAGGCACCGACTCCGGTACTGCTGCCACCATTGCTATTGCTGCTGCTGTTGCTGCTGATATGGCCACTTGCGGTGCCCCCCCTCTTGTTGTGGCCCCCGCCATTAACACCGGTGCCGCTGCCAGCCAACTTGGCTTTAACGACGTCTGCGCCAATGCTGGTCCAGGAGGAATCCGAGATCAGGCTTGCATAGACTGCTTTCATCTGCGCCAGGCTGTCCTGCAGGGACAGGCCATTGGCCGCCAGACGGGCCTCTCCCTTCTCCCTGACATCCTTCAACAAGACGCCCCGAAGGTCCAGCAGTCCGTCGCTGGCGTCGCTGAGCGGGGAGCCGTACCCTGCGTCGGCGTTGGTGGTGGAGCTGAGCGGCGAGTTCTGGAAGCTGGGAGGCTCTTTGCCTTCTTCCTCCTCGTTGCACACCAACTCACCGTCCTGGCCGTCCAGGGACAGGCCGTCATCGTGCAGGTGCTCCTCATCGATTGAGGCAGCCTTTAGTTCATCTTCAGGCACATAAGCTGAGATAGGGGGGGAAAACAAAACAAATTAAGAAAGATGAACTAGATGTGTGCCATAGCTCTGGTAATGAGATGCAGGGAGCATGCTCCATTTTATCCGGCTTCCATTGTCCATGTAGTAACATAAATCATTTCAGTGCTCCCTACAATTATACAAAATATTAATATTTTGAGATAAAACTGATATATTAACCCTCCTGCAGCAGTAGAAATGGGGTTAAACAGCGTGAGGGACAGAGCGCTATAGGCACAATAAACAAACAGCTGCAGCCTCCCACATGAGAGCGACAGGGAGGAAAAGATTAAAAAGAACATACTTGGTCGCTTTAAAACACCTTCAGAATGTGACTGTTTAGATTAAGGCAGATCAGTCATTCTAATGTTCTCATTTAAAGGCAGCTAAACAGATTAATGCAGATACATTATCTATTCATTCAAAGGTTTTTAAATGTTAGGCTGAAATGTTAATTAGTAAAATTAAACATTATGTGGTTATTATTATTTACATCATTATACAGTATGTAAAGGATTCAAATTAAAACAATCTTTACAATATGCAGGTTGTAATCTGCTTCACAATGCTGCTGTAGTCTGAACCTGCAAACCATGGTTATCCCTTTCCCAGAGTTTCTCCTGTTTTTTTTTTCCAGAATTTTCTCCACTAGCCCTGGGGGAAATATGACTCTTTACCCAACACTTATGTCAGGCCCTCCACCTATGTCTCCACCTCCAAAAAATACCTGGAGATGGGAAGCAACACCAGTTAATTACCAGCAAATGGCAAAGCAGCCTTTTCCCATCCAGGTCCCTGAACCACCCCCCTCCCCCGAGCAACAGCCGGAGTGAATGGGCGCCTCGGACGACTGGAACCCGAAACCGCTTATGCGGTTCCCTACAGCTGGGTGTTGTTCCTGATGTTGCTACATCAGCTTCCATATTCGGAACAGCAGGCAGTAGCAGTTGTTAGGGATGTGGACAGGGGTGGGGGTGGGGGGTATTTCTGTTGAAGTGCCCTTCCGCAAAGATGTCGACCTGAATTATTCCAGAACAATGTCCAAAGGCTTGAACACATAACAGACAGATGCCTTGAAAATCTGAGCTACACAATCAGGGGACTGCAGAAGGGTCTCACCTGCAAACTTAGATTTATGGAATCTCTCAGCGACCTTACAAAGAAGAATAATTCTCGTTTTCTAATGACATGAACGAGGGATGAACACTAGCTGTGTGTCAGTTCTCAGAGAGTCACGTGTTCAAATTCCCCCGCTCCTATTGCCTGTGGTGTCCCAGTGTGGACATAATGATGCGTTCGTGAGGAAGGAAGGAAGGAAGGGAGGAAAAAATAGAAAAAGAAAACATATGTTCCAAAACAAGGCCTACATAAACAGCCTCAGACTGTTAGCTCTGTTTGATGCCAAGATACGTAGCTGGTGAGGATGAGGAGGGTGGAGAAACGTGGATTGGGGCAGAAAGATACCCAGGAAGGGAGCTTGTGCCTAGGATGGAGAACACGGGAGAGCGAGAGAGAGCAACCCCCGCCCCCCAGCCCATTCTCTTTATCGGGCACGTCCCCCCCATGCAACTCGCTGTCCTCTCCTGTGGAAACAGATGTTCTGTCAGCTTGAAGCAGTGTGCAAAGCCGCCGTGTGGTAATACGAGAGGACGTGCTGCCTGATAGGCACAGGGCTGTGCGCGGTAAGGCCACCTGAGATGTGCAGGGGACGCATGCACGGCTTCAATGGCGCTGGAGCCTGTGTTTGCACAGCACAATGCTCTGACTCCACATCACAAATGTGCAGAACCAGAATCTCCATTACAATTTATTTAATTATTCAATGTATTATCTGCCATATTTGAAATCATATAAAATAAGCAAACGTATGCAAATGTGCTTGTTTGTATTTTAATTACCAAGTTCCTAGATATTCTCGGCAAGAGGAGAGAAACGGACATATTACAAAATAAAAATAAACTGTAAAGCAGTTCAATATAAAAACGTACGATCGCCTGACGTCAGTGGGGTTGGTGGGGGGTTTGGCAAGGGCAAAGCTCAGCACTGAGTGTCCTGGGAAGGCTGTGGACCAGACTGCTGTGTCTGAAACGTTTGTCTAGTAAAATAAAAATTAGTAAATAAAAACAATCGCAGGCCAGCGTGCTGCTCAGCTCTGGAGCCGCACGCCTCCCGAGAGCGCCTCGACTGACGTGCAGCCGTAGGAGTCGCTCTATGCACCCATGAAATCACAGATGCCACATTTATGGCACGGTGTTCCAGCTACGTGCTTCCTCCCGGCCCACCGCCCACGCAGAGTGAGCGACCCCGGGGGAAACCCCTCGCGGTTCAGTTAGGTAACGCACAGCTGCTGCTCATCTCTGCAACCTACCCCACGTTTCATCTCATCGCATGACTGCAATTTCCGCTGCAGTTATTATATAAGATGCGGTGACTGTCGATGTCTTCACTGTTTTATGCTAAGAAAAACTCCTGTTTGGGGACAGGCCTGCTTTGCCTTTCCCCCATCACCCTGACGTCAGGTTGTCAGGTCGACGGAAATGCCCAGCGGGGCCGCGTGCTTCCCGACGTTAAATGGACCCGATGGAAAGTTGGACTGGCATACGAGCAGAAATGAAACGAGACAGGGCAGTGACAATGGTGTGTCACTTGGCCGACTCCAGCCAGTGCCGCGGACGACGTCGTCTTCGCTCCTCACCCCCCCCCCCCCCAACCTGCGTTATTTATTCATTTCTTTTGATTTGGGGCAAGAACGATCACAGCACCGATTTGGGGCCGCTAATGTCCAATTCAGGCTGCCTTCACTCATCCAATTTAGGTGGTCCTGTCGGCTCCCGAGCGGACCGGGGATGGCGGCGCTTTGTGAGCCCTTGCCTTGCCGAGGCCACTGACAGTCTTATTTCTCTGCTAAATTCACTCTGTCACCGGGTCTCCATTACGTGCCACTCAGCACCGATGCCTTTGGACAAGACTGATCAAACGGTGCCGGCTGACCCAGCAGGCTCAGCAGGAAGCACCCCCCCATCGCGAAGTGTAAATAAAAGGGACATTATTATTTCCTATGTCCTGGTGTGTGGAGACCAAGCCAATTATGGTAACTCTGTGCCATGGCAACGGAGGTGCCACGTTTGCTGTGGGGCATGGGGAGCCAGTTGGGTCGCTTGCGACCGCAGAATAAAATTTCAGAGTGCTGAGTGCAGTCTGAAACAACATAACGACGCATTTCTACTTACAATCTTGATCGTTAATGTAAAGTAAGTAGAGAGCGGCTTGTGCCATTACTTAGTGTCTGTTTTTCAATGAAAGTAACAGCAAGAGCTTCAGGCATCTCAAGCCGGGAGTTCTTTAAACAGGCACATAATACTCATAGATACACGCACAGACAAAACGAAAGGCAGCTCAGAGACTAAACTTATGGGCAACCAAACAAAAAGAAAGGCAGGCTCACAGGCTCAATGAAAAGCAACAAAAACTAAACATACAGGCATAGAAACACTCAGGAACCTAAGCAAAAGGAATAAAGACTCAGAGGCCAAACGAAATGCAACACAGACGAACCATACAGGCACACAAACACTCAGGAAGCAAACAGAAAGGAACACAAGCTCTCAGGCCAAGCAAAAAGCCACACACACCCACACTGTAGAGCAGCATATGTGGGGATGCAGGTCTTCCCTAAATTAATATCCGCCCCCGCCGTCCCCTGCTGCCCCCACTGCACCCCCCCTCCCCACCCATATGGCAATGGGCCTCTGGGCCAAAAATGACCGGCACTCCGCCACCTCCGCGAGACCGGCCACGCTCCATCGGTCCGTCAGCCGCGCCGCGCTGTGCCAGGGACGGCCCGGGACAGGAAGGCGTGCGCGGCCAACGCGGCAGCCTGACCACGCCAGCTCAGGAAACAAAGACCCCTGAAATCTGACCCAGTGCCACGGTCAAACTGCGAGCCCTCTCCGTCCAGCGGGGTCTTTCTGGGAGTAAAGGTCTTTCACACAAAAAAAAAACAAATTAAAGACATATCATGCTTCCTTCACTGCAGCCCAGAGAAGAAACACATCCTTTGAAGAATACCTTGTTAAACAGTACACTGTATCTGCTTTTTACTGCGCTACAGCCTAACAGAACCAGGCCAGAACTTAGGATGAAAGACAGTTAGAAAGACCAACAACTACCCTGTGTGGCTGCTAGGGAATAATGATTTTAACATTCATACATTCACAGTTGCTGTTTAAAATGTTTACATTTTTTAAATATTATGGAATCGACCCCCCAGTGTGGGATGGGTTGGAAAAAAACACCAAAGATTGCTAAAGATTCCACTGCAGTTTCCAATCAGACTTACTAACTGATATGCTCATTTAGGTAACTAAGTTAATGATGTGTGGTTATAACAGAGGACCCCCCCCCCCCATCAAAGCTTCGTCAAATGAAAAGCATTACTGGAGTGGTGCACACAGAAAATACACTTGTGCCATTTTTGACGTCGCGTCGGGACAGAGGCCAGAGCACGATGTCTGTACTCCTTTAGCGTGAGGCGGATTTTCCGTGCCGGTCTGTGGATGAGACAGTATGACAGACACAATGCAGGTCCACACAAAAACACCTGCCCCCAGCAAGTGAGCTCCTCCGTGCATGGAGCACTGATCCAGGCCCGGGAATCTATCAAACGGGAAGCTGATCCCAGTTATAAATTAATGGACAAGCGGTGGCGAGCTGCAGCACTGCTGGCTCTGTGACTGGCTCTCACTACAGTGACTGGTTCGCGCTTTGGTCCTGGTCTAATTCCGCGGTCAGCTTTATGTTCTTAGCGTCGGTCGCATTTAGCGGCCTGGCTTAGTCCTCCGGTCCTAAATATCCTGATAACAATGCTAGAAGTAACTTTCCCATGCAACAAAGTGCAGAACAACGATACGCAGCCTGCAGGCGTCGAATGCGACGGCAGCTCATTGACCACCGCACCCCCTGCTGGTTCACACCCATTCAGTGTCACAGAACAAGTCAAGTACACGCAGTGCCGGACGGCACTTTGACACACCTCCACCTGGCACCGCCTGGAAGAAGCCGCCCCAGCACCAGCTTTCAGCCATGCCAGCTGTAATGGTTTTGGACTTTCGGAAGGACAGAATGAGAAACGGGAAGCCATTGTTCATGTGCCATGCAGTAACAACCTCTCACATACATCATCATTATCTTTAGCTTTAAGAATTATAAAGGGATATCCAAAAGTGGTTCAGTCCACCCCATCCCCATGGCAAAGTGCTACGACAGGGTTCCCCAACCTGGAGGACCAGTCTGTAACATAGTTTGCAGATTTCCCTGCTCACCTACTAAGCCCAGAAATTAACCGGGGAGCTGAATTTTAACCGGGGTCTGTCTGAGCATGGAAATCTACAAACGGTGTTGCAGAGTGACCTTTCAGGTCCAGACTTGGGGAACCCGGTACTAGAACATGGCGTATTAACTAGGAGTGCACCCCAGCAACTCCAGGCACAACCTGATGGGGTGGGGGGGCATAAACATTATCTGAACAGGTGAGAAAGCCAGGTGGCAGTTAGATTCCCAAAAAACACAACCTCTCCATCAAAATACCGGTAAATCAGACAGTGAGCAGACAAATGCCATAATATATAATACTATAATAATGTGATACTGGAATGGTCAGAAAACCATTATGTAAATTAAGTAGAAGATCATTTGTAAGTTTTATTTTCCTCTCCAAGCCGTACGAGGAGTGTATTATTCCACATCGCTCATTGTACGGGGTAGTATTAGGCCAGAATAACACAATCCCATTCATTCTTTTTTTATGAATTCCCTAGGCAAAACTTTCCAAAATACTTGACAGAGCAGCATATTGATTTAATAAGCACTTTATTAACATCAAGTCAATTTATTACCCTTCCTGCTATATTTTATAATTCGGACGCTTTTTTGAAAATAGTTCCAAGAAGCCAGAATAAAAAAAAAATTCTTCAAAACAAATGGAAAGGAACCCATGAAACTCGAACACCGTGAAACTGTGGGGTAACCTTACCAAACGCTGAGCTATTCAGAAAAGGGCATATCACTATGGTACACAGTATGGAAGGGCTACCATAATACGACCAGAACATTTTCATTTCTGTATTTTCCCTTTATTGAATGCACATGATCCCTGCTATTCTTTGTCCTTGATCAGTTAAGTACAGAGTACAATCAGAAGGGCACTAGTTCAAATCCAGAGGAAACTGCTGTTAAGCCTTGAGATAAGTTAAGAGTAGATTACAAATGAAAGCACAGTAGAGTTACTACACCAGAGAGGAGAAGGGGGATGGGGGAGGGGGGCAAAGGAGCAAGACGGTCCTGTTTTATTTATAGGGGGGGCTATTTTTATCTGGCTCACGGATGAGAGAAGAGGGTCATGTTCCAAGCCACGACCACGTGACGGTGGTCCCATCCGCGGACTCCACACGCACACACACACCCACCCGCCCACGCATCAACCCCAACGCCCAGCGCCGGCGGGGCGAAACGAGCCCATCCGCGGTACCCGCCGTGCCGTCCACAGAGCCCAAAGGCTTCCAAATATGCGGCACCACTGCCAAATGAGTCACGGCTTCAGGACGACGGCGTACCATGACACAGGAAGCGCACGTCTGAGGCGTGACGAGGGCCGGGGGTCGCAAACGGACCACCTCCTTCCAGCTCCACTCGCTCAGAGAAAGCCTAGCCCCTCCTGGCACAGCCCCTCCCTGGCTAATACAGAATATCTCTCTCTCATTTATCACTATGTGTTGTCAGTAAGGGTTTACTACCTAATGTTTTGGCCCAAAGCCATTTTTATATGGTCCTACTAGTGGATTCTGGACTGAACCAGCTTAAGGTCAGAGCTCATGGGTACCAGATGAGGAGTTCCCTGGAATATGACCCAACATCCTCCGTGTCATTCATTTTTTTTCCATTTAAAAGGCACTGTTGCAAAGCCGGCATCACCACCCCACAACCTAGGACTAAAGATCCCACACAAGCAAGCACAACTTTTTCCTTTGTGTTGGCTGTTCAGAGGGGGGAGCTGGAATGTCGGGCGGGGAGTCGGACAGCCAGTCTCATTTCCTGGGAGAGCGGTGACCCATTCGCTGAGCCTGGAGTAATTAAAACCATAAATCTCACTGTCTCCTTTAATTATAACAAACAAACTGGGGCGTGAGCATGCAAACGAATTGCATGTCAAGCCCGTGTTAACGAACCCCCATCTTTCAGAAAATAATAAATCACAAGGTGGGCCTAATTATGCCTTTTCTTTACAATCCGACAAAAAAAAAAAACATTACAAAGAGACAGTTAAAAACATGCACTTGGCAGGGGTGAAGAGGCAGCTTACGTGGCGCTAATCTGCTGATGGATCCGCGTTACATCCGGATCCACTTGAAAGATGACAGGGAAGAGGCAACAGTGGAAGAGAACCAAACTGATGTGACAGCAAAAATAACTCCAATTAAAACAATCGCTAGCTTAAAAACGGTGACCAAAAATTAATTATGGGAGACTTTTCAGGCTGTGTGTCAGTGCCAGAAAGTGATTTAATTCACACTTCTGCGACAGGATACACAATGGAAGCTATTTATGGGCTGGAGGGGTGGGTTGGAGGGGTAAGTACAAAATCTGTTCTGTATAATGACATAATCTCTCACTTTCTGCGTCTGGATTCTTTGAACACTTCAAATGTCCTCATACAGCATTTGCGGAGTGTGATCTCAGCCTGTCGTTTCACTGACAGACATTAAATACAAAAAACCACTAAAGAGGCAAAGTTTAGTAAATTTTAAAATATCATTAAGCAACAGAAATTGAATTCCTATGCTATGATACCTGCCCATCCTTCTATACCTTCTACACACACACACACACACAGGTTTTTTGTGGGACTCTCCATTTATTTTTATGGGGAAAACTGTAATCCCAACATGAAGGCCTTAAGCCCTACCCAGTCCTATCCATAAGTAACAAAGACTTTTGTCATTTTTAGTTTTTGATTGTATCTTTGTGAGGACCTAAAAAATAGTCCCCGCAATATCCAAATAACAGGTTTTTATTACATTATGGGGGAGGTTTGTCCCCCCCCCCCCCCCACACACACACACACACACATTATTGGTGGCTCCCTGGCCACCAGTTTCACAGCTGCCATGATGACAGATTCACCCGATAAATCGCTTCTTCCCATCTCCCACACCTCTCCATAGTAAGACGATGACCTTTGTATCATCAGCTCTACAGCCCACATCTGCTCTACACCTGGGAGCCTAACACACACATGCACACCCAAACACACACATAGAGCACGGGACCGTGAATGCAGAAGCCTGCCTCCATCACCAAAGTACCCACCTGGAGCGCTGCGCTTATTGGCTCCTCTCACTGTCCCCCCTTGAAGCAACAACTGGGAACCAACTCCAGGACACAGCACAGAAACCATTAGACAGATGATAATGAGCCCCCGGAGGCCCTTGTATTCATGTGACCAATCACTGCAAGTGATGCTAAAGAAAGCATTCCTGATTGGATGTTAGAGAAAGCCCCTGCCATTGGCCAAAAGGTCACTAGTATTGGTGATTTACACGTTTTCTTCCCTTTCCCCTCCCAACACTTTCTAGGTTTCGGACAAGAACCTGTG
>JAODUD010000134.1:8837287-8857455 GCA_026784285.1 Stomatorhinus walkeri
AAAACAGTGACTTTCAAAAGTATAATTACACATTAACAAATAAATTAATAAAATTAAAATATTCAAATTTTAAATAAATCCTTCTACCCTGTTCAAAAAAAATCGCTATAGTGCTTATCTATTTATATAGAAAACAAAATTTAGAATCCAATCTTTGTACAATGTTGTTATAATTCATGTAAATTTTAAGCAAGCATCTAACCACATAATTTTCCAAGAAGCAAACAGATCCCAGCATTGGCATTTGATTGTAATGAAGAAGATAATACAGACAGTATAAAATCTGCATGTTAGTGTTACTCAGGCCGGTAACCAACATGGCTTCCGCGCTGTTACGCTGATCGTGACTTTATCGTTTCATATATTTCCCTAGTTGAAACAGCATCCATCCCAAAAACTCCATGTTTCATAATGAAAGTTTAATCTTATAAAAAAAGTGGCAATGTATTTAGTTTCTATGTTAAAAGAAAATAAGAAAATCAAAAAGGCAAACTATCTAAAAAAAATACACACATAATTCTCAATTTTACCATAATCCAAACATATTCTTTCGGAAAACAAGCAGTTGAATTTTTGCTCGTAATTTTAAATTCACTACTATTCTTAAGCACTAAAACAGATTCACATGATGCATAAAAGGGAATACTAAAATGTATTTCATGATGAACAATAGAGAGATATTTTCCTCAGCTTGAGTCTGGACTAACCCAGTAGGTCTCTGCTGGGTTTGCGCTCTATTGTACCGCTATGAGTAAAACTATGTCGAGGTCATGGGACTACGCCCTCCCGGCAAGGCAGTCGGACCCGCAGCACAGTCGGTGTGTCAGCAGCATCCATGAACACAGTCGGTGTGACGTCGTCGGCCCCGAAGCCGACTCATTACATCAAAGTCGCAGACGGATTTGCGTTAATAGCTAGGCCCGTCATAAACCCGTCAGGGTTACAGATAATTAGGAGCCCACAAATAAAGCTGGCAAAACAACCCCCCCCCACCACCAACCCTCACCCTCCACCCCAGATAATTATATGGTTCTGTCACTACGCTTTATGCAGATGACCTAGGCCTGGTATAAGACTTGTTTTGCGTACGCTGGCCTTCCTGTCATTATTGATCACTGAAGCGGGAATCCTACACCAAAATTACACTCAAACATAAGGAAAATGTTCCGCGTGCTGGTGTGTTGGGCTGTGCTCCTTGACGAGGGTGATGTGACCTATCGTCTGAAAACAAAGCAGAGTCCAATGGGAATGCAGGGACAACACAGAGGCACAGTATATCTTTTTGAAAACCTTTATGGTTAAAAATAATATGGTTAAAAATCCAGGGGTGTTACGACACAAGGGAGAACAGTGGATAAAATTGGAAGAATGAAATCAAGTCGATTTTTGAAAATCAGAAAGTGGGACCATCAGGATATCACCATCGTCCACCGGCAACCCCAGCCAATCTCATTTCACCCAGCAACCCCTGGCCCTTCCGGTTCAGGACCTCTGACCATATACAAAGTTCCCCTCACCGCCCAAAAAAACCCCTGCGAGACAGGCAAACCGACTGCTTCATAAGCTCCAAAATCCACAGATTTGTGGGGGGGCTCTGAGGGGATCTGGTTGCTGAGGCCTCCTGAGCCATCACACTACCGCACATTTTGGATGAGTGGTCCCTGGGGCAATTTTCAGGGGAAAGAAACGGATACACTTCACCCTTCGGCGTGTGATTGGCCAACAGAGCCCATTATGTAAATCCCCAGCCATTAACTACCAATCAAAAATCAATATTACAGCTAATTCTCCTTGAAAGTTTGCTACTAAATCACTAACCTGCGTTCCACCATGACAGTGAACCGATAAATACCTATACTCAAAAATTAGCAAAAAGTCGGTGGGAGGATCAGATTCGAATATTTTTCGCTTAAGTTAACTTTAAAACCTCAGTTCAATATTTCATCCTTTAAGTTAAAAATATATATCGCGCACATTTCGATTCTCCTCACTTGCAGTTCACACAATTCGTCACAACCAAGCGTTTGCAAATATAAACTAGCAGTTCAAAGCTTTTTCCTGACCTTCTGTTTGGTCTGCTTCAGCACCTCATATTTCAGAAACTGTTTAAAATTCTGCAACTGCCTTTTGTTCACTCTGGCTGTTAATGCCCAACTTCAAAGGCAGCTCCTCATTAGGACAGAGGTAGAAATCCCCATCAGCCATTTACATTTAAGAGCTTTTTATATATATAAAATACTTGAAAGCTCGGATCAATAGCGCTCAGTCGTGTTTGTGCAATGAAACTATCTGATGGCTGAAAGAGACCCCAAGTCGAGCTGCGCATGAAGTCTAAGCGTGCAAAGTAACGCGCTTTTAGCACGCGTTAAACTCACTGACGTTACAGCGTTACATTGTGATCTGTCTGACGCGCTTGAGTCAGTGGGCACAGTTTTACAGACGCCCAATAACTGGAAATGATCTGACTTCCCCGATTACTCCTCCTTGGGAACAGGGGAAGATAACGACACCGCTTCTTTAAAAACTTTTCCCCACCCTCTTTTTTTAAAAAAAAAAGAAAAAGAAAACTGGGGAAGAGGGGTGGGGGGGGGAGTTGTCCTTTGAGTGGCTAAAGCTGTCACGAGCATGCGTGTTTCCATGGTGAGTGATTTATTGATGTTTATCGGGGACGCGCGGATCAAAGAGCGCCACGTGACAGGCGATCAATCACGCATCAAATCAAGGATGGCAATCCTCTAATAAAAGCTTGCAGAGAGAGAAAGAAAGAGACGGTCAGCTTCCTGTCAGTACCCCCTCCCTTGGCTCCTGATTAAAAGATGCATTTGCAGTGTACTTTCTTACGGCGCGATTGACCCGAAACGACACGTTTTGTCCCCCGAAAGGAACAAACCCTGCAGAGTTTAATGCGTTCATATACCTAAAAATCCGCTTCGCACAATAGAATATACATATATGCGGATAGAAGCGCGTCCATTCTGACAAAGAGTCTGGGCTGTACATCTTACATTGGGGGGGGGGCAAGTTACATCCGTATTTGTACGTCATTTTAGGACTGTGTGTGTTACCTCCTGCTGTACATGAACTGTCTGGTTCAGAGGGGGGTGTAGCTGAAAAAATACTATTTTAACTGCGGATCTGTAAGGGCTGCGGGGTCATAATTTCAAAAAAATAAAGAATAGGGATATTTTGCGATCTGATGAATCTCTGGTTTTACATGCAACCCCTGACAGACAATCTTTGTATAGTTTCTGGTTAAGATCCGTTTTTTAATCCCCACAGGGTCTGTGAGGGATGCATTTCGCTTACCTGCAGACCGCCTCGGTTCTTGTTGCTTCCGCCTCGGCATACTGCTTCTGGTGACTTTCCTCTAGTATTTTCATACAGGAACCAAAATAAATTTTTGACCAGCCGAGAAAAAAAATAAACGATGTTTTTCTGAATGTTGCTTGTTTTTTTATCCCCTGAAAATACTGGATTCCTTTTCTTGTGGGATAATTTATGAGATAAGTCCTGAAGTCTGTTGAAGTCTTTCAACACAGCGGCAAAGCACGGTGTATCCCTTTTGTAAAATGAACGTTTAAAGGGTAAAACGTTAAAATGAGCAAAAAATGAGGAAAAGTCCCTGTTTAGCTGCGACGCGAAAATTTCCCCAACTCATAGCGCTCGCCGGAGGACCGCGTCCGAAGGGCAGTCAGGGCAGCCGACTTTGGCTCAATCCCACCGCGTCCATGGGAAAAAGATCGCCAGTCTGACAACGATGGATATTTGACGAAAATAATTAGAATGAAAAACAAACACTTCCAGCATGAACACCTTTTTATTGTATCCTCGTATCAGCGCTCCTGGTTCCCAGAGCTACAACCGAAAGGAAATTAGGAGAAAACAAGACAGGCAATTAGATGGTTAATGTCAGTCAGTCACTACGCCACCTCAAAGCTAGATCAAGAAAAACCTTTGCCGTCAGTGAAATACTTTCCGTCTCCCCACACCCTTTCACTCGGGCGGCTTGGCTAGGCTCCTTTTTCAAGCCGCGTTTAGGAGCCCGAGCGCTGATTTCCACTTTGGCTTGGGAGCGCACGGCGGCGCCCGACGCGGCGGAGCGCAGCGCACCGCGACTGCGCCAAATAAAGCGGACGCGAGATCCCCCCGTTCCGGCGCGGCAGCCTGGCATGCAGGGGTCTGCCAGCCCCGGAAAAGTCCACCGGCGGGGATCAGCCAACCCCTGGAAAGTCCAGCGACGGAATGGTCCTGGGCTGAGAAAAGGCAGCCGACACGCACATCCAAACCCAGAAGCGCCTCAGACAGCCTCAACTGATAGACAGACGCATCGAGTTGGGTTTTCCTGCTTCACTTTTACTCCTCCCCTCGCTACGAGCGTCACCCTGACAGTAAAACCTACCTGTCAATCTTTTTAATTGTCTTTTTTCCTCTCTCTCTCTCTCTCTCTCACCCTGAACTGAACGCCTTGACAAAGGAAGGCTTGGATCTGCCTCATGGAAACGTCAAAGTCTTGCGATTGTGGAGCATTAAACTTGAGCCGCTATAAGAGGAGTACAATAGGTTATTATTGCTAAGCTAATATGCCTACAGATCGTGTTAATTTTACATTTGGAAATGTGAGCCGTTGCTTGATTTCCATGGGTTAAACGATACTTCCAAGCAGGCTACAGAAATGTGGTACTGTCGTTAAACTATTACAACTACGTAAAACACCGTTTATAACGTATTTATTTTTTTTAAACTTCCCTGTAAAAATCTGATTGTAAAGGCAAGGTGGAAATTCATTTTAATCAGAAAGTTAAGACGCCTTTCCCCACAAAGCAATCCCTTCGCAGACTTTGCTCAGATAAGTTCTCGGGAATCAAAATCTGCGTGGAATTTTTTTCAGAAAACATACAAAACGTATAGTTTTCGTGATAAAACACTTGTGCCGAGTTGTACTCATTGTACATACTCCCCCTTGTTCCCCATTTCCCGACATGTGTGCCCCCTCCTTCTCTCCCTCCATTCCTCCCTTTGAAGGATGTTTGAAAACTGCAGATTGATTCGTTTCACCTTACTAGGAAGTGAACGCTTTGCACGGGAAGAGGAGGGACTGGGGGCACCGGCTCCACCGCAGCTAGGCTGCTCCGTCTCGTGTTTATCAGTGGCACAAATTAATGCGTTAAAACAATAGGTCGTGCGGTCTAACGACAATCGTGCCATTTTCTAAAGTCCGCCGCACCCGCTTTCGGCTCCCTGGTTTAGATGCAATCGGTGCACACAGAGTGTCCGTGAACTTTGTCGTGCTCGCCCCCTCCTCCTGCTGCCGTAGGGCAATGTCCACTTCACTTTTATTCCGTAATATAAGACTGTCTTTTGCTTGCGGCTGGGGACGCGGAGTGAAACACGCACTTTTCTGCCCGCCCGCAGTCCGGCCGCAGCCGCGTCGCTCCGTAATAGACATGTCGTACTCCAGTCACTTCATGGATTTTAAAGGCTCCTCGATACCTAGCGCCATGAAAAAGCTGGTGGTGACAAAGCTGAGCCAAAAATTCAGGGACGCCGTATCCTTGCAAACCGTTCCGGTCCCGACACCTGGCGACGGAGACTTACTGATAAGAAATCGGTGAGTTTTATATAGTATTCTGCCTTGTGTTTAGCCGTTTTATCGCGTTTGGGAAACATAAAATGAGATTAGCCTACATATCACACTATTACATACAAGTGTATTTATTAGATCGGGTAAACAACTGTTCTCTAATATCCGAAATGGATCCTTACCTCTTGCTGTGAGGCAGCGGTCCCGTTAGAGTTCCAGCCCGATCATTTATTCTGGACGAATTTTGCACGGCGCAAAAAAATGTGAAGATATGTTGTAGTTCCGCCCCAACATCTGTCTATCAATCCATCTGTGCATGTTGATCTATCTGTATCGACTACGTCACGTAGCCGCATCCAGAAAGCCGCCGGGACTTGCGGGAAACACGGAGGTGCCGCACAAGGAGGAGGACCGCCGTGAGTCCGCTTAACGTAGCCGCTTCATCACCATTCCTCGGTGCTTGTTGCGTTTTTTTTTTTTTTTTTTTTGGTCTTTCTAAATAATATCATCGGACAAAACGAAGGTTCACTGATCTCGAAATCTGAATCTGCAATTCTTATTTCTCAAAATAGTAACGAGACGCTCCGTGTTATTTAAAAGCTAAATAAATGGGTGATTAGAGTAATTCTGGTTCTTTCATTTTGAAATTAAGGTTTATTTGGGTAATAACTTGTGGTGAGTTACGCATCAACAAATACGAAGACTCGCGAATTTAATTTACTCAAGTAAATTCGTTCAATTCGCACATATAAAAATGACTGAATAAAATGTTACTTGACGCTTTATTATATCATTATTATAATTCACTTAACCGCATTTTAGACCGACTGTACCGTGATTACTATTCATGTAAAAGGACAGAACTTTTAAATATACCCAAACATGATTACTTAACTTAGATGTAATGCTATAATACTGAAGTGAATTTTACTACATTGCAATCAGATGCACCGATTCTAATATTTGTTATTCTCGTACATTTTGAAAAGTTGATCACCCAGATAGGCCACTTTTTACATTTATTTTAAACATCTTGGTCTTGCAAAATTAGCAGTTTTATGCGAAATTATTGCGCGACTTTCTCGTATTTATTTCCTCTACCTATTTATTATAGGCCTAATCGTTTACAAACTAAACGAGATATTTCTTATTGTTCCAATAAGTTGTTACATAGGCAGTTAAAGGTTTTTTTTTGTTGTTTCAGTAAATACTTCATCTAATCTCTGATAAAATCTTACTTCATGACCAGTAGAATACAAGTGTTATGGACGCAGTGTACTGTAAACAAAGGCACCGTTGTAGAGATCTTGCCCTTTTTGACTCAAGCAAAAAATATTCTATACAAAATGTAACGTTTCAGCGGTTTACGCGTTTATATATTCTGCTTATAAAAAATAAAGCGAAAATCCAAAAAGGAGGAGCCCTTAACTTAAAATGTAATATTTGCCAGTTAAGTGGGATTTAGCAAATTTCACGGCTTTGAAGTTATTTTATTATTTGCGTGCCCTATTCCAGCAAATCTTACTTTCTTACAGTATACATGCAAACTGTAGGCTACTTTATAAAATGCTAATGACAAAAAAGTTTAATATGGGCGAAGTAGAGCGCGTGTCGCATTTTGTTTCGCTGTATGTCTTGGGTTTTTCCTTCATTTCTAAGTTACCTGACTTTACAAAGGCAGGTACCGTCTGGCAGGTGTTTGTGAGAAGCGGGTCAAAGCGCTGCTCAGGGGCTCCACGGCCAGAAACTCAGCTGGCGCGCCGTGAATAGAGAAAAATATCAGTTTACCTATGAACCTCGGCTTCCCCACAGAAACGTGGTCGCATCTAGATTCCGAGGATTGTGTATAATGTTACTTATCTGCAAGAATGAGGCCGGTATCGGATACGCAACATTCATCCCCAAATAAACCACAATATGCAGTGAGTAGCCTACTATTATAGTATTATGGTCGAGCCACCGCGATCATGTGTAGGCCTAATATATTAAAACTATCTAAAATGTAAACAAAATGGCAGGAACGAAGTGGAAACATTTAATTGATATCTAATTTCCACGGTCCTTTGCGCATCTCATAAATGGACTTTATAAAATGGTGTATTTGGTATGTGGTGCTCAGATTTAATCTGTGAAATCATCACTGTGTTTTTAAGGCTGTTCTGTTTTTTTAGTATATGTAAATACTGTGTATAACATAACAGATTTATGTAAACGCGAGTCTTGTGGAGGGGGGGTGGTATGTGTTTATTTAAATATACCCACGTTAAGTGCTTGTATAACTCCTAATCCGACAATTGAAAGTCTTAATATTTTGAAATGCCCAAATGTGTTTAAGGCCCTACATATATTCATTATGACTGTTGTTGTTTTATTATCATTAGAATGACTATTACATTTAGTGTTTGGTTAGTTAATGCTTTAACGGTACCTAAAGTACCTTTAAACTGGCGAGCAGCAGCGCCTCATTATGCCGGTCGGCGTTAGGGTGGTGTATAACCACGCCGTCCCTGTAAGTGTGCTGGTTTAGAGGGACCGGGTCACCTGGCTTGCAGGCCAAGCCGCATGACACTGAAACATGATGTTGGCGTGTGGGGGCTGGTGGAGCGTAGACAGGAGCTCTGATCTCACAGCCCGCCCTCCTTATTTAGGCCCCCATAGGTGTTCCCACAGTGTCTGGCGAGTTCCTGGGGGAAACTCATTTTTAGGGGCTGAGACTCAGGTGAAAGGTGGATTGCATCTCTCTGAGTTTTTCACTTGAGAGATCTTCCCGCCACGTTTCTATTTCGAGGCTTTAGGTTTTACTCAACTCTTTCCCACTTACTGTATCATTTTAATAACATGTTGAGGTCGCCACCATAAAGATATTTTTAGTCTTCATCGTCGTTTTTGTTTCATTATTAAAATGATCATCAGCAGTAAGAGTAGTTTAAGATGTTACTGCATGACTGAAACAATAGTAACGTAACATAGATTAACAGACACACCTGATCCTCCTTTGTGATGCTTTTAATGAAAAACTTGTGACCATGAAAACAACCTGATGTATTTTCTTTAAACTTGTGGGGGGGGGGGGAGAGCAGTAGCAGTCAGAGACTGTCGGAAAGTGTCTGCTTAATTAGTGCCGTATATTTTTGCTAAACACACAAGAGACACAGTGTTGCTTGGCGTGTCGACTACATTTACACGTTTATTATAGAACATGGACAAATTTACGTAATACATTACAGGAGGCTTCACATTTACACTGTAGAATTGGAGACATTATTTATCTTATCTGCATTTAATTATCTCAAAGAATTCATATAATTTATCATTGTTGTTTGAGCCTCATCTTGAGTGTTTTATGCAGTAGATGATCTCATACAGGGATTTAACCTTGGAGTCTTTGTCACTGACCCTTCAGCAGTAATGTTCTGGAAATCTACACTGCAAATGCATGTATACTGACTACATCTCGTGTTGTAGTCTTAGCCATTTTAACTTTTGGAGTTTCACCTTTTTTTTAACACTGCATTCACCATGAGTCTGTGCTCACGTCAACTCAAAATTAACACAAGAGAAGAATTTCCCTGTTCAGTTGTCCTGTAATTGGAGTATTTTAATTAAGATAAAAAAAAACTGCACGGTGCATGTAAAGCACAACGATGAGTCCAAGCAATAATAACGTGTCTTTTTTTTTTTTTTTTAGTACATACTTGCTTCATATTTTATATTTATTTTTCTTTAAAGATGATTCCCGAAATCAAACTTCTTTTGAGATATTGTCTGGGGAGAGAAATGCAGAAGACTATATAGTGTCCATGTATTTTTTTCCCACAAGCAGTAGATACTGAGTCCTTGTAGCAAACAGTGCGTTTTGTTTCGATGCAGTCCTATTTTGGCAGAATTTCATCCGCGTTTTTTCAGGAGGGAATTGAGCTGGTTCAGATGCAGCGAATAGCGAAGAGGAGAGTGTAAACTACAGTCTTCCCATCAGGAGTCTGGTGTTCTGAAATGGTTACTTTTCCACACAGGTGTTTAACGGCGATAAAGAAAACTGGACTTGCTGGTTTCAGTGGGCGAGGTCATTGATGGGTTAGGTCCTCACTCTGAGGGCTGCGAAGGTCGTGACCTTGACTAATTCCTTGGCTAAAGCCTGTTTGAAAGCACTCATCCGACACCTCTGCTTTTATTACAATATTTGACACATCACATGTGATGTCATAGGCTTGTCATGCAAATTTTTTCATGTGATTTGTCCCTGGGGAAAAAAATATATGCTGTGTATAAATATAGATGTTTATCCTGTATATAATGACAGCACTCATCTTGTGCTTCCTGTACTTTCAACCTTGTCATCTGTTTATTTTCATGCCGCACGGCATCTGCTCTCTCCCGTCTGTGCCGACGTGCGAGTCTGTCTCACGTTGCCCCTTTCCCTCCCACGCCACTCAGATTCATTGGCATCAACGCATCCGACATCAATTACTCGGCGGGCCGCTACGACGCCTCGGTCAAGCCGCCTTTCGACGTTGGGTTCGAGGGCATCGGTGAGGTGGTGGGCGTGGGTCTGAGCGCCAGCGCACATTTCACCGTGGGCGACAACGTGGCCTACTTTGTGGAGGGCGCCTTCGCCGAGTACAGCGTCATCCCCGCCAAGAAGGGCGTGCGCGTGCCGGCCATACAGCCGGAGTTCCTGGCCATGATGCTGAGCGGCGCCACTGCCTATATCGCGCTGAAGAAGCTGGGCGAGATGACGGAGGGCCAGACGGTGCTGGTGACGGCGGCCGCCAGTGGCACGGGCCAGTTCGCCGTGCAGTTTGCCAAGACGGCCGGCTGCCACGTGATAGGCCTGTGCTCCTCAGACACGAAGGCCGGCTTCCTGAAGACCATTGGCTGCGACAGACCCATCAACTACCGCACGGAGAACCTGCCAGAGGTCCTGCGCCGGGAATACCCACACGGAGTGGATGTGATCTACGAATCCGTCGGCGGCGACGTCTTCGATCTGGCCGTCAACAACCTGGCTCTCAAGGGCCGGCTGATCATAATTGGCTTCATTTCCGGCTACCAGTCAGACCTGGGCCTCGCTCCGGTAAAAGCCGCCGTGCTCCCGGTCAAACTGCTGAAGAAGTCCGCCAGCATGCGCGGATTCTTCCTGCCACATTACCTGTCCGACTATGGGGAGGCGCTGGCGGGCATGCTAAGCATGCATGCCCGCGGCAAGTTGGTGTGCGAGATCGACCGTGGGGACACGGCTCCTGGGGGCAGGTTTGTGGGCCTGGAGTCTGTGTTTCGTGCCGTTGACCACATGTACGGCGGGGGGAACCTCGGTAAAGTGGTGGTGGCACTCGGTCTGGAGGCCGAGAGCAAGCTGTGAGGGGGAAACTGAACAGCGCAGGGGCAGCAGTGTCAACAGACACACAACCTCCCCAGTATGAGTGAATTGAAAGTGCCTGTTCTCTGTATGGTTTAAAATCAGCTTGTTAACTTTATTGATTTAATTTTGACTTGCCTGTACATTTACATTGAATTCTTTCACATCGTGATAGTAAAACTCAATAGATTACAGAACGATGTAGACTTGACTTTTCATTTCTTTGGTAAAATGTGCCTTTTTCTCTCCCTCTTTATGGCTGCTTTAGTTTAAGGTGTGATGCAACCACATGCGTGTCTCTGAACGCCATGCCAAGCTGCAATCCACCCAGTTCCTTCTAACTGTGGGGGTAATTGCCCAAACAGGGAACTGTGAGCTAAGCTGTCACGAGACTGCTCTCATATGGGGGGGGGGGGGCCACGTGTTCAGTAGGCTTTTAAAACTGGGACGCCGCTGCTATTATGTGCATGTTAAATGCCTGTTAAGGGGACGACGGCGCGCACACGTACTCGTTTACCATCAGCTGTCCCCGCCTGGTCAACACTCTGGACACTGAACGCCGCAGCAGATAAGACCACAGCCTTCTCACAAGCCTCAGCAGTCAGAAATTTTGTTTATTGAAATACTGCTGCCTTTCTCCCGTTAGTGCTGCTCTGCTTTTTCCTTTTGGCTATTGTACTATTTTTGTTTTCATATAAATAAAACTTCATTGTGCTCAGGCCTGCACTGCGGGTAATTATTCCAAGAAACTGTTTAACTGCAGGAAGATTTTATTACATTCTGTGTTTGCTTACTGGATTGTTTATGAAGTAGCCTGTTATACAAGGTTTTTAACATTTGTTGTTATTTCTTTACAGTTTTTTTTCTGAGATTGTCCTTAAAACAACAGTATGTCCACAGCAGAAACTCGGTTAAAGGTTCTCATTTGAGGGACCACCTGAGAGCTTCCTGGCTTTAAAAAGGGCAAATCGTCGAGCTGGAGTTCTGTTCCGTAACGATGCCGCCGCTTGCTGCTTACTGGCCGGTCCTTTGGGTAGACATGTGGGCTAGATAAGTCATCATGGGGGAGGGGAGGTGCTTGCAAAGTAGGTAGGAAGTAAAACAACAGGGCCCCCTGCCCAGATAGAGCTTGCGGTGGCCAGACCCCCACCCACATTACTCATAACAGGAGAGATGTCAGCCAGGAAGTAACAGAATACAGCAGGGCTCTCCACTGCGAGGTGGCGATTCCGGAATGCTCTGCCATTAAATAAAAGACGTAACCAGGCTACTGTGTATTGCTCCATTTAAGCAACCAGAGACACCACAGCACTGAAGCGGTCATGTTGTGCTCCAGGGTTTAAGAAGTTGCTATGCAGTCAGAAGACCAAAGGTCCACCAGCAGCTGGACCCAGTGCTGAAGCTGTTGTAAACCCCCACCATTTACAGAGTTGGACTAGTCCATGGTTAATCCTACCCTAATTAATGAAATTGGAACAGGCCATGTGTTACCCCCCCCCGTCACAGAGTTGGACTGCTCTATATGTCTTACCTTACATTCACCACCCAGTTTGAGCTAGTCCATATGTTTTTCTGAGTCAGAGAACTGGAATAGTCTATGTGGATTATCCCACCTTCAGTGAACATGGTGGACTGTTCCCTTAATTTTCTCCCCATCAGGTCTCTCTCTCAGTTCTAACTGGGGGTTACTACCATCTACGCAGCGGGGATGTTGCACACTGTTCACTGGACCAGGATTTTCTTCAAATTGTCATCAGACATTGTCCCCATGGTCAGACAGTTAGGGGGGAGAGCTCGTACGCGTGGCTCCTGTGTGTTTACTTCCGTTACCTCACCAATCTGCTTACTTTACCTCATCACCTGCACCCCCTTCCAAGCAGCACTGTAAAATCCAGGTGTACGAGACCCTAAGGTGGTCTTCACGTAAATCACTCAGCAGAAACATTTCTGTCCCGTCTGGCAGGCTGAGCCGACCCATAACAGCCTCACGTCATAACAGCCTCACACCACACTGGTGAAATGCTTGACACAGTCCCAGCAAACAGTACCCCCACTAGCAGAGGCAGAGCCTTCATGTGGCCTCTCCCAGACCAGACCCCAGCTGTGGAGCACCAGCGCATTCCCTGGGGGGCCCTTTCTCAATTCTAGCCCACTCTCCCCTCCTGCTCAGTACTTACGACCTAATTACAGCACCCTACATAACTAATTAATCACCGTTGCCCCAATCACAATGACAAGGCCGCAAAGGTGACTTTCCTTAAAAATCTCCCTTTTGCATGATTTTTTTTTTACCTCAATCACCACAATTATGTTCTCCAGATGTCTATCCAACTTTCAGCCCAAGTGCGGTACCCAAATGACCGCCAAGGTCAGGATGCATTTCACACGCATTCCAGATATGGCTGCAGTTGAGGAAGATGAAGGTGGCTGATGTGTGAATGGGAGGAAGATGTGCGTGTGTGTGTGTGTGTGAGAGAGAGGGATCAAAGCCACAATGACATGCACGGTTACATCAAAGGGCATAGATGATACAGGAAGCACAGAGGAAATTAATTAATTGACTTACTTACAAGATACCTCCGTTGACTGTGATGGACTCGAAATTGTCCCAGGCAAGGTGACCACTCACTCTCTGGTACTGTCACAGCCAATGGCGATAAATCACAGTCATCCCACGTGATCTGATGAAGAAGTCATTCTAAATTAATGAGAAGTTTTATAATGAGAAAGAACGGGAATGTGGAGGTGTTAAAATGGTCACCCATTGGCATTTTAAGCAAGAAAAAAGTAGAATTTTATGCCAGTGGGTTGTTTTCGCCTCCATGCGCTTCATGAGGAATTTGGCTGATTTTTAACCCAGATATTTAACCAAGCAATGAGATCTGGTAAATGTGGTTGATGTGTATCTTCCTAAAGTCCTTGGTAGGCTGAAATGTGACATCTTTATTGGAGTATTTTCCATATATTAGCGAGGTAATATATAAAAAAAAGAAGTTTATTCTGCGATAATTCTCGGGAGATGAGGGGGGAAAGAAAGAGTCAAAGACTTTGGTGCTCGAACATTCTCACCACCTTGGAGCTGAGAAACGCTCTCAGTGTGAAGCTGGCAAATGAACCACAGCCGTGTCCCGCAGCCCCTTTTATACATTATATAGGCAGAAGCCTCTTTACAGTTGCTATAAAATCCAGCCATTCTGTCATTCATTGTCTTCTGGAAGCTCTGGTGAGCTTGCTGGTCCTTGGCCTGTTCCCCTTAGCTGAACTTTAGCTTCTGTGCCGGAATGGAGTCCGTTGGATCGTGGACGTTTTGTGGACCAAAAATGTAATCAATCAATACAGTGGATTAAGTTACACTTCAGTTTTTTTTCCCCTGCCATCTTGTATTGCTATTTTCAGGCTGTGAATGACTCATCCGTCGAAGGATGAAGCTCTCCTGGCTGTGACGCCACAATTTCAGCTGGTGCTCTCTGAAGACATGGAACTTTCCAGAAGAATGTCTCCAAGTCTGTGCCAGAACGTGAAGGCCCATCAGTAACGGACAGGTGCTCCGACCTCACCCCATAGCATTCTGAGATTAGACACTCTTCACCCAGGAAGCCTTATTAAGCAAAGCACACCAAGACTCTGGTTGTAACTTCTTCCCCTTGACAACTGAGTTAGGAGCAGTGTACTTTCCACCTGGCCTAGGTTCAACTATCCCGATCAAAATGACCAAGCTGGTCAGCCACGCGGGGGGTTCATGACAGTGCAGTGTCACTAGAACCAGCAGGACAGTTCTAAAATTGACTGCTTGGGGTGTATTTTCTGACTTTGGGTTTGTGCTGATCTATTGCATTTTTTTTCTCAAACAGCTTTTCACTGGGGGAACAGAGAGGAATCTGCTGTTCCCCTGTTGCCCCAGGCACTGAGTCCCCTCTTCCCTCAGGAAATCATGCTCTCCTGTGCTTCGTAACAGGCCTGTGAATGCCATACAACACACCGGCTTTGACTGATCGCTCGTGGGTGGGTGAGGGGGGCAGTTAGAGGGTTTTTTCTTCAACAAGGTTGGTGAAGGGAGGGGTCTAGTGCCCACTCTCCATGTGACTGACATGTGCATGACCATGCAGGACCACCTGTTGCGGGTGGGGAGGGCAGAACATGCAAAAATTACACGGTACAAGACAGCCAATGGGGTCGGGTGTCCTGGCGAGATTCTGCGTGCATCATTCATTCATCGCAGGAAATGGGTAATGCATTTCACGCCTCTCAGATCACACCCGCCCTCTACCCGCCGCATTCCCTCTTTATCCCACATCACTTTTCCTGAATTGTTTTTTTTCTCTGTCCATCGCATTTGCAGAACCAGGAACCGCCCCCCCCCCGCCCTAGATCCTCACCATGTGCCGAATTAAGCCTAATTGGAAGAGATGAACGCTCAAAGCAGGAAGTCAAACAGGCATAATTAGGCAGCTTTACGGCCTTGCTTTCCGGCACGCTGCATGTTTACCTTCATGTTGGGGTTGATGTTGACCAATTAGAGACAGGGAAACAGTTTAACCTCCGTCATTCACCACGTACAGAGGGTGGCAGGGCGTTAACCGTGGGGGGCGAAAATCTCGAGGAGGTGCTGGAACAGCACAGCGACATTTAAAGCATCAAAGCAGGAGCTGTAATTAAATGAGGTGGCATGTGGGCGTAGCTATGCTGAGGCCCAAAGTAACATTCGTGGAGGTCAGAAAGGCATTCTGGGGCTGCTGGGAAACCTGGTGTCTCCTCCTGGAAGGAGGTGACACTCCTGCTCATCTCATAGAATACATTTTAATTAGTACCTGAGCGGCAGCGGAAACGGCAGGCAAAGTGTGTCAGCGCACACATAATTATTTCAATAAAATAATTAGCGGCAGAGGCCGAGTGGAAGGCATCGGGGATCCTGTGACCCTCGGGGATCAGGGTCAAGCGGCCTCAGCTCGAGAGCGAGCCTGGTGTTTAAAAAGGAGAGCCTAGGTCCTCGAATGGTGATGAAAAAGAGAGTTATAGCGCTGGGTGCCTTAACCACTATGCCCCCTGCTGCCCAGATGTGTGAGAAGTGGGGGATTGTTTGTTTAGTCCCATGGAACACTTTCCACCAATTATCCTCCATCTCCAAGTGTGTTAGGCGCTGCAGCTGTGATGATATGAGGCTGGGGGCTTTGTCGACCTGCCATTTAAGTGATTGATGGACTCCGTGTGGCCTGCTTCCAACTTAGGAGTGTGCATCTCTGCAGGGGTGGCGAGTAATATCCCTGCCCCGCACGCATCTCAAGTCCTGCCCAAGCCATGCTCACTCCAACCTAGGCTAATTGATTTCTTTCGCTCGTGTTTAGAGACACGCCAAGCATAACCCACAGTGCTGAAGGCCTGGTTTAAGATAATGCAATTTGTTCTCACACTGTTCTTCTGTCCCTATTGTTGCTCATAAATTAATACAAAAGGATCTGGCAGGCAGGCGACTTGCTCTTGGCCTGCTTTGCCCATCGATACTTGCATTTTACATTTATTCATTTTATTTAGCAGACGCTTTTGTCCGACATACAACTGAGGTAAACAACACGTGAGAAACATGCAGTTTTCAGACAGCTGTGTGGGCATAAGTGCAGCTATACCGAGCTTCTGAAAAACGCCCAGTTACAAGTGTAAGTAGTTTAGGGGCAAAACCCACACGACATCTACCAACAAAGCAAGAATCTAATGACATTTCAATGACCTGAAGTACAGCATTAAGAACATTTGGAGACCATCGAAAGAGAGAGAGAGGCTAGCAGAGGAATAGCTGAAACAGATACGTCTAGAGGTGTTTCTTGAATGGATAGAGGGAGTCTGACAACCGGATGTGATTAGGCAGCTCATTTCACCATCAGGGAATCGCACATCAGAAACTTCTCACGTGGTGGAGGAATTTCCAAACGGCGTTGGGTTGCTGACTAAAGAGGGTGAGATGAGATGAAGGTCTTAAAGAGCCTCTTGATGGAGATGAGTGCTTGTCCATTAATGGATCTGAAGACCAGCATCAAGAATTTGAACATGATGCAAGTGCCTATAAGGAGCCAATGGGGAGAGAGAAAACGAGGGGTAACATCGGAACACTTAGGCTGATTGAATACCAGATGTGCTGCTGCGTTTTCATCTGCAGTGGACCTGCTAGTAGAGAGCTGCAGTGATCTGGTTCAGAGGTAACAAATGCCTGAAAATGAGCTGCATACAGAGGCAGAAAAGGCCCAATCTTCCTGGTTACACAGGGTGTATCTGTAAGCTGGGGAGACTGCGGTTATGTGCTCAGCAACGGACAGCTAGTCGTCAATCATTACTCCCGGGTTCCTGGGGGACCTTGATGGAGACAGCATCAATGATCCAAGCTGAGCATTGATGTCATGATGGACAGTCGGGCTGGCAGGGAAGACAAGAAGCTCGGTCTTGGAGAGGTTTAACGGGAGGTGATGTTCGCTCATTCAGCTTGTGATATCAGAGAAACATGCAGAGGCATCATCAGGATATATTTGGATGTCATCGACGTAGTCGTGGTAGGAGAAGCCATGTGCCTGGATGATCTGGCCAAGAGAGGTAATGTAAAGATGACCAAGGACAGAGCCTTGGGGGATACCGGTTGCTATCTGGTGTGACTTGGACACTGTTGCACCCCAGGCCGCTTAATTTTACTTACTGTGTTCACAGACACGTCTTTATACTTTCTGTATCCTTCGATACAGATTTACCATGTCCATTGAAACATCATACCCACTGTGTCCACATACAGATTTACCATGTCCATGGAAACATCATACCCACTGTGTCCACAGATACAGATTTACCATGTCCATCGAGACATCATACCCACTGTGTCCACAGATACAGATTTAGCATGTCCATCGAGACATCATACCCACTGTGTCCACAGATACAGATTTACCATGTCCATCGAGACATCATACCCACTGTGTCCACAGATACAGATTTAGCATGTCCATCGAGACATCATACCCACTGTGTCCACAGATACAGATTTACCATGTCCATCGAGACATCATACCCACTGTGTCCACAGATACAGATTTACCATGTCCTTTGATGCTTCATCACTCTTACTGTGTCCTTCACTGCCTCATCATATTTACTGTCTATCGATACTTCATTATATTGCCTGAGTCCATTGATGGCTCATTATATTTTCCACGCCCATCAATGCTTCTTCATGAATTAGAATTTAGTGAATCTAGTGAATTGTCATTGTTGACACACCACAGCACACAGTGCAGAACAACGAAATGTGTTCTCTGCATTTAACCCATATCTGACATCATGCCATAGCAGGGGGCAGCTAATTCCGCACCCGGGGAACAGTGCTTGGGGCCGGTACCTTGCTTAGGGTACCTCAGTGGTGCCTTTCTCGTCAGGGATTCGAACCTGTAACCTTTCAATTACAAGTGCGTGTCCCTAACTATTTCCATTGATGCTTCCTCATACTTACCATGTCCATTATCATGCTTGCCAGGTCTATTGATACTTCCTTATTTTTACTGTACATTGATATTTTGATACTGTTACATGTTCTCATGCAGTGCTTTTTAGAAGGCCATAATCGCAGTCGATAATCTCCCCCCTCTCCCCCATGTGTGCATTATGGTGCCAGCCATAGAAACAAACACAGGGAAAAAATCAAGTAAATAAGCAGATGTATTTCTCACTCACTTGTCATCACGCCAGCTCCCTCAGTCTGGGTCCGCCGTATTGTTTTATGGATTACAGGGTCTTAATGCCGCGGCCTGCTGTGTTATGAAAATGGGGTATGTGTGCAGAGACTTGGATACATGTGTTTTGCTTTCAATTAATATCCAGTTAGCCTGAGGTGCTGGCCGTTCACGCGAGTCTTTCTGGCTCAGTGATGTTTTCTGAGCTCCTGGCCATCTCGCTCCCCCTCCTTTCTCTCTCTCTTTTTCTCTCTCTTTCAAGCTCCAGAGCTCATCAGTGAAACGTTTTGATGAGCAGGCAATTAGCCCCTGCTTCCCACTTGCTCCTCCTCTGCACATCCCCATTAATGGGCTAAACTCCTCCATCTTTATAACCAGGGGGTGGGGAGGTTGGGGGCTATGTGAGGTATCTCACCAGCAACAAGCACCTGAAAGTGCATTGACCGCGATGCACCTGATAGGTTATTCCTGCAGCAGAATCATGGGGACTCTAAAGAGAGGTATTAGAGGGCGACAATATCTACCATCAGAATGCACAGCCCAAGACAAGCTTTTCTTTTTAATCTACTAAGCATAGATTTCAGTCGAGGTTGAATGCATGATTGATGTGAGAGATCTGCATCAGATCTGGTGTGAAGGTCTGGGTTTCAGACCTGAATTCAGCAGATGTGGCCACGCCACTAGGCCCATGTGCATCACCTCAGTTCAGTCCATGCCAATATGAATCCTTTAAGCAAATAACACACTGTGACCAGCACTGTGCTGCAGACAGAGTGTGGAGTTTACACAGAGCTGTATAAAAGACGTGGTGTAGAATTTACAAAGAGCTGTGTAACTGATACAGTGTAGCATTTAGACAGAGCTGTATTAAAGACATGGTGTTGAATTTACAAAGAGCTGTGTAACTGATGCAGTGTAGCGTTTACACTGAACTGTATTAAAGACGTGGTGTAGAATTTACACAGAGCTGTGTAACTGATACAGTGTAGTGTTTACAAAGAGTTGTATAAAAGACGTGGTGTAGAATTTACACAGAGCTGTGTAATTGATACAGTGTAGCGTTTACACAGAGCTGTATAAAACACATGGTGTAGAGTTTACACAGAGTTGTGTGATACAGTGTAGAATCTACACAGAGCTGTATAACTCATACAGTGCAGAGTTTTCACAGAGCAGTACAATAGAGATAGATGGTGCCATGATGTATAGAGTCCATAGGTTTGTCTGCATTTTAATTGCAGTATCTATTATGCTTTTGTTTTTTTCTCTGCCCCCCTGACAGGATTCCTCTCAGCATGGGACGGAGAAAAGCTACGACGAAGCATATGGATGCGATTTCCAGAACGCTCTGTGGAGCGAGATGTGCGACACGCGTCAGGAGCGGCAGGGAAGGCCGGCCCACTGTCTGCCAGGGGTCACCTCTCAGGGCGGCTGCTGAAACCCGCGTGACATTATGACACCTCTTTGGCAACGGCCACCAGAAGCACAGGTTTTTGAATATAGAATGTATATGTGACTATCCCCCCCAGAT